>NW_024121277.1:9799916-10129916 GCF_016745375.1 Pimephales promelas
TCTAGACCCTTCCAGAGCTGAGATAATCGAAACTCAAAAATTCGACCCAGAAAAAAAAACGACAGTGTTACCCTTACGTTTTTTTTTTTTAGGGCGAAAAATTAAGTTTCCCCAATCTTCTCAAACTCTGGATTCTGATAGAGGGCAATGTGACTTACACCTGAGGCAATAAAAAATGGAGGCTCTAGACCCTTCCAGAGCTGAGATATCGAAAATCAAAAATTTCGACCAGAAAAAAAAAACGACAGTGGTTACCCTTTGTTTTTTTTTTGGGGCGAAAAATTAAGTTCCCCAATCTCTCAAAACTCTGGATTCTGATAGAGGGCAATGAGACTTAGACCTGAGTGCAAAAATGGAGGCTCTAGACCCTTCCAGAGCTGAGATATCGAAACTCAAAATTTCGACCAGAAAAAAAAACGACAGTGTTACCCCTTACGTTTTTTTTTTTGGGCGAAAAATTAAGTTTCCCAATCTTCTCAAAACTCTGGATTCTGATAGAGGGCCATGAGACTTAGACCTGAGTGCAAAAATGGAGGCTCTAGACCCTTCCAGAGCTGAGATATCGAAACTCAAAATTTCGACCAGAAAAAAAAAACGACAGTGTTACCCTTACGTTTTTTTTTTTGGGCGAAAAATTAAGTTTCCCCAATCTTCTCAAAACTCTGGATTCTGATAGAGGGCAATGAGACTTAGACCTGAGTGCAAAAATGGAGGCTCTAGACCCTTCCAGAGCTGAGATATCGAAAATCAAAATTTCGACCAGAAAAAAAAAACGACAGTGTTACCCCTTACGTTTTTTTTTTTTTTGGGCGAAAAATTAAGTTTCCCCAATCTTCTCAAAACTCTGGATTCTGATAGAGGGCCATGAGACTTAGACCTGAGTGCAACAATGGAGGCTCTAGACCCTTCCAGAGCTGAGATATCGAAACTCAAAATTTCGACCAGAAAAAAAAAACGACAGTGTTACCCCTTACGTTTTTTTTTTTTGGGCGAAAAATTAAGTTTCCCCAATTTCTCAAAACTCTGGATTCTGATAGAGGGCCATGAGACTTACACCTGAGTGCAAAATGGAGGCTCTAGACCCTTCCAGAGCTGAGATATCGAAACTCAAAATTTCGACCAAAAAAAAACGACAGTGTTACCCCTTACGTTTTTTTTTTTGGCGAAAAAATAAGTTTCCCCAATCTTCTCAAAACTCTGGATTCTGATAGAGGGCCATGAGACTTAGACCTGAGTGCAACAATGGAGGCTCTAGACCTTCCAGAGCTGAGATATCGAAACTCAAAATTTCGACCAGAAAAAAAAAACGACAGTGTTACCCTTTACGTTTTTTTTTTTTTGGGCGAAAAATTTAAGTTTCCCCAATCTTCTCAAAACTCTGGATTCTGATAGAGGGCAATGTGACTTACACCTGAGTGCAAAAATGGAGGCTCTAGACCCTTCCAGAGCAGAGATATCGAAAATCAAAATTTCGACCAGAAAAAAAAACGACAGTGTTACCCCTTACGTTTTTTTTGGGGGGGCGAAAAATTAAATTTCCCCAATCTTCTCAAAACTCTGGATTCTGATAGAGGGCAATGTGACTTACACCTGAGTGCAAAAATGGAGGCTCTAGACCCTTCCAGAGCAAAGATATCGAAAATCAAAATTTCGACCAGAAAAAAAAACGACAGTGTTACCCCTTACGTTTTTTTTTTTGGGCGAAAAATGAAGTTTCCCCAATCTTCTCAAAACTCTGGATTCTGATAGAGGGCAATGAGACTTAGACCTGAGTGCAAAAATGGAGGCTCTAGACCCTTCCAGAGCTGAGATATCGAAAATCAAAAATTCGACCAGAAAAAAAAACGACAGTGTTACCCCTTACGTTTTTTTTTTGGGGCGAAAAATTAAGTTTCCCCAATCTTCCAAAACTCTGGATTCTGATAGAGGCCATGAGACTTAGACCTGAGTGCAAAAATGGAGGCTCTAGACCCTTCCAGAGCTGAGATATCGAAAATCAAAAATTTCGACCAGAAAAAAAAAACGACAGTGTTACCCCTTACGTTTTTTTTTTGGGGGCGAAAAATTAAATTTCCCCAATCTTCTCAAAACTCTGGATTCTGATAGAGGGCAATGAGACTTAGACCTGAGTGCAAAAATGGAGGCTCTAGACCCTTCCAGAGCTGAGATATCGAAACTCAAAATTTCGACCAGAAAAAAACGACAGTGTTACCCCTTACGTTTTTTTTTTTTGGGCGAAAAATTAAGTTTCCCCAATCTTCTCAAAACTCTGGATTCTGATAGAGGGCCATGAGACTTAGACCTGAGTGCAACAATGGAGGCTCTAGACCCTTCCAGAGCTGAGATATCGAAACTCAAAATTTCGACCAGAAAAAAAAAACGACAGTGTTACCCCTTACGTTTTTTTTTTTTTGGGCGAAAAATTAAGTTTCCCCAATCTTCTCAAAACTCTGGATTCTGATAGAGGGCAATGTGACTTACACCTGAGTGCAAAAATGGAGGCTCTAGACCCTTCCAGAGCAGAGATATCGAAAATCAAAATTTCGACCAGAAAAAAAAACGACAGTGTTACCCCTTACGTTTTTTTGGGGGTGCGAAAAATTAAGTTTCCCCAATCTTCTCAAAACTCTGGATTCTGATAGAGGGCAATGAGACTTACACCTGAGTGCAAAAATGGAGGCTCTAGACCCTTCCAGAGCTGAGATATCGAAAATCAAAATTTCGACCAGAAAAAAAAACGACAGTGTTACCCCTTACGTTTTTTTTTTTTTGGGCGAAAAATTAAGTTTCCCCAATCTTCTCAAAACTCTGGATTCTGATAGAGGGCAATGAGACTTAGACCTGAGTGCAAAAATGGAGGCTCTAGACCCTTCCAGAGCTGAGATATCGAAACTCAAAATTTCGACCAGAAAAAAAAACGACAGTGTTACCCCTTACGTTTTTTTTTTGGGCGAAAAATAAGTTTCCCCAATCTTCTCAAAACTCTGGATTCTGATAGAGGGCAATGAGACTTAGACCTGAGTGCAAAAATGGAGGCTCTAGACCCTTCCAGAGCTGAGATATCGAAAATCAAAATTTCGACCAGAAAAAAAAACGACAGTGTTACCCCTTACGTTTTTTTTTTGGGGGCGAAAAATTAAGTTTCCCCAATCTTCTCAAAACTCTGGATTCTGATAGAGGGCATGAGACTTACACCTGAGTGCAAAAATGGAGGCTCTAGACCCTTCCAGAGCTGAGATATCGAAAATCAAAATTTCGACCAGAAAAAAAAACGACAGTGTTACCCCTTACGTTTTTTTTTTGGGCGAAAAATTAAGTTTCCCCAATCTTCTCAAAACTCTGGATTCTGATAGAGGGCCATGAGACTTAGACCTGAGTGCAAAAATGGAGGCTCTAGACCCTTCCAGAGCTGAGATATCGAAACTCAAAATTTCGACCAAAAAAAAAACGACAGTGTTACCCCTTACGTTTTTTTTTTTTGGCGAAAAATTAAGTTTCCCCAATCTTCTCAAAACTCTGGATTCTGATAGAGGGCCATGAGACTTAGACCTGAGTGCAAAAATGGAGGCTCTAGACCCTTCCAGAGCTGAGATATCGAAAATCAAAATTTCGACCAGAAAAAAAAACGACAGTGTTACCCCTTACGTTTTTTTTTGGGGCGAAAAATAAGTTTCCCCAATCTTCTCAAAACTCTGGATTCTGATAGAGGGCCATGAGACTTAGACCTGAGTGCAACAATGGAGGCTCTAGACCCTTCCAGAGCTGAGATATCGAAACTCAAAATTTCGACCAGAAAAAAAAAAACGACAGTGTTACCCCTTACGTTTTTTTTGGGGCGAAAAATTAAGTTTCCCAAATCTTCTCAAAACTCTGGATTCTGATAGAGGGCAATGAGACTTAGACCTGAGTGCAAAAATGGAGGCTCTAGACCCTTCCAGAGCTGAGATATCGAAACTCAAAATTTCGACCAGAAAAAAAAAACGACAGTGTTACCCCTTACGTTTTTTTTTTTGGGCGAAAAATTAAGTTTCCCAATCTTCTCAAAACTCTGGATTCTGATAGAGGGCCATGAGACTTAGACCTGAGTGCAAAAATGGAGGCTCTAGACCCTTCCAGAGCTGAGATATCGAAAATCAAAATTTCGACCAGAAAAAAAAAAACGACAGTGTTACCCTTACGTTTTTTTTTTTTTTTGGCGAAAAATTAAGTTTCCCCAATCTTCTCAAAACTCTGGATTCTGATAGAGGGCAATGTGACTTACACCTGAGTGCAAAAATGGAGGCTCTAGACCCTTCCAGAGCTGAGATATCGAAAATCAAAAATTTCGACCAGAAAAAAAACGACAGTGTTACCCCTTACGTTTTTTTTTTTGGGGCGAAAAATTAAGTTTCCCCAATCTTCTCAAAACTCTGGATTCTGATAGAGGGCCATGAGACTTACACCTGAGTGCAAAAATGGAGGCTCTAGACCCTTCCAGAGCTGAGATATCGAAAATCAAAATTTCGACCAGAAAAAAAAAACGACAGTGTTACCCCTTACGTTTTTTTTGGGGGGCGAAAAATTAAGTTTCCCCAATCTTCTCAAAACTCTGGATTCTGATAGAGGGCAATGAGACTTACACCTGAGTGCAAAAATGGAGGCTCTAGACCCTTCCAGAGCTGAGATATCGAAAATCAAAATTTCGACCAGAAAAAAAAACGACAGTGTTACCCCTTACGTTTTTTTTTTGGGCGAAAAATTAAGTTTCCCCAATCTTCTCAAAACTCTGGATTCTGATAGAGGGCCATGAGACTTAGACCTGAGTGCAACAATGGAGGCTCTAGACCCTTCCAGAGCTGAGATATCGAAACTCAAAATTTCGACCAGAAAAAAAACGACAGTGTTACCCCTTACGTTTTTTTTTGGGCGAAAAATTAAGTTTCCCCAATCTTCTCAAAACTCTGGATTCTGATAGAGGGCAATGAGACTTACACCTGAGTGCAAAATGGAGGCTCTAGACCCTTCCAGAGCTGAGATATCGAAAATCAAATTTCGACCAGAAAAAAAAACGACAGTGTTACCCCTTACGTTTTTTTTTGGGCGAAAAATTAAGTTTCCCCAATCTTCTCAAAACTCTGGATTCTGATAGAGGGCATGAGACTTAGACCTGAGTGCAACAATGGAGGCTCTAGACCCTTCCAGAGCTGAGATATCGAAACTCAAAATTTCGACCAGAAAAAAAAACGACAGTGTTACCCCTTACGTTTTTTTTTTGGGCGAAAAATTAAGTTCCCCAATCTTCTCAAAACTCTGGATTCTGATAGAGGGCAATGAGACTTACACCTGAGTGCAAAAATGGAGGCTCTAGACCCTTCCAGAGCTGAGATATCGAAAATCAAAATTTCGACCAGAAAAAAAACGACAGTGTTACCCCTTACGTTTTTTTTTTGGGGGCGAAAAATTAAGTTCCCCAATCTTCTCAAAACTCTGGATTCTGATAGAGGGCCATGAGACTTAGACCTGAGTGCAAAAATGGAGGCTCTAGACCCTTCCAGAGCTGAGATATCGAAAATCAAAATTTCGACCAGAAAAAAAAACGACAGTGTTACCCCTTACGTTTTTTTTTTTTTGGCGAAAAATTAAGTTTCCCCAATCTTCTCAAAACTCTGGATTCTGATAGAGGGCCATGAGACTTAGACCTGAGTGCAAAAATGGAGGCTCTAGACCCTTCCAGAGCTGAGATATCGAAAATCAAAATTTCGACCAGAAAAAAAAACGACAGTGTTACCCTTACGTTTTTTTTTTTTTTGGGCGAAAAATTAAGTTTCCCCAATCTTCTCAAAACTCTGGATTCTGATAGAGGGCCATGAGACTTAGACCTGAGTGCAAAAATGGAGGCTCTAGACCCTTCCAGAGCTGAGATATCGAAACTCAAAATTTCGACCAGAAAAAAAAAAACGACAGTGTTACCCCTTACGTTTTTTTTTTTGGGGGCGAAAAATTTAATTTCCCCAATCTTCTCAAAACTCTGGATTCTGATAGAGGGCAATGTGACTTACACCTGAGTGCAAAAATGGAGGCTCTAGACCCTTCCAGAGCAGAGATATCGAAAATCAAAATTTCGACCAGAAAAAAAAAACGACAGTGTTACCCCTTACGTTTTTTTTTTTGGGCGAAAAATTAAGTTCCCCAATCTTCTCAAAACTCTGGATTCTGATAGAGGGCCATGAGACTTAGACCTGAGTGCAACAATGGAGGCTCTAGACCCTTCCAGAGCTGAGATATCGAAACTCAAAATTTCGACCAGAAAAAAAAAACGACAGTGTTACCCCTTACGTTTTTTTTTTTTTGGCGAAAAATTAAGTTTCCCCAATCTTCTCAAAACTCTGGATTCTGATAGAGGGCAATGTGACTTACACCTGAGTGCAAAAATGGAGGCTCTAGACCCTTCCAGAGCTGAGATATCGAAAATCAAAATTTCGACCAAAAAAAAAACGACAGTGTTACCCCTTACGTTTTTTTTTTTGGGCGAAAAATTAAGTTTCCCCAATCTTCTCAAAACTCTGGATTCTGATAGAGGGCCATGAGACTTAGACCTGAGTGCAACAATGGAGGCTCTAGACCCTTCCAGAGCTGAGATATCGAAACTCAAAATTTCGACCAAAAAAAAACGACAGTGTTACCCCTTACGTTTTTTTTTTTTGGGCGAAAAAATTAAGTTCCCCAATCTTCTCAAAACTCTGGATTCTGATAGAGGGCAATGTGACTTACACCTGAGTGCAAAAATGGAGGCTCTAGACCCTTCCAGAGCAGAGATATCGAAAATCAAAATTTCGACCAGAAAAAAAAACGACAGTGTTACCCCTTACGTTTTTTTTTTTTTGGGCGAAAAATTAAGTTTCCCCAATCTTCTCAAAACTCTGGATTCTGATAGAGGGCCATGAGACTTAGACCTGAGTGCAACAATGGAGGCTCTAGACCCTTCCAGAGCTGAGATATCGAAACTCAAAATTTCGACCAGAAAAAAAAACGACAGTGTTACCCCTTACGTTTTTTTTTTGGGGGGGCGAAAAATTAAGTTTCCCCAATCTTCTCAAAACTCTGGATTCTGATAGAGGGCAATGTGACTTACACCTGAGTGCAAAAATGGAGGCTCTAGACCCTTCCAGAGCTGAGATATCGAAAATCAAAATTTCGACCAGAAAAAAAAGACAGTGTTACCCCTTACGGTTTTTTTTAGGGGCGAAAAATTTAGTTTCCCCAATCTTCTCAAAACTCTGGATTCTGATAGAGGGCAATGAGACTTACACCTGAGTGCAAAAATGGAGGCTCTAGACCCTTCCAGAGCAGAGATATCGAAAATCAAAATTTCGACCAGAAAAAAAAAACGACAGTGTTACCCCTTACGTTTTTTTTTTTTGGGCGAAAAATGAAGTTTCTCCAATCTTCTCAAAACTCTGGATTCTGATAGAGGGCATGAGACTTAGACCTGAGTGCAAAAATGGAGGCTCTAGACCCTTCCAGAGCTGAGATATCAAAACTCAAAATTTCGACCAGAAAAAAAACGACAGTGTTACCCCTTACGTTTTTTTTTTGGGCGAAAAATTAAGTTTCCCCAATCTTCTCAAAACTCTGGATTCTGATAGAGGGCATGAGACTTACACCTGAGTGCAAAAATGGAGGCTCTAGACCCTTCCAGAGCTGAGATATCGAAAATCAAAATTTCGACGAAAAAAAAAACGACAGTGTTACCCCTTACGTTTTTTTTGGGGGGGGCGAAAAATTAAGTTTCCCCAATCTTCTCAAAACTCTGGATTCTGATAGAGGGCCATGAGACTTACACCTGAGTGCAAAAATGGAGGCTCTAGACCCTTCCAGAGCTGAGATATCGAAAATCAAAATTTCGACCAGAAAAAAAAACGACAGTGTTACCCCTTACGTTTTTTTTTTTTGGGCGAAAAATTAAGTTTCCCCAATCTTCTCAAAACTCTGGATTCTGATAGAGGGCCATGAGACTTAGACCTGAGTGCAACAATGGAGGCTCTAGACCCTTCCAGAGCTGAGATATCGAAACTCAAAATTTCGACCAGAAAAAAAAAACGACAGTGTTACCCCTTACGTTTTTTTTTGGGGCGAAAAATTAAGTTTCCCCAATCTTCTCAAAACTCTGGATTCTGATAGAGGGCAATGAGACTTAGACCTGAGTGCAACAATGGAGGCTCTAGACCCTTCCAGAGCTGAGATATCGAAACTCAAAATTTCGACCAGAAAAAAAAAACGACAGTGTTACCCCTTACGTTTTTTTTGGGGGCGAAAAATTAAATTTCCCCAATCTTCTCAAAACTCTGGATTCTGATAGAGGGCAATGTGACTTACACCTGAGTGCAAAAATGGAGGCTCTAGACCCTTCCAGAGCAGAGATATCGAAACTCAAAATTTCGACCAGAAAAAAAAAATGACAGTGGTACCCCTTTCGTTTTTTTTTTTCGGGCGAAAAGTTAAGTTTCCCCAATCTTCTCAAAACTCTGGATTCTGATAGAGGGCAATGTGACTTACACCTGAGTGCAAAAATGGAGGCTCTAGACCCTTCCAGAGCAGAGATATCGAAAATCAAAATTTCGACCAGAAAAAAAAAACGACAGTGTTACCCCTTACGTTTTTTTTTTTTTGGGCGAAAAATTAAGTTCCCCAATCTTCTCAAAACTCTGGATTCTGATAGAGGGCAATGAGACTTACACCTGAGTGCAAAAATGGAGGCTCTAGACCCTTCCAGAGCTGAGATATCGAAATCAAAATTTCGACCAGAAAAAAAAAACGACAGTGTTACCCCTTACGTTTTTTTTTTGGGCGAAAAATTAAGTTTCCCCAATCTTCTTAAAACTCTGGATTCTGATAGAGGGCCATGAGACTTAGACCTGAGTGCAAAAATGGAGGCTTTAGACCCTTCCAGAGCTGAGATATCGAAACTCAAAATTTCGACCAGAAAAAAAAACGACAGTGTTACCCCTTACGTTTTTTTTTTTTGGGCGAAAAATTAAGTTTCCCCAATCTTCTCAAAACTCTGGATTCTGATAGAGGGCCATGAGACTTACACCTGAGTGCAAAAATGGAGGCTCTAGACCCTTCCAGAGCTGAGATATCGAAAATCAAAATTTCGACCAGAAAAAAAACGACAGTGTTACCCCTTACGTTTTTTTTGGGGGGCGAAAAATTAAGTTTCCCCAATCTTCTCAAAACTCTGGATTCTGATAGAGGGCAATGAGACTTAGACCTGAGTGCAAAAATGGAGGCTCTAGACCCTTCCAGAGCTGAGATATCGAAAATCAAAATTTCGACCAGAAAAAAAAACGACAGTGTTACCCCTTACGTTTTTTTTTTTTTGGGCGAAAAATTAAGTTTCCCCAATCTTCTCAAAACTCTGGATTCTGATAGAGGGCCATGAGACTTAGACCTGAGTGCAAAAATGGAGGCTCTAGACCCTTCCAGAGCTGAGATATCGAAACTCAAAATTTCGACCAGAAAAAAAAACGACAGTGTTACCCCTTACGTTTTTTTTTTTGGGCGAAAAATTAAGTTTCCCCAATCTTCTCAAAACTCTGGATTCTGATAGAGGGCAATGTGACTTACACCTGAGTGCAAAAATGGAGGCTCTAGACCCTTCCAGAGCTGAGATATCGAAACTCAAAATTTCGACCAGAAAAAAAAACGACAGTGTTACCCCTTACGTTTTTTTTTGGGGGGCGAAAAATTAAGTTTCCCCAATCTTCTCAAAACTCTGGATTCTGATAGAGGGCATGAGACTTAGACCTGAGTGCAAAAATGGAGGCTCTAGACCCTTCCAGAGCTGAGATATCGAAAATCAAAATTTCGACCAGAAAAAAAAACGACAGTGTTACCCCTTACGTTTTTTTTTTTTTTGGGCGAAAAATTAAGTTTCCCCAATCTTCTCAAAACTCTGGATTCTGATAGAGGGCAATGAGACTTAAACCTGAGTGCAAAAATGGAGGCTCTAGACCCTTCCAGAGCTGAGATATCGAAAATCAAAATTTCGACCAGAAAAAAAAACGACAGTGTTACCCCTTACGTTTTTTTTTTTTTTTGGGCGAAAAATTAAGTTTCCCCAATCTTCTCAAAACTCTGGATTCTGATAGAGGGCAATGAGACTTACACCTGAGTGCAACAATGGAGGCTCTAGACCCTTCCAGAGCTGAGATATCGAAAATCAAAATTTCGACCAGAAAAAAAAAACGACAGTGTTACCCCTTACGTTTTTTTTTTGGGCGAAAAATTAAGTTTCCCCAATCTTCTCAAAACTCTGGATTCTGATAGAGGGCCATGAGACTTAGACCTGAGTGCAACAATGGAGGCTCTAGACCCTTCCAGAGCTGAGATATCGAAACTCAAAATTTCGACCAGAAAAAAAAACGACAGTGTTACCCCTTACGTTTTTTTTTTGGGGGGGCGAAAAATTAAGTTTCCCCAATCTTCTCAAAACTCTGGATTCTGATAGAGGGCAATGTGACTTACACCTGAGTGCAAAAATGGAGGCTCTAGACCCTTCCAGAGCAGAGATATTGAAAATCAAAATTTCGACCAGAAAAAAAAACGACAGTGTTACCCCTTACGTTTTTTTTTGGGGGGGCGAAAAATTAAATTTCCCCAATCTTCTCAAAACTCTGGATTCTGATAGAGGGCAATGTGACTTACACCTGAGTGCAAAAATGGAGGCTCTAGACCCTTCCAGAGCAGAGATATTGAAAATCAAAATTTCGACCAGAAAAAAAAAAACGACAGTGTTACCCCTTACGTTTTTTTTTTTGGGCGAAAAATGAAGTTTCTCCAATCTTCTCAAAACTCTGGATTCTGATAGAGGGCCATGAGACTTAGACCTGAGTGCAACTATGGAGGCTCTAGACCCTTCCAGAGCTGAGATATCGAAACTCAAAATTTCGACCAGAAAAAAAACGACAGTGTTACCCCTTACGTTTTTTTTTTTGCGGCGAAAAATTAAGTTTCCCCAATCTTCTCAAAACTCTGGATTCTGATAGAGGGCAATGTGACTTACACCTGAGTGCAAAAATGGAGGCTCTAGACCCTTCCAGAGCAGAGATATCGAAAATCAAAATTTCGACCAGAAAAAAAAACGACAGTGTTACCCCTTACGTTTTTTTTTTTTTTTGGGGCGAAAAATTAAGTTTCCCCAATCTTCTCAAAACTCTGGATTCTGATAGAGGGCAATGTGACTTACACCTGAGTGCAACAATGGAGGCTCTAGACCCTTCCAGAGCTGAGATATCGAAAATCAAAATTTCGACCAGAAAAAAAAAAACGACAGTGTTACCCCTTACATTTTTTTTTTTGGGCAAAAAATTAAGTTTCCCCAATCTTCTCAAAACTCTGGATTCTGATAGAGGGCCATGAGACTTAGACCTGAGTGCAACAATGGAGGCTCTAGACCCTTCCAGAGCTGAGATATCGAAAATCAAAATTTCGACCAGAAAAAAAAATGACAGTGTTACCCCTTACATTTTTTTTTTGGGCGAAAAATTAAGTTTCCCCAATCTTCTCAAAACTCTGGATTCTGATAGAGGGCCATGAGACTTAGACCTGAGTGCAACAATGGAGGCTCTAGACCCTTCCAGAGCTGAGATATCGAAACTCAAAATTTCGACCAGAAAAAAAAAAACGACAGTGTTACCCCTTACGTTTTTTTTTTTTGGGCGAAAAATTAAGTTTCCCCAATCTTCTCAAAACTCTGGATTCTGATAGAGGGCCATGAGACTTACACCTGAGTGCAAAAATGGAGGCTCTAGACCCGTGCAGAGCTGAGATATTGAGATATTTATAGTGGCATAAATGCTACGTGAGGTCTCAATATCTCAGCTCTGGAAGGGTCTAGAGCCTCAATTTTTGCACTCAGGTCAAAGTCCCTTTGCCCTCTAACAGAATCCAGAGTTTGAAGAAGATAAGAGCAACTCAAAATTTTGACCCGAAAAAAAAAAAAACGACAGTGTTACCCCTTTCGTTTTTTTTTTTTTTGTGCGAAAAAAAAAGTTTCTCCAATCTTCTTGAAACTCTGGATTCTGATAGAGGGCAATGTGACTTACACCTGAGTGCAAAAATGGAGGCTCTAGACCCGTGCAGAGCTGAGATATTGAGATATTTATAGTGGCATAAATGCTACGTGAGGTCTCAATATATCAGCTCTGGAAGGGTCTAGAGCCTCCATTTTTGCACTCAGGTGTAAGTCACATTACCCTCTATCAGAATCCAGAGTTTCAAGAAGATTGGAAAAACTTTTTTTTTCGCACAAAAAAAAAACGACAGTTTTACCCCTTTCGTTTTTTGTTTTTTTTGTGCGAATAAAAAAAGTTTCTCCAATCTTCTTGAAACTCTGGATTCTGATAGAGGGCAATGTGACTTACCTGAGTGCAAAAATTGACGCTCTAAGACCCGTGCAGAGCTGAGATATTGAGATCCCACGTAGCATTTATGTCATTATAAATCTTCCCCTTGGAATTATAAGGTTCTATCTGACATTTTTGTCAAAATTGAGTTATTCACATATTCTTATTCTGTGACAACTTATTTACGTTATGTGATGTTTGTTTTAAGTTGTGTTCATTGTGGGACTTTTTATTGAAAAAACAAAAATGTTCTATCTAAAAAGTCGAACTCTAACTTGGCTCTATAAGGTTCTATCTGCATGAGCCAATCAACACTTGGAATGCACAGAAGAGGACCAATCAGAATCAACTTTATATGTCGGGTGGCCGGCTTTTTCCTTGAAGACAAGAAGAAACCACATAAAGGCATAATGCTATACGTGTACAGTAAATTAAATATTCACTAAATTGTGTAGTCTTATGAAGTGGCTTAATTTTATATTTTGCCCTTTTCTTTACAGTTTATTGGTTATTATAAATTATTACTGAGATTATTATTATTAACTATTATTATAATAGTTATTATTATCTGAATTATACAAATATGCAGTGAGTAAATTGAATATTTTAGAAAACCATTCAACATGCAAGTGTGTTTGTTTGAAAGTATGTGTGTGTGTGTGTGTGCGTGTGCAAGTATATATGTGTGCGTATATGTGAGAAAGTGTGTTGGTGTGTGAGTCAGAGAGAGTGTGCGTGATTAAAAAGGGAGTCTGACATTTTTTGTGATTATTGTCACAGTGTAGTGTGGAATGAAGACAGACTGAGGCTGACGAAAAATACAAAATACAAATACAAAACATTCAATACAAAATACTCCAATACAAAACATTCACTCAAAAACTCCAAACAGGTACAAAGAAGACTGGCAGAAGATTACACACACTATCCATGAGACATAATCAAGAACCGGCAAGCACAGACTGAAACAGAGAGAACTAAATACAAAACGAACACTAACAAGATGACACAGATGATCAGGACGATGAACAGGTGGATGATTGAGGGAGTGAGTTCAGGTGTGGAGACAAGAGGATGCTGGGAAGTGTAGTGAAGATGACGAAGACAGAATGGCGCAGACGAAGACCGTGACAGAACGGCCCCCTTTACAAAGGCGCGACCTTGCGCCGTAGAACATCAATGAGAGTGGAGCAGGGACCAGGATGTGGAGCAGGATGTGGGCGTGGCGGAGCAGCCTGAGAGCATGGCCAGGCCGGAGCAGGACGTGGATGTGGTGGAGCAGGCTGAGGATGTGACCAGGGCGGAGCAGGCTGAGGGCGTGGCCAGGGCGGAGCAGGACGTGGACGTGGCAGAGCAGGCTGAGGATGTGACCAGGGCAGAGCAGGACGTGGACGTGGTGGAGTAGGCTGAGGGCGTGGCCAGGGCGGAGCAGGACGTGCACGTGGTGGAGTAGGCTGAGGGCGTGGCCAGGGCGGAGCAGGACGTGGCAGAGCAGGCTGAGGATGTGACCAGGGCGGAGCAGGACGTGGATGTGGTGGAGCAGGCTGAGAGCATTGACAGGATGGGGAAGACCCTTCGGACTGGATGGTCTCGGGCTGGTGATGTCATCGGCAGTGAAGAATGATCCGCAGGATACCAGCACCCACTCCACAACTTGGGCAAAGCTTATTTGAGGTGGTTCCACAGACAACTGCGCTAGAGTGGTGTTGTTCAGTCCCACACGTAGAAAGGTGCAGAGGCAGTCATCTGGGAAACTGGTTTGAGGTACCAAATCCAGGAAAACCTCCAGGTGTTCCTCAAGAGAGCTGTTTCCCTGCTCAAGGCACATGAGTCTTATACTGCAAACTCAAAATTTTGACCAAAAAAAAAAAAAAAAACGACAGGGGTACCCCTGTCGACCTTTTCGGTGCAAGAACATAAGTTTCTCTGATCTTCTTGAAACTCTGGATTAAAGTAAACCAAAAAAAGTATTGCATTTACTTCCAATGTGGTACCCAACAGTATGCAGACCATAATAAATAACTTATTTACAGCTACAAATACGTGAATTATACAATATCATATTGGTAAGAATTATTTTATTAATAATTATTATAGGCTTAAATTAAAATGTCCTGACAGTGAGACTATACCATAAAAAATGCCTAAACGGGTAAAAACTATACACACAATGAATTATATATTACTCTACTCCCCCAATAAATCTAATGCAATATAAATGACTATAACTGTGACAAAGTCCTAAGTTACCACTGATGGCAGTGTATGCCCTGTGTCTGTTTGCTTTATATTCGTTTGTTTTTCATTATTTGGTGACTTTTTTCTAGTCAGAGGTGCAAATTAGACTGATAAAAAAACACCAAGATTGTATTTCTTTATTTCTTTTATTTGGTATTTAAATAAATCATTAGTTTTATCCTCATTTGCAAAACTAACCTTCTGGGTTCATGTCTGCAGCATGGTCTCCGGGGGTGGGTGTTAAGAGGACGGGCAGCCTTCCTGTTCCTCTTTTTATGCCATCCCAAAGAATTCTGGGTAGTGTAGGCATAGTCTATTTCTCAATGGGAGCAGGGGGTTATTGTTTCATGTGTTAATGTGTTTTATGTTCATTGTATGTAGAAATGTATTTGTTTATTATTTGTATTATTTTCCTTGTATAATTAAGGTTGATGTATTTTGAATATTATTTTCATTTTAAGTGTAGTTATGAATTATGTGTGTGAACATTATTTAATTTCCCTATTACTGTAAAATGGTTGACCCTAAAGGAATGTATGTTTGTCTGTGAAAGCAGTTCTTTGAAGAGGGTCACCTTGAGTGAGTTTTGTTTATGTTTTTTTTTTTTTTTTTTTGATAGGCTATTCTTGATTTGGAAGTTAATAAAGATGCACTGACTGCAAGCAGTGATGGTGAAATTAAGCTTTGTGAAGCACTGAGGCTTTCCCCACAAATGTATCGTAAATTCTTATCGAAAATAAGTTTCTCTGATCTTCTTTAAACTCTGGATTCTGATAGAGGGCCATGAGACTTAGACCTGAGTGCAAAAATTGAGGCTCTAGACCCTTCCAGAGCTGAGATTTTGAGATCCCACGTAGCATTTATGCCATTAGAAATAGTGATTCTACTGATTCTTTGGGGTTTCATTATATCCTCTATGGCAATGTAAACCTGCAGTGTGTGGAATGCAAGATGGATTCACTGAAGTATCATGAAATCTTCAAAAAGGAAGCTGGAGAATGGGCGTCATTGGACCTTCCATCAGGATAATGATCCCAAGCAAACCTCAAATTGGCTTGGTTGCAGAAGAGGTCCTGGAAGATTCTACAGTAGCCATCACAGTCATCTGACTTGAACCCCATTGAAAATCTCTGATTGGATTTGAAGAAGGTGGTTGCAGCACACAAACCCAAGAATATTACTGAACTGGAGGTCATTACTCATGAGGAATGTGATAAGATTCCCCAGAAACGCTGGCAGAAGCGATTGTCTGGTTATATATCTGCAGCAGGTTAAACAGCAAACAGGTGTTCTGTAAAGATTCTTGCCATGAAGGGATTGAATAATTTTGAAACTGCAGAAGTCATTTAATGTTACATTTCAAGTTGAATTTGGGGAAACCACTTGAAACATTTGTTATGTCGAGCTATTCCGACTAGTGTGATTTGTTCATTGCAAATAGCTGAACATCAGTACATTTTGCCAATAAACCTGATTTGCAATGGGGGTTGAATAGGTTAGATTACAACTGTAATAACACTGTGCCACATTGTTCCCTTGTTTCAGTTCAATAAAAAATGTGGAAAAATATTAGTTCAACAATTTATTAAAACAAGGGAACGAATTCTTAACTAGTCGCCATGATCTATGATTTGTGCATATGTCATGTACGTTTCTAAGTTGAAAACTTTATCCCAGCTAACAAAAATATGAACATTTTTCTAACGTTCTCATTAAGTTATGAAAATGTTATTTCTGAACGCCCAAAACATTTATACATTATTTCTTTGTAACGTGAATTCTTCAAACATTATGGAAACATTCATTTTGAATGTTCTGAAACAAACTTGTAACATTTAAAATATGTCCAACTAAAAAAAAAAGGTTGTTTTTGTTCTTACAAAGGTGCTTTGAGAACATTATTAAGAACCACATAACTCTTAATGTTAATTAAATCTACTGGAAGAATGTTTGTTCATTACTTAAGACAACCTTCAATGTTTCTTGTTAGCTGGGTTCAATCCCTCAGAGAATCTGTGAAAAAATAGCCTACTTTTGGTGAATTCTGGTTAAGAGATTTCAAAATTGATTTTACATGCATACACACGCACACAGACAAAATTACTTTTGGAATAATTCAAATGTAGCCAATATAACTTTTTGTAAAAAGTTGCACCTTATGTTGGAAGCCTAAATTGGCTGTAGCCTTTTTGTAACAGGTCAATCCCTGGGATATGATTCAACTAAATCAAACGCACCTGAGGAATTATTGATTCTGACTGAGGTCAATTACGACATTCAGCGGTCACATTTTCTTTGTGTCCATGAAGATCTTATGCAACCCTCTATAACTGACTGACCGCTTTTTCCTACATATAGCTTTAGATGCCCACAGTTACAACATAATTGCCAGACAAATCAATATTTCATGCCCATTATTAATTCAATGATGTTTTTCAGGGCTGGGCAGATCCGGCCCTCGAGATCCACTTTCTTGGAGTTTTTCTCCAACCTAAACTCACATGATTGTAACTCTAGTAATCTTGAAGACCTTGATTAGTTTTTTGAGGTGTGTTTGATTGGCACTAAACCCTGCAGGAAAGTGGATCCCCAGGGCCAGAGTTGTCAATTTAAAAAAGAAAAAAAAAATTGTGCAAGCAACATTAAACCGTTCAGATACAGGCTGGAAAAATAGCCGAGCAAGATAGAATTTTTCACAAACATCTATTCAAACACAAACTGACTGGAAACAAAAGGGTAATAAAGAAGCAACATATACAGTATTTTATGACATATCTAGTATTTTTACATCTCTGGACAGAGATTTTTTATGCGTTTGCCTTACCTTTGTCTTAAATTGTAGCATAATTTGTCTTACATTGATGTTGGTGAGAAGTAAAAAAAGACATAAAGCCAGGTGTAGCTATACCCAAAGCTATTTTAAGACCTTTTATATATCACATTGGTTTATGGTATATTAAAAGCTGACACAAGTACTCACTGCTTCATCAAAGCCCATGTACATGAACTGCTGGATCCACTGCTGAACGTCAGGTCGGCTGCGGTCCCACAGGTTTCTTTTGGACCTTTTAAGGGAGGCCAGGAACTGTTTGGCCTTGGAGGGAGTCACAGCCACAGCTGCAGCTGCAGCTGGCTTTACATCAGTGTCCACTAGTGGGAGACAAATGGGACAGGAGGACACAAATTTGGTTAAAGCACACACACGGGGGCATGAAAGCTTGTTTCCGCCACTTAATGAAACATAAAAAAGGTAATTGTGACTTTTTATTTCACAATTCTGATTTTTTTTCTCACATTTGAGAGTTCACATCTCGCAATTCTGACTTTATTTCTCAGAATTGCGAGATATAAAGTCGGAATTTCGTGATATAATGTCGCAATTGCGTGTTATAAAATAAGAAGATATAAAGTCAGAATTGCGAGATATAAAGTCAGAATTGATTGATATAAAGTCGCAATTGCATGTTATAAAGTCCGAATTGCGAGATATAAAGTGAGAATTGCGATATATGAAGTCAGAATGAGATAAAATCGCAACTGTGTGTTATAAAGTCAGAATTGCGAGATATAAAGTCAGAATTGCGAGATATAAAGTCGCATTTGCGTGTTATAAAGTCAGAAATGCATGGTATAAAGTTGAAATTATGTGTTGTAAAGTTAGATAGATATTGTGAAATATAAACAATTCTGAGGGGTAGAGATGTAAACTCGCAATTGTGAGATAAAAAGTTTAAATTCTGTCTTTTTTTCTCACAATTGCGACTTTATTTCTCAGAATTGCGACTTTATATCTCGCAATTGCGACATTATTTCTCAGAATTGCGACTTTATATCTCACAATTGCAACTTTATTTCTCAGAACAGCCAGTCGACCTACAAAGTGACATCATGCACCACTCTATTGGTGATTTTGTTTAGTTTGTTGCTGACAAAATAAAACATGCAATTAAAAAAAAGTCACCTCTTTTCATCAAGAGTTTTTCCAGGGTGTTCTCACTAGCAACATCTAGAAAATATCACAAACTGAATTAAAGTAATTATACATTAAGTGCATGTTTGTGCATGTGTGTGTGTGTGTGTGTGTGTGTACATAATATTATTTAGAAAAAAAAAAATACAAAAATCTTTAATTGGTTACCTGTAAGTTACCTTACCATACACAGTGAAAAAATTAACATATTTTTACTGTAAAATACTGTCTAATTTATAGTGGAAAACAAAGGATCACATCACATGTGATTATATTTTATATATAATTTAGTTTCTTCTCATTTGTATAGGTAAACAACGTTTGTTCTGTTATTTATTGCATTATTTTAGTGTTTGTGTGTTGATGATCCTGTGCATTCGTATATATATATATATATATATATATATATATATATACGTGAATTATGAACTCCAATTCATCATGTGGTTTTCTGTTTTTACCCTCTTTTATCATGGTGGTTAGTTTTTGGTTAAATGGTTTAGTATATTGACAACATATTACTTAATTATATATATATATATATATATATATATATATCTAAACAAATGAGCATCCATCAAACATTGTCATTGAGCAGCTTTCTGTAATAATCGAGCCTATACAAAACATCTCATTTAAACTCTCAACAGTACAGCACAAAGAGACAAATAGCATCACAAATGAACATCCTTCAAAAAAAAAAAAAAAGTGAATAACTTTCATCTACGTTTAGTATTTTCAAGCCTTCATTCAAGGACTGAACAGTTTCTCATGCATTCCAACTCTCTGTGGAAAGTGTGACTCAATTAGACACTTTAGATAGGGGGAGGCAAATCATTAAACTATAACAAGCCTATGCAAAGATGAAAAACAAGTGGTCCAACAACCTGCAAGAAGACATTAATTTCAGGAGCTTCTGACACTTTTAATGTGACATACGACTGCAGAGATTTAATAACTTTCAGTGCAAAAACTCCTGCTAACTCCAAAAAGCTCTCCTGCTGTTTGCTCACTGTAGTGTTCCTTTCACACATTTAACATGCTGTGAAGTGAAAAAAATGACAAAGAGAAAAAAATGATCTGCCCACATTACATTTACTGAACTTTCCCACCTTTTACACTTCAATTCCAAGTTAAATCAGAGAGAGCAAGCACATTTTAGAAGAAACTTTAAGACAAAAACAAAAAACAAAAAAACGGTGAGGTGTAAAGTACAAGAACCAACAAGACCTGAGAGAGCCAGTACAGTCAGTAGGGCCACAAAGGTGAGCAGGCGCAGGTAAAACTTCTCAGAAACCATGACTTCTTGTCCTCTTCTCTGTCGATTTGCACAACGGTGCTGGTCTGCAAGCAAACGTGCAGAGAGAAGAGAGGAGGAGAGAGCCTGAGGCAAGCCCAGGCAAACATTCCCAACGGAAACTGCAGCTGGCAAATTACTGTAAGTCGCTTAACAGAAAGACCCTGTCTCCTTGTAAATTTACCAGTAAGTGAATACACATGTGCAGCGTGAGTAGTTTTCCACATTCAATGGAGTTGCAGCCCTTGATTCTATAGTAGTTAACATTTGAAGTAGATCCATTTAAAACCTTTCATCAAAGTTATGCATACAACACCCGGTCTTGTCTTAGGACAACTTTGAGGAACTTTTTTGATCCACTTCATTTGTTGACTAGTTTGACTTCTTTAAGCCTTCTCATCTTGAATCATTTTGAGTTTAGGTAACTGTTGCCAAAAGCTTTAAATGACCAAACCTTCAAGGTTCACTAACTTTTAGGATTTGAAAAAAGGGTGTATGATCTGAGTGATTAGTTTATACAATTTTCACCTTTGAAATTTCTCAAAACTTTCACAAATAACTATGAAACAGCAAGTAACACACTGAATCCTAACTAACTTCAACTTTGTGCAAAATGAATCAAAATTGTAATCATGGACTGATCAAACTTCATGTGTAAATCAAAATTAGTTTAGCATTAGCTCATGCAGACTGTGATCTGTAGTTTAGGAGTAGTTTGTTTCAGACTGTGGAGGTGAAATTGGCCCATTTCGTCAAGCCGACCCCAAGCCGTCAAGCCGTATTTGTGGTCAGAAGGCTAAGTCTACAAACCCAGAGGGCGAAGGAAGTACAAGCTCTCTAATTTGCTGGTTGTTAGCTGTGACCGAGGTAATCTGAGACACCTTGTTAGAGTATTTTTTCTGACTACAGGATTAAATGGGCTTGCATGAGTGGGAATATCAGCAGAGGGTCCCTCCATTTTATTAATTTGACACTCCCCATGGTGTTCCTTAATGGCAAAAACTGGGCACAGGCATATACCCACACACCTTTCCAGAAATTTGGCTGAAAGTTCTGACATGGTTCAGCCAAAAGAAAAAAGAACAAAAAGTTCTTCCTGTAACTTCAGCCCATTCTCACTCCCAAGGCGTCACCTAACTGACGCCTTGGGAAGCATTTGACCATGCTTCAATATCTGACGCTTTAGGCGCCCTTTAGCGTCAGTTAGATGACGCCCTAGGATCGCGTGTACCCTACCCCCACCCCATACCTAAACCTAACCGCGTCCTCTAACTGACGCTTTCCTTTAGCGTCAGTTAGATGACGCCGTAGGATCGCGTCATGTAAGTGACGCTAAAGGGCGCCTAAAACGTCAAATATTGAAGCATGGTCAAAGGTGACGCCTTGGGGTGAGAATGTGTTGTAAATAGAGCAAGCGAAGCAACAACTCCACCATGCAGAACATAAACTTTTCACTGCATCAAACTCATCATCAGGAATCACAATGATGTTATATGAATATGATGCTGTTTGCATAATCACAAAATCTACCTTCTAGTAATCCACAATAAATCAAAGGAGCCATCTTTACCCCACTAGAAGGTAGATTTTGTGATTATGCAAACAGCATCATATTCATATAACATCATTGTGATTCCTGATGATGAGTTTGATGCAGTGAAAAGTTTATGTTCTGCATGGTGGAGTTGTTGCTTCGCTTGCTCTATTTAAGTGCCCAGATCAGTGATTGTGAATATGCATGGATATCTAGAGTATTGTATTTTGCATCTGATGAATCACTGTTAGTAATTTCCTTCCAGGGCTCTTTTAATTAAATACAAGTGGTTGAAGCCTGGATTATGATAATTATCTGGAGTGTTGTTTATATCATTTGTTTCTTTCCAAAGCTATCGTCTTCTTTCTAGCACTCTGCATGTCTTCAGAGACCAGCCTTTGGTAACACTTTATTTTGATAGTCCACTTTAGACATTCTACTAACTATAAGTAACTTTTCAACTACATGTCAACTAACTGTCATTAGAGTATTAGTAGACTGTCTGCTTAATATCTGCTAACACTTTATTTCGTTGGTCCCCCAACAGACATTCAACTGACTATACAGCCCATTCTCACCCCCAAGGCGTCACTTAACTGACGCCTTGGGAAGCATTTGGACATGCTTCAATATATGACGCTTTAGGCGCCCTTTAGCGTCAGCAAGATGACGCCCTAGGATCGCGTGTACCCTTCCCCCACCCCACACCTAAACCTAACCGCGTCCTCTAACTGACGCTTTCCTTTAGCGTCAGTTAGATGACGCCGTAGGATCGCGTCATGTAAGTGACGCTAAAGGGCGCCTAAAACGTCAAATATTGAAGCATGGTCAAAGGTGACGCCTTGGGGTGAGAATGCGTTGGACTATAAGTAACTTGATGACTACACACCCCCAAGGCGTCACTTAACTGACGCCTTGGGAAGCATTTGGACATGCTTCAATATCTGACGCTTTAGGCGTCCTTTAGCGTCAGTTAGATGACGCCCTAGGATCGCGTGAACCCTACCCCCACCCCACACCTAAACCTAACCGCGTCCTCTAACTGACGCTTTCCATTTAGCGTCAGTTAGATGACGCCGTAGGATCGCGTCATGTAAGTGACGCTAAAGGGCGCCTAAAACGTCAAATATTGAAGCATGGTCAAAGGTGACGCCTTGGGGTGAGAATGCGTTGGACTACAAGTAAACTTATTCTCCTAACCCAAAGCCTAACACCTAACCATAACCTAAGAGTCTACTGACAGTCTACTATAATATACTAATACTCTAATGAGAGTTAGTTGATATGTTGTTGAAAAGTTACTTATAATTAGTAGAATGTCTAATGTGACTATCGAAATAAAGTGTAACCCAGCCTTTTAGTGCAGCTGGAGAGTTTATTTTCACTTTGCAGAGATGTTTCAACATTGTGTATAACATCACAGGATTGTTACACTGCTGAAAATGAATTTTAGAAATGTACCAACTGCATTGTACTCTTTTGAGAAGAGATGATAGCAGAATATGTGATGTAGACTGACTGGCAGACACAAACTACTTATTGAAACTGGAAGGATCTGCATAAACAAATGTTTGGTCTGCTCAAAGTCAGTGATTCTCAGAATGGAAAACTTTAAATATTATTGTTCATCTGAACGTGGCGACTTTCAGAACTGCATCACTCTAATAAACGGAAACACAGTCTGGGAGGAAAAGTAATGGTTTTTATTTCACAAACTGGATTTCCATGCCATTCACAGCATGGACCATCATGAGAATGTGGTCCATGCTGTGAATGTTCCAGTTTTACGGTTTCCTCAAGCATTTACATAATGCAAAACTTGAAGGAATTTGTATTCGATATTGACTTTCCTGCAACAATTGTGTCATCAGTAGAATTTACCAGAGATTTGAATCGGCTGTCAGGCATTACATGCTTGAATACATGATGAAAAAAAGTCCACAATATATTAATGTTGACTTTGTGTCATCAATAAAAAACACAATGACATTAAGAAGAAAGTCATATTGAATACTTGGAATGGATTAAAGATCCTCACCCATACAGAAATAAATTTATAAGATCTGTACACTCTTTTGAATGTCATGCATTTAAACAGAGAGACAGAGCAAATGTTTGACTGTGATGGAAAGAGGAAAATCTTTTTTTTTTTCAAAAATGTATAGCCTACAAGGTATTCTACTTTCAAGAAATAATAATGAAACAGTGTTTGTGAGCAACTGGGCAATAAATGAAAAAGACAAATCAGTTTGAAACATTATTTCATACTGAGGATATTTCACATATTTCAAATAAAATTCACATGTGGGGTTCATGGCAAAAGCACCACCACATAAGGGGAAGCTTATTGTCTACTTAGTAATATCATCATAACACACTAATAATGTGATAGTGTAGACTCCAAAACCCTGGTAAAATAAATCCAAATGTTTTTTCACAAATTGTTGGCTATTTACTGCTGTGCTACATTTTGAATCAATGATTTACAAAATGTGGGTGACACTTTATTTTTACAGTGTCCTTGTTAGATGTTGCATGTGATTACTTTAGTAATAACTATAAATTGTGCATAATTATGCAAGTAACCCTAAACCCAATCATAACCCTATAATAAGTACCTGATGTTAATTAATAGTAATAGTTAATGGTTAGTTCACCAAAAATTAAAATGATCCTACACTCACCCTCAATCCATCCTAGGTGTATATGACTTTCTTCTTTCAGCCAAACAGAATCAGGGTTATATTAATATATATATATTGGCTCTTCCCAGCTTTAATGGAAGTGAAGATATTTATATAGAAATTGAGATATTGAAGCCCCCCCCCCCCCCCCCCCAAAAAAAAAAAAAAAAAAAAAACACATCCATCCATCATAATTTTTAATATTTAAAGTCATTTTTGTAACTTTATACTTTAGACTTTATACTTTAGACTTTATACTTTAACTTTATAAACATATGGCTTCCATGCAGTAGAGCTCTGGTGTGACCTCCGACCCGACCAATGCCATGACGTTTTGACGAACGCGGAACCGTCATGAATTAGAAGTCTACAATGAGAATTTTAAAGAGAAATGTTGGAGGAGTTGACGTCTTTTGACCATACGTCAACATCCGCCTTTTTAGGGCACTCTTAAACGTCGGTTATTTGACGTTATCGGATCCTAACCCTACCCCAGACCTAAACCTACCCTGTCACCTAACCGACGTTAAAGGTAAAGCGTCAGTTGTATGACGGCCCGGGATCATCATGTAACCAACGTTTAAGGGTACCCTAAAAAGCCGGATGTTGACGTATGGTCAAAATACGTCCCAAGACGTCAGTTATATGACTTCTTGGGATGAGACTGTGTTAAACCGCGAGAGGCGTCTACTCTCACCTAAGCTTACGCAACTCCCACAAACAAACGTCAAACGTCGGAACTCGACTCTCTTGTGACCATGCGAACGGATGTTCCCGGAAGTTAGTGACTACAGTTTTATAAAGTTATAAATATGCATCGCTTTCACTGCAGAAGGCCTTTATTAACCCCCTGGAGCCGTATGGATTACATTTATGATGGATGGATGCACTTTTTTTGGGCTTCAAAAAAAGAGCCAGGATATTTTGGCATATTTATTTATAAGCATCCTTGGTGCATATGACTTTCTTCTTTCAGCCAAACACAATCGGAGTTATAACTGAAAGAAGAAAGTCATATGCACCAAGGATGGCTTGAGGGTGAGTAAATTATGGGATAATTTTAATTTTAGATTGAATAACCCTTTGAATGCATAATTACTCTGTAACCTTGCAATTGTGTAACCAAAATGTATCAAAAAATAAATGGGAGAAAAAGTGACAAAATGACTTTTTAGAGGAAAATGTGTGCAGCATATAATTATAACACATCAAAGTACTTTAGTGAAGGGAAACCTTAAAGTAATACTCAGCTCAAAAATGAAAATGGTGTCATCATGTCCTTCTTAACCTTAGGAATATTCAATTAAAATGATGACATTTCTTAGTAGATGATCAAATGGTGAGAAAGTGATTGGATGATGACTCACTGAAAGCCCTCTGAGCCGGATGTTCAAGACAGATAACAGAGCCTGATGAGAAAATTAAACCTAGAAACATGGAGCTGTATAGGAGGCCATAAAAGAACACAAAGAAACCTGACAAGTAAATCAGTAAACAGAACACACCATGTAACATTAATGCCATTCAATTACTCTGCAACTGAGCTTTTTCCTCAGCATGGGAGTAAATCACAATTTTAGACTCATAGGCTTGTGAGAAAACAATTTGTATCACAGCAGTGATGGCAAATCATCTGAAGAAGAGTCAACTAATAAAAAAAAAACATCTTTAAAGGGCTCTGTGTTTGACAGTTTAAATGATTTAGTATCGTCTTTCAGCCTTTACACTTTCTTGATTCATGATTGTATTTTTGTGGTCATATAAACTCAGATTTTAATAAAATGAAAGCATTTTAACATTAATGTTATAAAAAATGGTTGCAAAATGTTTATCATGTTTAGTTTATATCACAACTGCATTCACTATTGGATCAGACTCATAATGCCCATACAAATACAAACTTTTCTATGAATTAACATGCACCCCAGGACATTGTTTGTATTATTACTGTATGTTACATTGTCGTTTGTATTGTATGGTTTATGAATGCATTATGATTGAACTACTAGTTCATATAAACTTATATAATATCATGTTTCATTTCAAAGTGAAAATTGGGCTGAGCTGGGAAGAATTTAATGACACACAAATTTGCAAACCCACTGATTATCCAAATGAGTCAGCTTTTGCCCTGCTTGAAATTACACCTTTTTCATTGGTCAAGCCAAACTTGAGTTAAAAGGTCAATATATTAGTGACCCTGCCTCTATTCTTGTCTTCATCCAAAATCACACACTATCTTGAGTAGGTACTTCATTTGAATATGCAATTATGAAATTCATTATTAAATAGTGTTCGCTGGTGTTAATGTCAAAGCCCTGATCATAACACATTAATAATGTATAAAACAGTTTGCACTCTAAAATCTGGCAAAATAAATACAAATGCCTTTTGCAAAGCGCATTTATTTCTCTACTGATTTGCAAAAAATGTGCTTAATGTTGTGCTTACATTAAACATATTTGAAGGGTGAGCGAGAGAAAAACCTGTAAAAATGATTTAAAGGTGAGAGTAAGACCGCAAGGGGATGCTACATAAGGAAAAGACATGTAATAGATACAGTATAACCCAGGCATATGATGGAAACTTTTCACTGAGAAAGCCCAGTGGGAAAAGACAATGGCATGTTATTTTAAGTCTTCAACTTCCAGCACTGGATTGTCTTCTTGCCCTGGGGTCCTTCCATAACCAAGAAAACCAGCAATGGGAAAGTGAGCCCAGTAGTTTCTGGCCAAGCCCAGCAGCGTGTCATATCCGCTCTGAGATCGCAACTCGTCTACCCAGCCGTAGAAATCAGAGGACCACAGGTTCCAGTACGGTAGATTCCTCTTCACCCGGATCTCCACGTGAGCTGGAAAACCTTCCAGACATAAAAAACAACAACAAGGGTATATCTTCTACTTCAGGCACATTTATGTTCATTTTTTTATTTTTCAAAAAGTTTTAGTCCCAGACATTTGATGAAAGTCCATCATAAAAAAAATATTAGGTAATACTTCATTTTTATGGTCCCTGTTGAACATTCTGTTGACTAAGTAACTGTGCAACTACATGTGAACTAACTCTCATTAGAGTATTAGTAGACTGTCTGCTTAATATCTGCTAACTCTTTATCGTGATGCTCCTCCAACAGACAAACTTCTAACTATAAGTAACTTTGCAAATGCATGTTGACTTATTATTCTGACCCTAAAAGTCCACTAATACTAACACTCTAATGAGAGTTATAGGTGTAAGGTTACAGCAACAGGGACCATCAAAATAATGTGAAACCAAATATTATATTTTTGTGTTAAATTATGCAAATTGAAGTGAAATAAGCTATTTCATTATTTATTGCGTAAAAATGATCTCTCAGTTGTGGCGTCAATAAATTATTCTGTCCCAAATAATGCTTTTTAGAAATGTATTATTTATTATCAAGTCCACAGGGCTTAAAGTTTTCATAACTGTAGAAACCCTTACATATTTGACACAAATACGGTTTGTTTCTTTTATAGCTCTCAAAGAAACACACACACACCAACGCATTCTCACCCCAAGGCGTCACCTTTGACCATGCTTCAATATTTGACGTTTTAGGCGCCCTTTAGCGTCACTTACATGACGCGATCCTACGGCGTCATCTAACTGACGCTAAAGGAAAGCGTCAGTTAGAGGACGCGGTTAGGTTTAGGTGTGGGGGTAGGGTACACGCGATCCTAGGGCGTCATCTAACTGACGCTAAAGCGCGCCTAAAGCGTCAGATATTGAAGCATGTCCAAATGCTTCCCAAGGCGTCAGTTAAGTGACGGCTTGGGGGTGAGAATGGGCTGGAAATATGCAAGACTGCTGCAAAGCCAATCGAGCAATTCCAAAGGAATAACCTTCAACTGACCAACCATATTCAACATAGTGAAGGTATGTGATGATTCGACTGATTTAGCACTCTTACATAACATTTAGTTACTTCCACAGTTAGTTTTAAACTTTTTATTGGCAAAAGGCCTGTGTAATTAGCTCCCATAATGCTTTGAGCCAGAATTTCTGGCCAAATGTTTGGACTGTTTAGTCCGGTGGTGTTAATGGATCTGGCTAAAGCTGGAACAGACTAAATAAGTAATAAATCAAACAAATACATAAGAATGGTTAATCCCATCAGCAGATGGGAGAAGTGAGATCTTACCTGCTGCACAGAAGAAAATCGTCAGGAAGGTGCAGAGGAGCACAAATATACGGATATGCGACATCACGTCCCCCTGTGTGCGAATGATCATGGGAGAGAATGATTGCAAAAGTGCCATTTCATTAGATTTTTGATCATATAATGAAATGAATAAGCTCTTATCAGTCAAATAGGCTTAATGCAGTTCTGTGATTTCAATATACTGTCATTTAGAAGTTTGGAGTTCAAGTTTCTGAAGAAATGAAAAGATTTTAATTGAAAAATGCAGTCCAAAATATCCATTTTAAGTGCGATTTGAAAATAAACAAAAAAAAAACAAAGTGTCCAATTTCCTGAAGTATTGAGATTCACATTTCCAAAGTCTAAAATTGGTTTCCCCCAAAAAACCTTTTCAATACTACTTTTTGTAAGGTCTCCAGTCTATTATTCTTGGTGACAGGTGAAGGCTAGTTCCTCTCTTTTAAGAAGAAAGATAAAAGGATCTAATTAAGACAATATATACAGTAGTTTAAGAGGCTCATCTGTGAGCTTCATTGAACTGCGCAAGTATAGAATTGGCACAAGAACAAAGGTTCGGCAAAAACTATGAGAAACTGAGTTTATGGATGGATGAATCAATTTGAAGTTGGTCACACCAATGGGACATTCATCAGAAAATAAAAACTGATCTATAAAATGCATAACTTTTTTCAGGTAAATAATACAACATTTATTTGAACTATAGAAGTAATTATTAACATCTTTACTGTATTTTTTTGTTATCAATCTCATTTAATAGAAATACTTTTCAAAATAATTCTGTCAGAACCATGAGAGGAAACTTACCTAGAAGCAAGAAGCAGAGGAAGACCTGTACAAGTGAGTCTAAACTAATGACTGAGTTTGTGTCTGTCCTTCTCAAATCAGGGTTCTGCTACTGAACAGCAAATAACAGCAAGAAAAGATGCCACATTTTTCTTTCAAGCCAGACACAACACATGCTTGTTACTTCAGCGGTGACTGTTTTTGATTGCACCGACAGAATAAAAAGAAGAAAAAAGGATCAGTGGTACATTTAATGGTCACAATGTCATTCGTGTTTATACAAGATTGCATTTACATGACAAATTTCAGGTGTGGTAGTGAAACCCCATATGTCATCAGTACAGACAGAAGGTCGGACTGAACTACCTTCACATCTTCCCTGCATTCATCAGCACAATGATCATTCTGTCTGACAAAAACACCCAAAGAGAAAACCTTGCCAATCACACATCTGTACAAACAGTGCATGTGAATGAGGATTGTGGATAGGTTTTTTTTTATACTGTATGTCATATGGTGAATGATGCAACCTTGAAAATCTATAAGAAAACAAAAGACTATTCATAATGTTAGAGGACATCTTATCCACCAAATAGGTTTTAAAACTGTCCTGTATCTGCAGAAATGTTGGCATTATTTTTCTTCTCAAAATTGTTATGTTCTATTAGGACGGTGGTACAGTAAGCCAAATTCAGGGCATCAAGTGGTGATCAGTGGCCTAAAAGAGATTTTCACTACATAATATATCCATAACACAAGAGAAATGCTATCCTCAAGATGCCATTTAAAAAAATATATAAATAAATAAATAAAAAACGAGATGTCTCAAAATATCTTCTTTTGTTTAATAGAAGTATTTATCAAATTCATCAATAATGAAAGTATTTTCCTTTTTTTAGGTGAACTATACATGCCCCCTAAAAGCACAAGTGGCCCTGTAACATATCATCAAAGTTTAACAGTACTACAAACGTCAGTTACAACAAACATCACAGGACCTGCAGCACAATTAATGGTTAGTTGATCGAAATTGTGCAGTTGGCTCAGTCGAGACTGTTCTTTTTGAGAAATCATTCAACATGATATGAGTTTTTCGGTTTTAAAGAAATTTAATCTTTTTTTTTTCTTCAAATTGTGTCTCCTAATCAGGGTTTATTAGTCACCTAATGCAAATTAATTAATTTATTTGTCTGTTTGTTGTGTATTGTGTTTGATGGTTGTATGGTTGGTGACAAACCAGTTTCCCTATCGGAATAATAAAGTTTTCAATCAATCAATCAATCAATCAATCAATCAATCAATCAATCAATCAATCAATCAATCAATCAATCAATCAATCAATCAATCAATCAGTAGATACCATAAGCCAAAATCATTCTGATAATAATTTATCTCAAAACTTCTGATACAAAAGTGAATAAATAGTTCACCTTGTATTGTTTATCACATAGGTAATACGATATTGAATGTTACTATGCTTGAAAATTAAGGGCTAGGCATTGTCAAAGACAGAGGAAATGGGTCTAAAAGGATTCTAACGGGCATACGGTCTGAAAAGACTGGGAAGGTACATTGTTTGTTTTATTTTTCTACTTTACACTAGAGTTGTCTAATAGTGACATCTACTGGTGAACTGCACACATGCACATTTTTAAACTATGTGATGTGTGTGTGTGTGTGTGTGTGTGTGTGTGTGTGTGTGTGTGTGTGTGTGTGTGTGTGTGTATATAAATATGAAGAGTTCAGATGCAAAAGCCTCTAAATGCCATTTAAAATTTTCTTCTTTAATGATGATTTTTATCAAACTTGTATATTTAAGTTCAGTAATTTCACTTAGGTAACAATTAATAGGTAATTATCATTGCCATTTAAGTGAAATCACTGAACTTAAATATACAAGCTTGATAAAAATTATCATTCTAGAAGAAAATTTCAAATGGCACTTAGAGGCTTTGTCATCTGAACTCTTCATATATATATACTATATATATATACAGTATATACAGACATTTTTTATGTCAATCAGCAGGTGTTGTGAATGTGATGCACTGATACATTTATTCTGTGCATCACAGAAATAAGTATTGCTGGAAATTGAGGAAAGAAAGCACAAGGCAACATCGCAAAATTCCTTTTACGTTATTCTGTAAAACTTTTATTGAACAAAAGTATTTTAATTCTCACCACACTGTCCTCAATACAGTACCATAATGCTGGATCTAAACGATTCATATATGCACCATATCTTTTTTTTTAATATATATATGTACATACAGTGGAAAGAGGAATTAAATAACATCGCTCAATAACATTCAGACAAATAGATTTTTTTTTAAAAATCTGAAAACCCTTTGACCAACACGCTTATTGGTAAACAGAGTAATTGACAAAAGTACAGAAATAAAACCATATTTTTTCTTTTATTACTCTTGAATTAGTGTTCACAATCAACTATGTGTTACTGAGAGCAGAGAAGACGTGTCGGTGAGGTGCGATAAGACATCAACAGTAGCAGAACTGGAAGTGGGTGGCACATTTGGTTGAAAGGACACACATTCAAAAACTCCCAGACTACTCTCTCTTAGAAGCTACAATCCCGTTTCATCCCAGTCTCTTTAACGCCTGTCGTAACTGCGGCATTTACCTCCCTTTATGAAGTACCCTGATTCTAAAGAAACCCTGAAGTGACTCGGATCCAAGAGAAATACCTGGAAAGCTGTGTGTGTTCGCATTGTAAGAGCAGAGAAGTCCAAACACTGCCTTCATGAATGCTGGACGGACTGTAGATGCAAAAACAGTGTCAATAAAGGCTCAGAGGATTGGACAGCACTGCTATATTTCAGGGCGAAATCGGACCGTCATTCCAACAATTGGATCGGATTTGGATTCAACCAGTGTGGCGTGGTCTTCGCATGACCTCTATGGATGGAGACAAATCTTCAGTTATGAACCAAATTCTACACATGGCCATCAGCTCTGAAGAATCAAGGTTAAGACATGCACATGAATCTATTCTCCTCTGATAATTCAGTACAACGCTACAATTGTATGTATTGTAATGCTCTTTCAGGCAGAGAAATGTAAACCAATATAATGTGGGTTGAGGTTGTGGATTCTACCAGCAACAGGAAGAGTAAAAGAACAGTTGTCCAAAGAGAGTTCAACTGATGTTGCTTAGTGGGGATAGCATTTTGTCTGTCTTCAAGGTGGCTGTAAATCACGTTTAAAAAATGAAACAGGACGCATACATCAAGGATGGACATCTCTTTTAAAAAAAAGTTGCTACTGCTCCCTACTAGTGTGGAGGCGATGTAGAGTTAGAAGTCCTTGAAGTTGGTTGGGAAAGGAGCATATCTTCACCCCCCCAGTCAAGGGTTCAGGAAAGTCAGAGGAGTGTGCAGGAAGAGAAAAGAAAAGACAGAGAAGAAGGAAACAGAGGTGCGCGGGGGAAGAGGTAACGTCCGTCAAAACAGTGCCAGATTCAGGCAAGGGGCTTGACAAGGTAGAGTTTGTCTCCTTGCTCACTGGTGAAGATGGGCGCTTTCTTGTAGTGCTCTACAAGCTCTTCCATACTGCTAAAACGCCGCTGGCCGATGCAGTACACTCCATCCTGAAGCTGCACTTTGAAGTGCTTGTTCTTCCCCACAGCCTTCAGAGAAATGGAGAAATCACTGGGCTGGAAACAACAGGCAGAAAAACAGAGGGAGAAATTAATAGGACATTGTTGCTGCTGGTTCTCCATGCCTAACAGCAGATGGCAGCATTGATTTAAATAAGGCCACATAACAGCCAGAACTATTATTTATTTATTATAGACAACAAAATTTGTTCCAAGATTTATTTAATGAAATAATCAATAATAATAATAAAAATCATCTTTAATTTTTCTTTGTGATTTTTAAGTTCTTTCATTCCTAAATCACTGATCACTGAAACGCTAATGGCTTTTTTTTTTATGTGAAATGCATTTTTTATTCTTTTTAATAACTCCGAATGACAAATTACATGCACAACAATTACATGCACAAAGCAACCAAATGAATCGCATAAAAAAAGAAATAACTGAGGGACATGAGGCCAACCAGTGGAGATTTTGCTATACTGTGTGACTGTGTGTGTGTGTGTGTATATATATATATATATATATAGAGGTTGTTTTTGGGTTGTTTTAGATTTTTGTGTGTTGCTACGATCCACTCACATCTGGTGTAGACTTATGGTTGCCATGATTATTTTGCAGCTTGGTGCATTACTATAGAATTCAAATGGCATGTGGACACAGGTGTGTACAGTATATGTATGAAGAAAAGGGCATGACATGAAGGGCAAGTATGGTAAACCAAACTCCTCTGCAGGAATTTGTCCTCTGCATTTAACCAATCCGAGTTAGTGCACACATTAGGAACGTTGAGTAGTGAACACACACACACACCTCTGGAGCAGTTGGCAGCCAATTACTGTGGCGCCCGGGGAGCGATTGGAGGTTGGTCATACTGTCCACCCCTACACAATTTGACTATAGGAAGTCAAAGTCTCAATTGAATTCAAATAAATTGTGCAAGTTTCATGGTTTATTCAGCACTGTCCAAATAGATATGTCGTCACACAATACGGTCAGTGGGTTGTGCAAGTAAACAGATCCACTATCCTGGGGGTCGCACAAATAATTGGTTAACACTGTGCAGTTCACTTGGCTAGTGATGTTTTTTTTTTTTTTCCCCACTTTGCTTTCCCATAAATTACATACGTAAATAAGACTGCATTCCTACATGAAAGGTTGTTTGCAACAGGTAGTTTGGCATATAGATGTAAATGAACTGTTCAAAATCAGTTTAACTTACCGATGACTCACTGTCCCGTATCAGGAAGTCCCCTTCACCTCCTCTCTCATTAAGCGCACACTCTGCTTGATGCCGTGTCACGTTACCATAATACCAATCCTTTCCAGCAAATTTACCTGTACGCGAGGGGACAGTGTGAGTGATGTGAGGCGAGCCGTGATTTGACCCTAAGCCCTTCGCTACTGGCCCATCATTGAGCACTACCACATAGTTCTTGGGCACAAGGCCGACCACGCCGCGGCTGTTTTTACACCTCCACCACTCTGGGTCATTCTCTGGCTTTTCCATAACCTCCATAGTCTCGCCCTTTTCAAAGTTCAGTTCCTCCTCCGTAACTGAGCTGAAGGGGTACAGAGTTTGGACCACATGCAGAACAGAGCTCCCGGAGCCTCCTGGCCGGCCGTTGGCCATCGCCGCACCTTGCCCAACCTTCAAAGACCGGAAGCCCCCCAAAGTGTCCCCGAAGACCCCGTCATTGTCTGCGTATCCCACCTCCTCTTGGACATAGTTGGATGGAAACCAACCAACACGGCCAGCATAGCTACCCCTCCACCAGCCGTCGCTGCACTTCTCCATGACCACCACCCTATCCCCTTTAACAAGGCTGAGTTCATCTTCACGCTCAGCTGCGTAAGAGAACTTCACCAGTGCGGGAATGTTCAGGTCATAGATCCGCTCGGCCCCGCCCCCTCCACCCCCCCCTGTGCTGCCATTGGATGGGTATTCTGCCTCTGTGCTGGGTGTGGGAGATGGATCACGAGCACTGGTCTTCCTTTTCGTTTTTCCTAGTCCTGAGAGGAATAGAAAAAGTCAGAAAAGGAAGTGAGAATCTGAAAAAAAAAATACTATTGATTCATTTGAGTCTCTACAGAACATTGATTTGACGATAAACAGACGACATGCCTTTTAATGGCAAGACACATTGAATGGTTCTTTTGAATGAATCGGTCACAAAGACAGAAAATGTATTGCTTTCAAGGTACAGTATGTGATTTTTCAAAATCGTTGTTGAACACTGTTGATATTTTAAATTATTGGCTGATCATATCCCATCCTTTTTACAGTGATATTCCTCTGAGCTTTTCTCTATTGTAATGTCTCTCTCTCAGCCATCTCTCTTTTCTTCAAATATCCTTCTTGCTCAGCTCACTCTCCTTCCCCATCCTGAGTGGACACGCGCTCTTCTGCTGATTGGCTCACTCTCTCTACTCTCCCATCATGAATGGACATGCCCCCTTCTGCTTATTGGCTTCAAGCTTATTGTGGTGGTTGGTGTGATCCATATTCAACAAATCACTTACCGCACCTTTAAAAGCCAAATGGAACAAAAATGATTCGCCAAACTTTTGGTGATACGACTAGTGCAGAAATCACAGACTTCTCCTTTAAATTCCCATTCCTACTCTGTAACCACAGAATGCCAAGTACCCTGAAGTTCCCTGATGTCTTGATGTCTCTCTCTACTATAAAAAATTGCCACCACTTCTAGTGATCTGACAGAGCGGGCCGTGTTAATGGCCAAGGAGGAAAATAAACACTTGAGTCCTGGGGGTGCATTGGGAACCATGGAAGAAAAGAGAGATTAAGGATTGGAGACATTCAAATTCAGCTTCTAAAGAGAAATGGGATTACTATGATCCGATTTTCTAACAAAGGAACAAGTAACCTAAAACAGAAAATGGCTTGAGCACCTAAACCTAAAACCATACAAAAAAGAAACAAATCTTGTACAGATAAGGCTTAAAGGGTTAGTTCACCCAAAAATGAAAATTAAGTCATTAATTACTCACCCCCATGCTGTACCAACCCCGTAAGACCTTCGTTCGTCTTCGGAACACAAATGAAGATATTTTTGATTAAATTTGAGAGCTGTATAACTACCACATTGGCTCCTAAGGGACTGCCTCTTGACGGCCCAGAAAGTCAATGAAGAAAATGTTTAAATATCCCAAGTGACTACCGTGGCTCAACTATATGTTTATCAAGCGACGCGAATACTTTTTGTGCGAAAAAACAAACAAAAATAACGAGTTTATTCGACTATTTCTTTTCTTCCTTGTAGGCCAGAAACGAGATTTCCTTAGATTTCCACGACGCATGCGCGATAATTGCGATCTGCTTTACACTACTTCAGATCGCAATTCTCGTCGCTTGATAAACATATAGTTGAACCACGGTAGTCACTTGGGATATTTAAACATTTTCTTCATTGACTTCCTGGGCCGTCAAGAGGCAGTCCCTTAGGCAGCCAATGTGGTAGTTATACAGGTCTCAAATTTAATCAAAAATATCTTCATTTGTGTTCCGAAGACGAACGGAGGTCTTACGGGGTTGGTACAGCATGGGGGTAAGTAATTAATGACTTAATTTTCATTTTTGGGTGAACTAACCCTTTAATACCTAGAGATGAAATGGTATGAAAATTTTAAATCACAATTATAGTGACCAAAATTATCAACGTTATCAATTTTATCATAGTATTGTTAAAATGTGCTGGAAATACACAAAATGTATTGTTACACACACTGGCACGCATTAAAATATAATTAAAATATAAAAACTGTAATGTTAGATGTCAGGAGTTTTATCATCGTTTAGTCTCAAACCAGTGACTCGTCCCTATTAATAACCCAGTGATGTGTAAGGTTAAAATCGGGTGTTCTTTTATAGAATACAGGTAAAAAACTGTTTTGGAAAAACCAGATCAGCTCACACAGGTCTTTGCCAATTTTCCAATTTTGCTCTTCATTTACCGGTAAACACTTTTACCAGCGTTTGCCATTCAATGTCTTGTGCATGTTTTGATGAAAAAAACAAAAAAAAAAACAAACAAGAAAAAGCCTTATGATTTATAATGTTGTTTGTTTTTATAATGAGCATTTCATACATGTCAATACATTCCTTCTCTAAATGGCAGTGAAATAGACAGGGACCCTGCCGTATCCTAAGACAGGCAGGTAGCAGAAGAGATAAGCCACTGTCTGCTCTACTGTTCCCATGTAGACACGTACAACACATAATCAAAAGCTTCTTGTGAGTGCATGTGCACGTCCAGTGTGCTGTCACTGCAGGCAGAGTACATTTCAAAATTTTACAGAATTTCCAACAATCAATACGATACCTTGAAAAAAATATTGATATTTGATACCATTTCCGATATCACTGGGAAAACTGCCATATATAGCACCATACAGATTATTTGTTATCATCTCTTATTGTTTAGATAACTGTGGAAATTTTATAGCTTACACACAGAACAGGGAGCCTTTATTAGTAAAAAATAAAAGTCAGTAATAGAATAAGAACAAATAAACAAAATTGCAAACGACACCTCAAATAAATACAAAAAAGATACCTGAAATAAATATGGTTTTAAGTTTTTTCAGGTGTTAAGATATAGGCCATTAACTGAAATGAAAGTAATTCATGTAAAATAACAGTGGGTAGTCTTCATTGTAAAAATGTAATACAGATTAATGGTTAACTTCAAATTCAAGGACCTTACCAAATCCAATACCCTCAAATAGGACCCGTGGGGACACATTTCAAGTGAGAGCAAGGTTATGTTGTAAGATATTTTATTACAGTTTTTATGTGTAAAAGTTTTTTTTGTTTGTTTGTTTTTTTGCATTTATTTTTGGCCATATGACAGAGATATGATATTGTATTTGTTTATTTGTCCTCTGTCTAATTTCTGCTTTGCATAAAACTGAATAATATTTGGTATATCCTTTCCTGTATTCTAAAATAAAATGTAAAACTTTATAAAGTAAGATAAATAGCTTCCGGCCAAACGAATATAAGGGTTTGACTTAAGTCTAAAGCACAACTTATTTGAGTATATTTACGTCACAACGCACTGCGCTACTTCGACGTCACAAGTTGCGTTAGTTGCACTTTAGGCGTAAGAAGACGCCGGAAGCTAGAATTGCCGTAAGAGCCGTGTGTGGTGAGGTTCTGCTCGTCTCTCTTCATCGCTGCTTATTGGGTCTGATTCTGGCTCATACTAATACTGCAGTATCGACACAGTTATGTACATTTGACAGGAACACATGCAACTTTCACCCATAAAGGTAATGGGTGTGAAATTTCCAGACAACGTGCAATACAGTTTAGCCAATCACAACACACAGGCTCAAACTAACAAATCTGAGCTCATTGCCTGTTTCTGAGGGAGTGGTTTCATAGACTCAGGAAGTCAACCGGTCGTTCAAATGACAGAGGAGGGCTTACAATAAAGTTGAAATGTATGAAAAATAAGACTTTTTTAAAAAAAAATAAAAAAACACACATACATGTTATATTGCACACACCATAAACACAATCATGCAAAGAAAAAAAGCAGTAAACCACCCCTTTACATATCAAAGTATCAATTTTTTACAACACTAGTACATAGTGTACTGAGATGTGGAAATTGAGCTAACTCCTTGCACACTCCAAACCCCAAATGTCAGAGAGCAACTAAAGCGCAATGGGCCTACCAGGCAACAGGGGGAGTATGCTGGAGCAGCTTCATACTGATTAGACTGGGAAAGTTGAAAGGGAGGGATGAGAAAAATCTCTAAAGAAACTCATCCTGACATGAGTTGTCAGGAGAAAGAGAAGTCAGTTTGGCAAGTAATGATGCACAGAATAACAGAGAGCATTTGATGTCTGTCACAATTCTCTAGGAGCCGATCAAATGAACTGCAAAGCTTTCAAAAATGCATTCATGTGTGCCTGCACATACACACAAACATCTCTTGCACGCGAGTCACATGCCTAGGCACTAACGGATCTGTGTGAAGACAAAAAAAGAAGCCACATTTTCCATTAGTCCTCAACACCTGGGTCCTTGACCACTGAAGTACACTTAACAGGTAATTCCCCAAGGAATGTCAGTCTCACACCGCACTGCACTTTAACCTGGAAATATATCTGCCATTTCTAAGGTAAGAACTGATAGGACTTTCAAGTAAGATATATCAACCATTTGCAGGCTAGAAGGTTAGGATGGGCTTGAGTACCTGACTAAAATGATCAATCATGATACAAAGTTATTAACATGAATTCAAATTTAAGCAAATGTATTTGTTCTTACTGATGCTCGTGCTGTACATGTTCATTTTGTAATTAGGCTTACACAAAACTCAGTTCCTTGCAGAAGTTTTATACATGCCCCGGCAATGACAATATTTGTAGATCATTTCAGGAAAAGTCTGTTTAAACTTTAAACTATCCGAACGTGCAGATCCTTAGATATTCAGCAAAAGCTTTCTGATAATATAATGGATTGGAATAGTTGCTAAGATAGGATTGGTCAGTAACATTTTTAACGTGGGGCCTAGCAAAGTGTCAGTTCGCATCAGTGCTCTAAACAGAGACTTGCAGTCTGGAGCAGCAACAGCTTTCAAATGCCTACGATGGGGGAGTGACCTGGACTGCAAACAAGAACAGTTAAAAGTCAATCTTCCAGTTCAAAGGGAGAAGAAACTTCCCCCTATGCTGGAACTCTGAGACTGTGTAAGTGATGATGTGTGCTTCTGAGGCCCGGGCTGACAGGGAATGAACACTGCAACAAACAGAACAGAGACCTTTTGGGAAATCTAGAAATAGAAGCACGTCCCACCACCAGTGACAAATACGTGATAGGAAGGCCTGAGAAGGCTTAAAAAAGGAGGAGAATGAAGACAGAAAAAAAAATCTATGAAAACTGAGTGCAAGCAGTCTTTGTGGTGAGTCCCAAAGAAGTCCCAAAGAAAATGAAGCTGTTGATTTGAGCAGAGATTTAAAGATTTACAACACATTCATTTTAATACTGCCAGACAGTGTTCTTACACCATTCCACAAAGGCACTCCCTAATTCCTGCTTTTACAAGTTGGCAAAATAACTGTCCATCAACTCACATTTCCGCAAAATCATCCAACCATCAAAGCTGCAATAATGGTTCAATTAACTCCCCATCTATGTGATTAGCTTGGAACTTACTTCTCAGTAAACCTGCAGGCTCCATTTGCCATTCACTGAGTCTTGCCTCTATTAAGGAAATACCATGTTGCACATTAAGAATATTTTAGACAGGGAGGCTGTTCCTATTGTAGCACCACATCCACATAATGCAGTGTTGATATTTTAGTGATAGAACCACTGATCTATATAAATGACTGAATTGCTCATGCATTCTATAGCAGGCGGTGAAGCCACCAGAAGTGTGCGATCGGCTAAGAGTGCTATCTTAAGCCACGTTTCCACCGCAGGAACTTTCCCCAGGAACTAGGAACTTTGGGGTGGTACTCGCTGTGTTAACACCACAGGAACCAGGGTCTAAATGAATTTCCGGGTAAAATGTTGCTGGATTGGGCTGGTTTGGGATACCCAAAAGCATATAGAGCTATTAGCACCACAGACAGAGCTCCATTCTTTGCACTTTTTTGTTCTCTTGATGAAATGGTTTATTGGGAAATGCCAATTCAAAGCACAACTCTCATGAGATGCAAGTTGAATGATGGTAGCTGTGAGTTCTGGAACTCAGAGGTGCCAAGAGGAAGTGTGTGTGTGAGGGTACGCTGACAGTTCTTTTGCGAGATCCTCTGATCTTCAAAGTGTGACAGGTTTCGAGCTCAACAGGATGGAGGGAGGGTTTGAGTACAGGTATCCGTGACTACCACCAATCAGAGGTCCCCTGTGGCCTTTCAGTGGGAATTTATTCCCAATGCAGAATTAACTTAGAAGGTCACTGCCGCATATTCATGACTTTCCTCTTGGTATACAAGTAACGGGTCCCCTGTAATCTTTCTTTCACAGATTATGGAGGAATACTAATGTAATCATAACTCCAAATCATTTGACAAATTAAGAACAAGTCACTCCCACTACGCTGATCCATCTCTACTGTTCATTATCCCAAGCTTAACGTTTTGCAGTGGATGAACAGATTAAATCTGAATGAGGATTCTCATTTCAACACTTGCCAAACCTGCTTAAACAGTTCTCCACTAAACCTGGCTGGAATTCGCACGCATTCACTCGCACACAATGGAAAGGAAGCAGGTAAAATGTTACACTGTTTTCATGAAAGCTGAATGGTAGCCTACTCCAATTGCATTGGCTGTCACAGGGAAAATGCATTGCGTTTAACAACTTCAGTAGCTATTAAGCCTCTCAGCGTCTCTACCCCCCGCAGCAAAGGAGGCATTATCGATTCCCTGCTTCCCGTTGTTCAGAGCTCATTAACAAAATAACAAAATGTTATTCAGAGCTCATTAAATCTAGGTAATCACATATGGTATAAACAAAAGCATACACGGGGATAACCATGCTCTAATGTTTCGCATGGTCAGTGCAGTGTGGATGGATTTCAAAATTCTCTTTCCAAACTTTCCAGGTTACATTCTCAACCAGAACCCATGAATTCTTTCTCCATCTGCAGCACATGAAAAAATGGAAACACTAGGTTCAATTTCTAGGTTCTGGCCTAGAAATTGGGATGCACTGGAGCTAGAAATTCATTAATCCTCCACACCTGTAGTGTCTTACCTAAATCTAGGTCCTGAGACAGCCCATGGGAGAACTGACGGATAACTTGCACTTGTGAAAAAAATATTGGGCAGTTATGGAAAATATGATTCTACACATAACAGATCTAAGCAAGAGAACGCAAAATATAAAAAGCATTATTCTCAATATTTCCGAATATAAAGTACAACACATTAATGTTTACTTTGAGGTCTAAACTGTATAGTGTACCAAAGTATTGAGGTTTTTGATAATGCACAGCAGAGGGCTCTTGACTTCCAGTGTCAGCCCCCAAGCCATGCTGACTTGAACATGATACATTTTTAAAGAGTGAGAATGTTCAATTATTTGCATTGCTCCCATCTTAACAAACCATAACAAATCATCAAAAACTTAAGGCAAGTGATTGTTGGATGCTTCACTTGCTCTCGGTGGTGTGATACATTTGATATCATTGAGACATTTCATTAGAATGAATGAAGGCTGGCCCCGCAAATTGATTTTAGATCAAAGTACCTCAACAATAAACATAATCATTTTTATAAAGCATAGCACATACAATCAAAGGCACTCCACTGGTTTAGTTTCTTCTTAAATCCCTGTGTTTGTTTTGTGTTTTTGTCTCGTGCCCAACTCGCTGCAAAAAACGACAGTCCCAAGAGTCTTCCTTAGTGCCTTGAGATAACAGATTGAGCGTTAAAGGCATGACGCTCCAGGGGCGTATGGGGGAAGTAGGGCATGGCAACTTTTACACACGTCATCACCTACTGAAGAAAGACAAGCTCTAGACCTACACAAGCTCTTCAGAATGACATTTAGATCCAAACAACACCACTGGCTGGCTAATGAGCAGAGCCTTAAATCTGACTGGTCTCCTTTGCTACTAACTAAGGAGATTTAGTCATGAAAATGCCTGTTGTCAAATTCAACACAGAACCAAAACACGGAAAAGCAAGCCTTTCAATTTTTGACCGATTTCGCTGATTTGCCATGTGCTATGCATATGTAAACTTGGGAGATTTCTGTTTTATCACTACTTAAGTAGATATTCTACAAAAATAGCTTTCTGAGGGTGTTACCAAGACGGCTGTAGAATGAACCTACTAGTTCGGCAGGACTGTGAACTGGTGAATATGCTTCACTGAACTGTAAGACATCTTACCAAGCGTATCCTTCAGGTTCTTCACAAGTGAGGTTTTCTTCAGACTGTTCTTTCGCTCCACATAATTAGAGGGGACGTAGCCGGTGCGGTTGGATGCATTGCGGACTCTCCACCAGGTCTTGGAATCATCCAGCAACCACAGGCGCTCGTTCTTCCGGATGTCCAGTTCCTGGTCTTGCTGAGCCGTGTAGTCCCACTTGGCTATAACAATCACCTCCTCTGTCATCTTTCATCGAGTCCCGCTACCAAAAGAGAGAAAGAGAAAGAAATCAATTATTATAGAAGAGCTAACTCCATTATCGGACCAATTATTACAATCATTAAATGCCAAGGAAAATGTACAGATAACATTGAAAACCCTTACAAAGGTCTGGACAATTTCTTTGCAGTAAGACAGTAAGTCAAGCCCTCTATGACAAATGCATGACTCAGACAAGAGACAGACATGATTACATATGCTCTATTTAACACATCTGAATCGGCAGGTGAGCTCACACATCCTCCACCCAACCAATATACCCGAGCGTATATTAGAGGAGCGTAGAGGAGACATGACAAACCGGAGGAGTCAAGAAAAAAAGGGAGTTTGTAGGATACAGTAACATTTTAGTTTAACAGGTTAAAGATGACACAAATAGTAAGTCATTTACAGTTTAATTTCTCTGAAAAGTGTAAACACTGGCTCTGTGGTGCTATCAAAACATCGTTCATTTGATAATCCCAGCCAGAATTTCTCATACAATGATGTAATTCACTGTCAACCATAGTATAATTAATTGTTGGATAAATTAACTAGCTAGTCACAACTGTTTCTTGAAATTTTAGTAACTTCGACCATCTGTTCAAACCATGTTCACTTCTTTGATTATATTGACATAACTATAATTTGCGTAAAATGTAAGGTTCTTAAAGATGCATCGCAATGCCGACGTGGACGATTCTGAATCGATTCACAAATGTGAAAAATTGATTTTCAAAGAAAAAAATATTTTATTTTAAATATATATTTATAATAACATCTTTGGAGTGCACATAACAGAGACGCGATGGCTGAGCGTGACATATATACAGTGAGACCGGATATATATATATATATATATATATATATATATATATATATATCTTAAGACTTATAAAGAGAGTGTGAGTAATAAAATGCAAGTGATAAAGGGAAAGTGATATAGGCAGAAAAGTGTTTTCACTCAGGTTCGCGAAGTTGTGAACGTTAAGCCACTTAATCCATGCCATTGGTCTCAATAAGCAAAGAGCTAAACCTTCAAACAGAAAAGCCATTAAAAATGACTGAGACTGTCAAAGGCTGAGCAGAAGTTTTCAAAATACATGGAGTGTTCTTGTTCCTCTGAGCAAAATGACAGAAATGATAGTAGGCAATTGCTAAACCCATAAATGAATAAGTAGGCGGGTTTATTGGCATGGCCAATTTTAAACGGCTTGCCTGAGACGTGAGAGAGGGTTGCCGAAGGATTAAATATGCACTGAATAGTAATGGACTGATTAAGTATTGATGGTGTTTCAGGCAAGCGCACTTAAAGCTCTGTGCTCCTGCTGAGAGAGGCTTCAGGCACGGGTACTAAGTCAGATGCACAGCCATTAGAAGGAAAGGGCAGACCTAGTGAGCCTGAGAGTGTACGCGCATGTGGGTGTGTATGTGTGAGCAACAGCTTTCATTTCACGCTTTGCCTACAACGCTCAAGTGATGCAGATCCCATATGCAAAGCTTTCAGGTTTTTGGATGCTGTTGTGAGTCTATTTCTACTGTCTAGATACGTTTTTCTCCCGGTATATACAGGGAGAAACATGATAGCAATAAGACCCTAGGATATAGAATAAACAGACCTTCTCTAAAATAAATATTGTCTGTAGTGTGTTTTAGCACAGGACTTCAGGTCCTGCATGATCTCCATGCAACTATACTCGGAAGGTCGCTACAGTATTTAATTTGCTTTGACAAAGTGAAGTCGAAGCTCAGCCTCAGGCAGCACACCGGCTGAACGCCCACAGAACGTCCACTGACCGTCTGATGCATATTGCCCATAAAACTTGAAAATACTGCACAATTGTTCAAACTGCAAGTAAAAACAAGACAAACTGTGGTTCAGATGGTCTCTTCTGATCTAAATGGGAGGTTATTGGCCAGAACAAGCTGCAATGTGGGCCAGACCTTATGCTCAAGTCTGGCTACCCAAGACTACTTTGACCCATGAATTATGGGCTTAAAACTAAAATGCAAATACACACACCACAGTTTTGAGAGTTTCTTCACAAGCATTTCACCTTTTCATTTGATACAAACTATCGTCATATCATATACATAAAGAAACTCGAAGGTCTTCACAACTCGTCAAAGTAAAAAGGTACGTTTGACTTGAAGAAATTGTGACAGAAATACTATTGTATAGTAGAATGCACATGTCGAAGTAATAATAATAATCAAATTATTAAACTGTTAAATGTTTTATGCCTTCATTTTATTACCACCGTTTTGAATTCAGAAGAAAACCAACAACACAATTCGGAAAAAAATAAAACATTTCATAGCGTCCGGCTATATAGACCATTTCACAAGATGTAAACAACACTGGTCCAGAAGCACTTCCTGTTTCAGTTTGTTAACACTACATAAAAGCTGGGATAAAATACAACCAACAGAAAATTTAAAACTGAATCAAAAAGTTAACATCTTTAAGATGTTTTCTTTACATGTGAAATAAAGAAAACAGTTACAAACTAAAACAGGAAGTGCTTCTGGACCAGTGTTGTTTACATCTTGTGAAATGGTCTATAGTAAAAAAAAAAATTCTTACATTGTTAATGTTTTGTGATTTCAATTAATTGGACATGTTTTTAATTGCTACCATTTATTTTAAACATTAAAACGGATTCCAGAAACATTTTAACTGAGATAAAATATATATATATATATATATAAAAAATAGGCCCTATTTTACCTTCGTTTTATTTCTTTAATGAGGCGGCAATTCTAATATTAACACCCATCGCACCGCAGCATATAACTCAAGAGATGCCTGCCGCACACAATTACACCACATAAAGGATTTCATTACCTCTGGTGAGAAGACTATCTATCCACGCTGGGCTCTATTTCATAAATGCAAATATGGCAGCTCAAAGGCAGAGCTCGTTTTCTCTAAAAGAGGTCGTTAAATGACAGTTCAATTAGGAAAGAGGCGGGCCAAGATAGCGCAGCAGCTGGATAGAAATGTCCCCATGCTTTAAATCAGTCATTCAACTCTGCCGACTACATACTTCAGGTTCAGAAGGTTACCAGAAGCGTGTGACCTCACTCACCATGGTTCAGTACAGGGTGGGAAAGAGAGCCACGGGGAACAAGGAGCTGCTAAATGGGACTTTCTATCTGGCATACAGAGGGGAGGACTGACGATAAAGGCGGGAAGAGCAGGCCAAAGCTTGTCACTGAACACTGTCAAAGAATACAGACAGGTAAGAGAGGGAAAGATGGAATTGACATGGCAATGGGAGGTGGATCAAAAAAAATAATAAAAATTAGTACAGCTAAAAAAGTATTCTGAAAAAAAAAAAGTAAAATAAACACTTAAAATTAAAATGTAATTCGTTACATCGTGAGACCTGATATCACATAACACTTCCTAATGCTGCGGCCGGCGAGACGCCCAACATTCAATCTGAAAATAGCCATAACCATTGCAATAACTCTGAAGCTATTCAGTGAAGGTTAAAAAACTGCATAGTGCTGCTTTAAGGGTTCACAAAACTCTTTTTACAACTTTATGCGTAAACATGCCAGCTACGCCGAACAGTAGCACATTATCATCCATGTCACATACCAGCATTTGCAATGGTTTTATCAACAACATGAAAAAACGCGCTAGAATAAATGACAAACATTGCATACAGAATATTCTAGTGCAGTGAGAACAGATATCAGAAACATTCACATTTCCACATAATGTTTTGTCAGCCATCTGCTGAGATAAAATCATCAACACCGTTTAAAAAAATGTGTTTGTAAAATGAAAAAGAAATGTGTGACAGATGTATAGATACTAGCTTCTGATATAATCACACATCTATTAAACACTGCATTTCTATCATCTCTCGTTGTTTCAACGAATCAGGACCGAATCATGGTCGTTGTGTCGGAGGACGCAGTCAAAGGTGGCCCGTCCATCTCTTTCCCCTCTCCCCTCTTCGGTCTCGGTCCTGCCAGCGCGGTGATAGATGACACTCATTTGGCTAATCGGAGCCCCGCCCTCTGTAATATCCACACAGTTTAGCCCACCTCCTTCATAATCAAGGCTGTTAAGAAGAGTGATGGCTCTGCCGCGGGAAAGCAGATCAATCCTCAAGGCTTGGCGTTCACTCAGATGCCGGAAAGCTGCTTGGTAATGATCAATCTTTCCCGGCTCAATGTCAGCTTATGCTCACTTACACTTACGCTTGGGAGAAGCCTTGTAACCAAAAAGAGCCAATTAGCCAGATTATAAACATTTCTCACCACAAGCAGAAAATCACTCATACTGAACTTCAGATCCTACGTCCAGCAGGCAGCCATGATGTCTTAGTGTACAATGTTTGTGAAGACAAGAAGAGTAGGAAGCCACTCTCTGACCTTGAATTGATCTATACTCAGCCAAGATGAGTTCCCATCGTCCAGAAGCACTTAGCACTCTGAGCCCTGCTCTCGAGGGAGAAAAGGCATTTAATACGACTAATACATCCTCTAGGCAAACGTCCAGCTAACATTCGCTTAACCCAACTAAACATCTCTCACACGCAAAGCAGATGTCAAATATCTGGCTTAAATATATTCACTGCTTTTTCATTTTTTTTTTTGTTTTTTTTTATAAAGCTTCCCTAAAGGTGCATTGCGCAACATGTCATGTTAAAAATACCCGTTTTTCTAACCCATACATGCTTAAACAATTGCCTGGTGGGCTGAATGAGCCCTTTTCTGATCACTGTGATCGCCTCTATAATCCTGTACAGTAAAATGAATAAGAGGGATTCGAGACAGGGCATGCACGTCACGCTCACCTGGCTATGTCTGGCAGGTTTGTGTATTCGCCGCCATTCTCCGTATCAGCGAAGACAACTCGAGCGACAAAACTTTGGTCAAATTTTGACAAAAGTAGAAGATGGATTCAAAGAGACCGGCTTGTAGTTCATTCCAAACCCCAACGGAAAGACAAAGAAAATTACGAGCCAGGCGTCGGAATAAGACGAGTCAACATCGGCCAGTCTGCTCTCAATATTATGCAAAGTAATATTGTTCATGAACGTGTTTCCATAATAATACAATCATAAGTGGATACAGTAAGAACATAAAACAGTTCAACATGGAGATAGATGGAAACAAAAACCCTTAAAACAAGTTTTCTACTACCCCCGTTTTCCCCTCACACATAAGTATATAATTTACTCAAATGCCTTTCCTTTCATATATTTAAAATGACTTGCAGATTTAGAACTTTATTACCTCTGAAGACATGACTGTAACAAAAGATTTGTGCGGCTGATGCTCCTTTGGTTATGAACAGCTCATGCAAGCGTGCGTGTGGTCCATGAGTGTGCACACCTCTGGTTGCAGTTTCGCTTGTCACCAGAGGGGGCATAGTTCTGCAAAAACTCTTTTTTTTCTGAGACTTGCGCTATGCACCTTTAAAGGTGTTTTTGCAGCAATGCCATTGAAGAACTATTTTGGGTTCCAAAAATAACCTTTTTAGATATTTTGATAACTCTAAATGTGTTGTTCTTCTTAGTTGGTAATACATTTGTGTTGAAACAGCCAATAATAAAGTGTGACATTCTGTACTTTTGCCTCATATTCATTTGTTAGTAATATTTCCAGACATTTCTCGACTCCACACAGCAAACAGATCAATTTTGTATTCAATATCCCAATACTTATGGAGGGATCTGTGTGTGTGTGTGTGTGTGTGTGTGTGTGTGTGTGTGTGTGTTTGTGTCTGTGTGTGTTTGATTAGTCACCAGATAAGCTGCAATAATCACAATGCATAATGTTTAGGGTTTTATTGTGCTGAAATCATGCTTTTCGTATTCTATACAAATAAATGAAAGTCAAAGTCAAGCCATTCTCTCCAATGTCTCAATTGTTTGTACAAGAAAGTGATAAGATGACAAAAAATGGGGAACAAATGGAAAACGTAGCTTCAGTATCCTGGGGATAAAACAATTAAATAAAGAATAAGATCAAGGAGAAAGAGAGCAAAAGATAAATCAAGAAAGAGGACGGTACAGATGTACCCTTGCTTTCCCAAAATCCAGCTGGCCTGGCTTTCCCCCTGAAGTGGGAATTTTGAGTGGGATTTAAAAGAAAGGGTTCTGTCCGGCTGAATCAGCACTCTATAGAGACTCTCTCCAGCTTTATACACAGCACAAAAACACTGGCAAAAGAGGGAGCACGAGTAAAGAGAGAGATGACAAAAAGAAGGCTCATAGGATTCTTCAGTACAGAGGTTAAGAATGAATCTACAAATCATCTATTTTCTGCTTTCATGGCCTCTTTTGGATTCCTGTCATGTCTGTAGCAACAGCCACATTCATCTCCCTCCAGCAAACATCTCTAACACAGACACATTCAGAACCATCCAAACGGGCGAAAGAATTAAGCTAATGTTGTAGAGTGTGCAGAAGGAGGCCGAGTAAATTTGTCTCGGTATGAAAGCGGTCGAGAAATCAGGTCAGGACCTTTAAAAGGCAGATACATGGGTTTTCCCATTGCTGGTGACGTTAATGATTAGTCTGAACCAGGAGTAAACTCAACACACCTCTACCAGGGAATGAACTTTCACACACATACCGACCAGGTGATCTCAAAAACACAAGACATTACATCATACAACAGTGAGAAATGGACGAGCAGCTTTAAGTAGAAAGTGGTAAGACGGAATCAAGTTTGACAGAGACATGGCGAGACCAGGTTAAACCAGTTATTTGTGAAAATGAGAGACTAGGAAGATGATGAAACAGCAGTAGACTGTCAACAGCAGTTATGCTAAAGGATGACTTGTGATATTTTACAATATGGACAAAGCAACTACTTGAATCTGTACTCAAAATAAAGGTGAACATGTCTAATATTTGTGATATTTACAGTAAAAAGGACATTCATGTTATACTTTGAGAACTATACAATTTATAAATTAAATATTTTGTTATATTAACTGTTTTAAAACAGTTAGTCATGGATGCTCATTGATTGATGCAGTGTTCCAATCCTGCTAGGATACACATTTACAATTGACCTGATTTATAGTGTATGTCCCTAAACACCATCTACAATAATGCATTTCTATATCTTTTATCAGAAGTTAATACATTTGCATAATAAAACGCCAATTTGTACTCTTTGTATCGCTCATCAAAACTAGTTTGTGACAAAGCACATGTACATCACAACACCCTGTTTGTAAGCAGATCCTACAAAAACATACAAATTCATTGGAATTCACAAGAAATTCTACAAACTGTAAAATAGTCGCAACTGCCATGAGATTAAGTATTATTATCAGCAAATTAAAGTTAAAATAACATTTATTGATATTAATCTAAAATTTTAATTGGTGTACCACTAATAATAACAGACATAAGTTCTGTTATGTTAAATATGTCACATTTATTGTTTCGGCTAATATCCAAAGCAAACAAAAAGCAACCTAAAGTCCAAACTCCATTACAGTGGGCTTTGCTTGCAGTGACGCACGTTGTAATGTCTCTGATGGGGTTAGCGCTTCATCTTCTTCAGTAGGCAATAAAAAGAAAATTAATGACTGTTTGACTGCTTGGTTACGTCATAGAAGCTTTCACGCAAAAGCATATGGCTAATGGTGAACAGATATCCACTGAGGTCCCACAAACATTTGATCACAAGAGGAAAAAAAGAAAAAAAAATATTTCAGTGACTGATTAAACCACACTACTAAGCAAAATCTTACAAAAAGCAAAAATACAGCACATGACTTTCAGCATGTCCCAATGTGATGAAATTGTATGCCACAATTCATGTATAGCTTACAAAAAAGCAACGATGTTAGTGTCCCAACTGAATCAGGAAGATTTCTGTCATTGCTTTCCATAATGAGAATGATCTGAATTAAGACTGAGGGCAGTGAAAAAGCATTGTTTGTCTTTGATGTCATTCCTCTACTTTGTTTTCCACAAATGAATTCGGCATTGTTCAGCAAACAATCTTTCCATTGTTTAACATGCATTTCAGACCTCAGAGTAATAATCTAAAGAACCCGCTGATCCTGAAATGACCCCTGAACCCTGACCCTATAGCCTAAAGAAAAAAAAAACCCACACAAATATTCATCAGTCATACGAAAATCTTGACTATCATTTGAATACTTTTGCAGTTCTAAAAACCATCAAAGATCATCTAATATATTCTAAATCTATGAATAAATATTATGCATTCTAGGGATGTGCAAAATGACATATTTTTAATGTAAACAAGCTGGTGGGTTGTCTGAATGATTACTCGACTACTAGGACATGAAGTTCTTCTCAACTGGTTTGGCAGTGGGACCCACATTCTCTGTGGTTAATTAAGACACAACCCACAATTTTTAGCAATCTAAAATCAATCAAATTTGTTTCTCAAAAGTAATTGAGAAACACAAGTGCCATCCCACTTCAGTTAACATTCACATAAATTGTACGAATATCATTAACACTAAAGAATACAGTGATATACGGTTGGCAAATTGGTATGAGTCATCACCACAGTCATCAAAAATATTCTAAACAACACAAAGTGAAAAATGTTAGGAGATTAAGGTTATGGAAACTAGTTACCATGGTAAATAAAACACAGAATGCACCAAATAATGACACGACAACATCTCATCTGGCCGCAGATATTGAATTGAGCAACAAGGTTTTCTCAGGCACTTTACTTTAAGTGCGTCTGACAGAAGAGTCAACTGCTTTCACACATCTTTCAAAATAAAAGTCTCGCATCAGAAAAAAAAAAAAAACATTTGGAATAAAAAAAGGAAGGAACAGAATGCAGGAAGTTTCGACACGTTTTTTTAAATGTCGAACTAGAGCCGTGCGATTAATCTTTAAAAGATCGCGATCTCGATTTAAACACCCACATGATCTCATTCCTAAATGAAAACGATTCAGCCATGTCTATTAAACCTTTGACAAAATCACATTTACAGGTTACAAATATTTAAATGATCACAGAATAACTGGGATAAAAGTGTATAGTTAGGATAGAAAGTGATATCTATGAAAGGAAGCGGTTTTATTAATTACACTGCTATGCCAACAGTAGGGTTGGGTATCGTTTGAATTTGAACGATTTTGATTCCGATTGCGATTCCTTGTTTCGATTCCGGTTCCTAACGATTCTCGATTCCGATTCTTTTAAGAGGCAGGGTCAAAAAAGTTTAGCTAACCTTGCAAACCAACGTCCTTTGTGAAGGAAATAATCCTTTCTGAAGGAAATACTCCTTCTGTAAAAATACTCATTTTGTCACAAATTTAGCATTTTGCCGAGATTTCGTTATTTTTAGAAAAGTGAAGCCACACTTTGGATCGCCGACGTAAGGTACTCATGTTCGACTCGCGCGGTTATGCCAACACTTCCGGTAGACGCTTCTTCGTTGGTGTTGTTCAGCGGTTTCTTCTTCCGCTCGGCGGACTGTGAATATCGAAACTAGGAATCGAAATTGTAACTTTTGAACGATTCCGGGAAAAACGAAAAGTTAGTCTTGGTTCCAATCGATACTCGATTCTCGATACCCAACCCTAGCCAACAGTGACTGTTAAAAATGTATTTGTCAATAAATCATGCATTCAAGAGAATTGTTCAGAAAGCTGATTCATCCAGTAATGAAACAAGCAGTATTTATGAGTGAGTCATAGAATCACTCATTCATTTTTTTTTGTTCAGAACCCCTAGCAAATTGCACGTGATTTTGTTGTCTGATCAGAATCGTGTGAAAATCATGATCTCTATTTAAAACAAAACAAAAAAATTGTGATTCTCAGTTTATCCAAAATCGTTCAGCTCTACATCAAACAATTTATAACTTGCCAAGGCATTTAAAATATGCAAGATATGTATAAAAATACTATGCTAATTAAGCCCACATCTAAAACTTATCAACCTCACAAAGCCACTTTCAAACCAAGCAGTTTTTGGTTGGTCAATACGGCAAATTAGCGTGACAATCTTGAGTTGAACCCGTAGCAAAATCTGTTCCAGATCGTGTTAATTCATTGAAATGGCTAGATTTTGTCAGCACAAATTCACAGAGAAACGGTAAATGTGACCACAGATTAAGATGACAATTGAACATCAGACAGGTCTGACAGCTCTCACGCTCATCTTCCCGTGCAACACAGTGCTTTTTACCGTGCTAAGCATTCTCAATCAGCCTTTTCCTTTCTTTCTCCCCTCCTTCGTAAGAGTACGGGCCATTGTTTGCAGGTTTCTATGGTTGCAGTGGCCAAACCCTCTCTGTAGCAAGGGACAGACAGGCGGACGGGTGTCTGGAGCTGAAGCCCACACAAACTGAAACAAAAGGGTTTGCCATGCCCAGCACACAAGAGATGCACTGAACAGGTGGTCCTGAATGGCAAATCGCATAGTTTGGATTCCTTTTTTTCAAAATGCTTGCTCGCGCTCTAAAAATCAGGAAAACTGTTAATCATTTATTTTCTTATCAGTGCTTTTAGGGGTGGGTGCTATAAGCATATAATGATACGAGTATTTTAAAATGGCATGGCGGGATATATCACAATAGTTCATTTTGGTGGACACTCAATGGAAAAAATATATACCGTTCAAACGTTTGTCATCATTAGTAAGAATGATTATTTGAATGTTTTTTGAAAGAAGCAGATGCTCACCAGGGGTGCATTTATTTGACCAAGAGTACATTAAAACGTGAAATACTATTACAATTTAAAATAACACTTTCTGGTTTTATTTTTAAAAAGTTTTTTTTTTTTATTACAGTAAATGCAAAGCTTATTTTTCACCATCATTATTCCAGTCTTCAGTGTCACATAATCCCTCCAGAAATCCTATGATCTAATATGCTCATTTCTTACCATTATATCAACATTAAACAGTTGTGATACTTAATATTTTTGTTGAAACAGTTTTTTTCCCAAGTTTTTTCAATAAATAGAAAGTTCAAAAGACATTTAATTGAAATACAAATCTTTTGTAACTTTTTTGAATATCCATTATAAAATGCCCATACTTTTGATCTATGTATAGGATATCATATACCATGCTTTAAAATAAGATAACAAGATGACACTAACTTTCCCTTATTCAACTTCTTTTGTCAGTTGGTTTTGCTCTTCTGAGATTTCTACACTTCCTTCAAAACAACTCATAATTCCCTCTCATGCTGCTTGTTTGGTTGGTTGCTCCTCAGAATGAGGTTATTTATTTGATTTCATTTTCCTGTTTGTGAGCTCAACAACATTCCCACTGCATGCACTAACATACCAGAAAAGAAGTGACAGAGAACAAAAGCTTTGAAGTGTTACCCACTTATGATGTCGGTCTTCTCCCTATAGAAACAATGTTGTATGTTTTATTCACAGAAAATGTCACAGAGAGGTTAAAGCCCACATTTGTGAGAACACTTGCTCTATGGCATGTTATCTCTTTCAGCTCTATTGGGGTCACATATCACACACAACAGGCAGGATATTGTCTAAGGTTGACAAGCTCATCCTGTTCAACAACCCAGCGCTTACATTGCAAGTGATTCCTTATCCGGTACAATTAAACACTGCATAGTTCGGAAACAGTCCACAAATGCAACTGCGACTTCAACTGAGAAAAACAACTGCGCTCAAGCTACATTAAACATGCTTTCAGTAGAGCATTTGGCATGTATTGCAAAATCAGCTCAGAGATTCTTCCCTCCCGGTGGTGTTTATTTCCTCAGTAGTTTAAAGTCGCTAATCAAATCATCCCAATGCATCGCCCTAGGGTGTTTTCCATGTGTGTCTGAATGGAATCCATCAGTCTGAGTACAACCGTTGCCTTAGCTTATACAAAGACGAGGTTAAACACAGACATTCCTTAAGGTTTAAGAACCAACACCATGCTGCCATTAAAAAAAAAAAAAAAAAATACAAAGCTAAGGGCACCTACACACTAGTTCACACTTCATTAAAGAACGCTGAGAATCCATTGATTTCAAAGGGGATGGTGTTAAAATGAGATTTTGAGACAATGAGAAAGAACAAAAGTTTGCAACCAAACGTTGAGGACATTTTTGGGGTCATGAAAAATCGAATTTCATAGCTTTTAAGTTTCACAGCTTTAAAACATCACCCTCATTATAAACAAAACATTTATTTAATCCAGATCCAAAAAATGTCTCATTTTGATATGACTGCCTCCAATGCAAGACTTCAACAAATTTATATACATCATTGCACAATAGGCCCCACCCATTGTCATTCAGTCACTTAAGGGCTCACATTGGCCTACACTGTATGTGAGAGTCGCTTAGCGGTGAACGCAAAATAGAGATAAAATATCATTAAAATATCTGACGCCGTCTACACCGGATACATTACACAGAAGCATGTTTCTAACATACTCCATGCACTTGAGTCTGTCCACAACAAGACAAATGGAAGGCACTCTTATATATTTATGTTGATTTTACATTAAATTTAAAAATGTGGTGAAACCAAGGAAAAAAAAAAAAAAAAAAACATGTACACCATAATCATTGTATTCAAAAATGTATTTAAATACATCCAATATATTTTTATTTTATTTATTTATTTTATTTTTTCCAAATATTACAAACTATTAATTCATAAATACTTGGCTATACCAAATGTTTCTGAGAGATCACGCCACATGACATTTTACTATTTAAATTAACCTAGCCTTTTCAAATTATCTGGTATTTTATGGGGGGCCTTGACACAGTTAAGACGGTCAGCAGAAGTCTTCTCAGTTACAATTTTTTTTTTATTCTACATATTGGTCCCTATATAAATTTTAAAATAAATTTTAATTCAAAAATTTTAAACAGTCGACAGACAAAATCAAAAGTGCATTATAGGTGTTGAAGTTGTTATCGTAAGAGAACGCCACATCCCTTTTCTCTCTTTTCTCCAACAATGTATTTCTACTGCACAGACAACCACGTTTTATTAAAAGCCCATTTTGCCAGTAATGAATTTTCCCTTTAAGCATACATTGATGAATTGGATATCGGTCATTTCTGATTTAAAAAATCCAGTTTGCTGTTTTCCCGCCCATTTCCACATCAAAACAAATCAAATCTTATCATTTATCAGTAAAATACTCTGTATGAGTTACATCTAATGTGTAACAACAACATGCAAGACTTGGGTTGATAGATTAATTCAGAGAATAAACACATCCTTTAGCAGTTACAGTCAGGGAGGTCTTCCATTCAACGTAGACCTGCCATAAATCAGATCATACCAAACTGATACAATCTTCATGATACAATCTCCAAGTATTCCTGCTGTGATCAAAAGAATATACGGGGAACCAAGCATGCCAGCAATGCCCTGCAGCAACGCATGCATAATAAACACACAGCACATGTTAAAAACTTACATTAACTAACCCACAGAGTCATCATAAAACAGGTACGGACAAAAATACAAAAGGCCCTTCAGCAAAGAGAGTCATTTACAGAAAGGGTAGGATGTCACAGGTTACTGGTGTCTCATTACCTGCTCATCTCCCTTGTGCGAGGTTTTGACCTTGCCTCTGCTACAGGGCAAGCCTCTGACAAGCGCTCTTCGTGACTTCCACAGCGCCAGAGGCAATCCGAGGCTAACCAGCGTTCACTAACCCGCGTGGCTCTCAGCTACAGTTACATTGAGCACAAATGCAGCGCTACAGAAGGGCTTCAGCACCTGTCAAAACAAACATGCCCGGCACACATGTCCGCTGAGTCAAACCAGAAGAGATCTCGGTCAAGCCGCACAATGAATTCTTTTACAAGACATCCAAGCCAGCCCACAAAATTAGCCCACTTTACCCCTCACAGACGCTCGCAATTATTAAAAGGTATTGCATATTGCAAGATCTGAATTGATTCACAGATTAATTGTTGGGCTTTTTCAAATGATTCTGCAATCGATTCAACAACTTCACATTAACTGAAAGTCAATTGGTGCTGCCAAGCACCATTAAAGTATCATAAAAGTGGTTATTATGAGTTATGGCATTTTAATTTGGAACAACAAGTACCAGAAAAAAAAATGACAATTTCCATTTCTGGATGAACTATTAATTTAAACTTAAACAAACATATTTTTTAAACACAAAAAAGAGACTATTGCAAATCATTGAGAATTATTCTGAAATTATTGCTATTGGTTGATCTTACTACATTTGGCCATTTTGAGATTATCAGCATTGGCCAATAACTACAAAAGAAGCCATTTGTGTTATTTTAGTGCTTTAATTTTAATTTTAGTTAATTGTTTTGACATTTTGTTGAGAGAGATAGAGAGAGAGAGAGAGAGAGAGAGAGAGAGAGAGAGAGAGAGAGAGAGAGAGAGAGAGAGAGAGAGAGAGAGAGAGAGAGAGAGAGAGAGAGAGAGAGAGAGAGAGAATTGTGAGTAAATTATATATATCATATTCCTGATGAATAAATTATATATCAGCATTATATCAGTCATATGTTATCTACACATCGATATAAGTGTCGGCCATTAATCAGTTTCATGAAACAAACTCAAATCAAATCATGAGGTGCCTGAAAATCCTACCCCTAATATGTGACGTAATAAGCACCAGAAATGGGCTGTCATGGTGCTCATTTTCTCTGAAGGTTTAGAAACCAATCCCATATTTCCCTCACAACTAAACCACCAATTCCAGATTTGCCTCACAACCTTTAGCCCTAGGCTGCAATAATCTTGGAATTACAGGTACAAGTTCTAAAACAAGAGAAGACATCTAAAAGACACAAATGAGATGCTAATGAATCCAACCACATGACAGCCCTAACTAGACTGGCCTGAAAATATACTGCAGGCTCTCTGTGAGAGTGTGTGTGTGTGTGTTATGTGTGTGTGTGTGTGTGTGTGTGATCCAGCTGCTTCCACTGGGACAACTAATGACTCACTCTGTGCCCCAGTGGCGATGTATCCACTGCATACTTACATACAGCTCTCCCAGATGTTCCCACACACACGCTAAAACAAACATGCATCTCTACAGCTCTAAATCAGAAGAGACACGCATCTTCCCACACACACACACAACACACACAGTAAAAAGCCAGTGGTCTATTATACATAAATGAGTACATACAAAATAGGATACATGCAGTACAAAGCCGAAGCATGAACAAACATCCGAAGCGGCACATGCCTACAGATCCCGTCTGGTTTCTTTGTGTGTGTATGATATGAGCGGGGAGATGGCAACTAAACAGACAGCCATGATCAAACATGGGACTTCAAATCGAACATAAGATTACGAGCACACGCTCTGGGGGTGGAGAGGAACGAGAGCCCGCAGCTGTGAGAGCCAGAGAAGAATTCATTCACGAAGATTGAAGGCATATCTCTCCTCGACTGAGGTAATGAAAAAGGGCTTGTGAACATGAGTCTTCTGGCTGGGAGAAAGGGGCTTGTCAGGAATGAGAGAGGAGAGGATGTTTTCCGGAGCCTGGCGTGATCATGGCGGTGCTGTAATAGGCCTAGAGCCATAAATCTCAATCTATATCGAACAGCAGCGCTACACACGCACACACACACACACACACACACAGCTACATCTATATTACATTGTGACTCTTGGGGAAGCAAGAGATGGGCAAATCGAATCCTTGCAATCCACTGATTGGAGACATTTTAAAAAGAAGGAAATGGACCACTTGTTTTAAAATGATTGAGAGAAATCACAACACATTAAAAATGACTATAAATTCCACTGGTGTCCACTTTCTTTTGAAAAATGATAATGGTTTCCGCAAAGATATTAAGCAGGACAACCATTTTTAACTTATATGCAATAATAATAAATGTTTCTTGAGCACAAAAATCAGAATATTGGGGCTGTGACACACTGGCGATGTGTCAGGGCCTTCGGTTAGAGAGATCACTCTGGGGTGTGTTTCCCGTACAATGACGTAACTCACTGCTTAACCATAGTGCGATGCATCATTGAAGAAATTAAGCAGCTAGTCACAACTATTTCCAGAAACCATAGTCATAAATTGGTCGTTCAAGCGCATTGCTTAATGATGTCACGCAGGTGGTGGAGTAATAACTCATTCGAATGAATCTGTTTGAGATGGAAATAATGCTAGATGTTTAGCTATAAAATACCTACGCTATCTCATGACCAATTCGTACGAATTCGACGAATGATTAAAAAGTGTCTAATTCGTACGACCTCACTTGTACGAATTCGTACGATTTGTCTAAACCCACGTGATGGGTAGTTTTAGGGGCGGGGTAAGGGGTAGGTCATTTGTAGGAATTCATACGAATTGGCCAATTCGTAAAATATGTACGATTTAGCAAAATCATACTAATTCGTACGATTGAGGTCGTATGAATTGTTACGAATTAGCCACTTTTTAATCATTCGCCGAATTCGTACGATTTGGTCATGAGATTGGGTTGAAAATACGGATATGGCATCTAAGGACTATTTCTCTTTTTTTTCAGTGATTTTGCTTTATTTCCAGATTCAGTCGTAGGCTCGTTCTTACGTAGTAGAGCACGATCGCACATACGCACTCTTCAAAAATTATGCTATAAATCTCTTGACAAACTTAAAGACTTAAATTTTCACGACATCAACCGTCTGGAATGAAGAAATTTATCAACTTGTACTGGAAATGGAAAGCAAGTACGACTTTATATATCTGCAGTCCAAGTTTCGGTTGACCTTTTTGTATGACGAATCGATACCTGCTAATAAACACAGTTACTACCGCCCACCCTTCTGAAAACCTATTAAGCTCAAGAGTAAAGCTTAACAATAATATTGGAGGCGCTGAGGAAGCCCATTCATATCGCTAACTTCCACGATAAAGCAGTGAGGCGTGAGCTTTCCAATGACTCACATGTGGTGTACCGCAGCTGCTCTGTTTGGCCTCTGCCCAATTAAACCCCTGTGTGATATGATCAGTGGTACCATAAACCCCCTTGAACTGGTGCGTTTGGCTCTCTCTTCATCTTCTCTCCATATGCCGGTCTCTCAAGGCACGGTACTGACAGCAGTACATATCGGCTCACTTCATTCCATCACAGTCCCTCTGAGACGTCCATATGGAGGGTCTCTCGCAGTCCTTCTCTCATCCTCATTACTCCATGTACAGCACACCCCGGTTGGAGCGTGTCGGGCATAATCCCTGGATCAGACACGTGGGTATTTTCTTTAATAGGTTAGCCTGGGTTCAACATCTCCCTCTCTCTCAATGGGTAATCCAAAGAGAGCTTTGACAATAACCCTCAAATATCATCAGTATGCATATTACAGACTGAAGCAGAGGATGATAGAATATTCATGTTTCCCTAATAACCGGATGGGAAGAATTAATCAAATCACTCTATCATTTATTAATGCGATCACTTTAAGGCGGGTTATTCGCTAAAAAAAATGCATGCAATGTAAATGTATGCGATGTATGTTCAACCTCAGGGGGTTTCGGAACTCTCCGGTGTCTTTCTTGCTCATAAAATTATATTTTCTGCTTATAAAACTGGCTTTGGTAAAATATATATCTTTGTATTATGATATTGGAGAAAGACTGGTGGAGTCATCCGGCATGGTTCTTTACATAAGACATGTCCTTGTGTTTACTTGTATTTTATATTGTTAAATACACACAATTGGGTAAAAAATTTAATTATTCAATAAATGAAGAGTTCAGATGCAAAAGTCTCTAAGTGCCAAGAAAATTTCAAATGGCATTTAGAGGCTTTTGCATCTGAACTCTTCAAATGTTTTTGAAAGAAGTACTGTATCTTATGTTCAACAAGGCTGCAATTATTTGATGAAATTCAATTCAGTAAATATTATGGTTTATATATTAAAATGTAATTTATTCCTGTAATGGAAATAGAAACGTCAAAAGAACAGAATTTATTTGAAATAGAAATCTTTTGTGAGATATAAATGTTTAAAAATATCTAAACTTGTGGTGTAGATGCACTAACAAGTAACTGCTTTCCAACACTGTTTCACTTGATGAACAAAGTAAAGAAGGTTGATTGCTATGCTGACAAAAAAAAAAACTTCACAGATGGAAGATGTCAACATCTCAAAGAGAAACCTTAGATAACCAGGACTGTTCTTGCAGATACAGAAGACTGTCAATAGTGTAAGGCTCTTTTATGCAAACACAGCTCTCTACAGATGTGAATATGGAGCAGACATTAATGAGCCATCCGATGAGAACTGCTGTTTACTCACACTGAGTGTGTCCTTCACCTTCCCTTTGTATTAGAGTTCCCTCTCTGTTCACTGCTGAATTATTCCCTTTGATGCACCTAAACACACACGCGCACACACATACGTAGAGTTTGCAGGCCTGCCAAGGGCCCTTCTTCCCTTTTTCACAGTTAGACCCCAGGGTCTGCATCTTCGAATCATGTGTTCACATCAGTGCATGATTACTTGACCGTGAATAATCTCCTGTGCGCTTTCTAAAAATCACAATAGGTTAGCAAAGAGCTTTAAAGAACAAAATGAGGGTGAATAAATGCAGACAAAACTTGGTTGAACCTGTCCCTTTATAATACTTTCCCCCAGATTTATGTGCAGAGTTAATGCAACATCTATGGGAATAATTATAAAATCAGAGCTATAAAATAAGAATAAATTACTTTATATTTTACATATATCTAAGACTAAAACCATTTTCCAAAATTAGTTTTCTAAATCTGACCTTTGACACTATATAAAACTGATTTTGTCCTATTAGGGTAAATTATTATGGGAAAATTGTCGGAAACTTGACAAATTCAGAAGCAATTTCACTGACTGGAAAGTAGTGAAGCCACATCTAAAGTTTCAAACAATAGTACAACAATCTTTAACATTGTTTCTTTCTTAAAATTCCAAATCAATGATTGTTTCACAAGTCAAAATCAAGAAGGCTCTTCTTGTTAAGTGTAGCCAACAATTTCCACATGTAACTTGATTTTAAAGTCCCCCTGTCATGAAATTCAATCTTTTAATGTAGTTTGTGTTTCTATGTGGTGTGTTAATGTGCTTTGAAACAAAAAAAAGTACACATCCATAAGTCAGCACCATTGCTGAGTATTTGCTCTATAAAACTACAGTGAACCAAAAAAAAAAAAAAAGCGGTTTGAAATCGCTGGTGTTCCTGACAGCATAAACTGCCTTGACACAAAGGAGACTTAACAGCATGTGACCTAACATGATGTATGAATGTCTCTTTCACTTCCTTGTTGCCAAAAATGTCAAGCATATGGCACAGATTTAATTTTGTTGGCTGAAGGGGATGTCATATGGAAATACTCAAATTATTATTATTATTTTTTTTGGTTGAATATTATTATTGTATTTTAAATGCAGATTTATTTGCAACATTTATAAATGACGATGTCGAGATGGGTTCATTTCCTCAAAGTGTAAACACTTCTGTTTGTTTGAGTATCCAAATCAGTCATTAACCAATAGCATGAGTTGTTCTGTTAAGTTAATTTTCGGAAAAATTTAAGTCGTCAATAACCCTCATTTTTCAATTGTGTAGGACTTTCTTTTTTTGTGTAATAAGGGTTTACACTGACAGCCTCAGTGACCTCAGAGACATTCTGCTAAACATCTCCTGTTGTGTTCCAAGAAAGTCATGGATTTAGATAACATTAGGGTGAGTAAGATGAAAGAATTTTAGTTTTTGACTGAACTATACCGTCAAGTGCTTTTCACATGACTTCAGGGCTCTACCCAACATTTCAACACAAGCATCATGCAAATAGTCATGCAAATGGTATCATGATGGAAGGGTGATTATTTCATGACACACTTTCGACGTTGTGCTGGAATGATAGTTCTAATAATAACCATATTATATTAAAAAAGCTAAAATTGCTCATTGCTCAACTGTCTGAACATCTACACAAATGATGTGAAAGAGTAGTGTCCTCAAAAAGCCTAGATTCATCACAGAAATTCAGGCATTTATAGTCCTCCATTTACACATCAGCTCCATGACAGCTCCAGTTTGAACAGAATAGAGTTTTTTCCCTTAATTTCTCCTTGATTGATCAAATCACAGGGGAAGTAGGCAGAGACTGAAGATTCACTCACCCTGCGAAACTGCAACTCGTGAGCAAATGACTGACATCCACAAGCCTCTTAAAAGCGAACCCCTTCTCACCTGCTCGACGTATCCCTTCTCAGCCACCTCCACTACAATACGACCCTCATCCAAAAATAGAACACTTGTACAAGAACTAGGATGACAGCACGCCGCAACGGGAACGAGGCAATTAGATCTAAAACAAGAGAAGGTGTGCTTAAAGACATGTTTAAAGACTGAACCAAACTAAAGAACACAGTATATTTAGAAACCAAAGTACTGCGAAGTTATCACAGAGATAAACAGTCGCAAATAAAACCGGTTTCTAAGCTCCGCTGTGACAATGAAGATAGGACTTCAAAAAGCGCAGCTGAGATATGTGCACTTGTCAGAGAAGAGATGCCGTTAAGAGAATATTACGCACTTACCCTGTAGCTATCAGTGAGAAGCATTCATGGAGACAGATGCAGCGCGTGTCTGTCCAAGTATATATAGACATCACTTGGTTGAGAGCCAAAGTTCAGATGATAAAATTTAACTACAAACAAGTACGGCTGCAACTAACAAGTGATATCCTGATAAGAATCTTATCTCTCAGTTAATGCAAGGAATACTCAAAAGCACTTTTAGCCACACACATTTTAGTGACCCAGGATGTCATTCATTACCCTCATCCTCATTATTTTTTTTCTTAGTATTCCTCAATCAATTCATTATAAACCATATAACAAGGAAAAAAAATAATACAATTATAAAAGAAAGCAATAAATATTGTATAGGGTCGCTTCAGTATATTTTTTTCTGCACAACAACAAAATTGAGTCTTTGATGACTGAATAAGTGCAATTCACATTTATTCCACAAGGTGAAAATTTCTAATACACAATGACGAAGTGATGCTTTACTCATAGTTAACTAAGGCAGAAAACAAAAGAATAGGAAGTATCATCAGCAAAACTTGAAATGGTTCACTGATTTACTGCAGAGCAAATATACTGAACGCAATATGCAAAGAAAACGAATATGATCCAGATGCTGAATGTACTGGGAAATGGGTCCTCACTGCAGAACATGAAATCCAAGGGGAGGAGTCGAATCCAGATCCAACTCCTCCCACCTTACATATACCTAAACCTACCCAGCTCCACCCCCTGATCCCTAAACCCACCCCTAAACCTACCCAACTCCACCCCTTATGTCTGGGTCCGACTCCGCCCCCTGGATCTTGTGTACTGCAAAGAGGTGCTACTAGGGAAATGAGCTCTGATTAGGACAGTAAAGATGATATAACATTTCTGCTAATACTGAACCCTTCCAAACTCTAAAAGGGAACAAAATATGCTTTTATTCTTCTGTAATAGTAACTGTAACATCAGGAGAGTTTGATATAATCGCGACAGGTAGAGAATTCATTCGTTCATGTTAGATATAGATCCGGGTCACTAAACACCCAAATATATAATATTGATTGGCGATACATTCATGCATTTAAATGATACTCCGATACTCTTCAAGTGAAATGAAAGCACTAATAAAACAAAATAGAAACAAAATTGAAACAAAACTGCATTTGGAGTTTGAAACGGCTTGCCAAAACAAATTTTCCAAAAAAGTTCACCCTGGCTGGTAAGCAACTTCAAAACTACCAATGGTCCATAGCGATTGCATAATGGGTGGGTGTGGCGGTTCATTTCTTCTGTTCAGGCCGTTGAGGTCAGATGTCATGCGAGTAAAACAACCCGGTCTCATCCCAAGACGTCATATAACTGACGTTTTGGGACGTCTTTTGACCATACGTCAATATTCGCCTTTTTAGGGCCCCCTTAATTGTCGGTAGATGAGGTTATGGGATCCTAACTCTACCCCAGACCTAAACTTAACCCTAAACCTAACCCGTCACCTAACTGACGTTAAAGGTAAAGCGTCAGTTGTATGACGGCCCGGGATCACCATCTACCGACGTTTAAGGGGGCCCTAAAAAGGCGGATATTGACGTACGGTCGAAAAACGTCCCAAAACGTCAGTTATATGACGTCTTGGGATGAGACTGTGTTAAGTAAAAACATGAAAACACTGCTTTATAGTAGAAAATTAAGTTGTAATTGTAATGGAAAGACACTGACATTGTTCAATACTGTAAACCTGCATACTTTAAAGCAATTGATTATATATATAAGCCTGACATGAATTGAGTCGTGTGCATTGCAAAGCTGGTGCAAACAGATTATCTGTTTATCTTATCTGCTGTTTTCTCAGTGCTGTTATTTTTGTTGTGTGTATATTTTGTTGTTTGAATGTTTGCTAACTGTATACTGCTGGTCATGTATTTCAAACTTCTTTTTTGCGGGGCATTAAAACATCTCTCTCATCGAACTCACTATCACACACCATCTCACCCACCCAGCACATAACTGGTTTCAGCTCCTCTCCAGACACCTGGGATCACTAACATCTAAAACCTCCTGATTAAAGAACATTTTCTTTCCAACAGCTGTCAGGCTGCTCAATAAACATCTGTAGAGTAATCATATTACACCTCAGGTACACTTTAAGGCCCATGTTTACATGCACATCAATATCATCTATTTTCAATATTTTAACTAGTGCACAGATTTCTCCGTTTTGCAGATTGTATAATTTTGTATATTAACTTTGCATTATTTACTGTATATTGTGTTCTCGATTGTACACAGTAATTTATACTTGCACATTTGTTTTGTTTGCAACCTTTTTTGCACACATTTTCTTATTTGTATTTTTTTAATTAATTAAATTAATCGTATTGCATTTTATATCCAACTATTCAGCTTTTGCCTTGAGCTCAAGGTTTTATAAGAAATGTGTTATATATATATATATATATTAGGGGTGGAGCCGAATCCGAATACGGTATTCGGAAAGGTACAAATAATGTGTTTTTTACGAATACTTATTCCGAACAAATACTTAAAAAAATATTTGTATTCGGGAACAAGAAATACTTTATATCAAAAAGCTGCGTTCCTCACGAGACGCGAGTTGAGTGACTTGAGTCAGTGCGCGAGTTGAGTGAGTGACGTTCAGGAAGAGGTGACTGACACAGGCTGCTCCACACAGCAACAGAGAGGGCTCGGCTGAGCGAAAAAAAAAACCACTTAACTGCATCACTATTTTTGTTTAATAGATGTTTGTACCTTAACTATGTTCCGGTGGCAGTTTATAACTTTCGGGAAGCGGAGTTTGATCGGGAGTAGGCTATATTCCATTATTGACGTCTGCAGACGGGTGCTTCATGTTCGCTCTGTTTACGTAGCTCTGTTAGCTCGGTAACGGTAATTATTTGTTTCATGGCTTGATTGAATTCCAATGTAGAATGCGGTCTGTTATTATAACAGGCCGCTGCTTATAAGTATAACACACCGTTGCTATGAAAAACAGAGCGTTGCCATGGATTCTAAACGTAGAGACAGAACGGACTATTTTTCTTTTTTTAGCGGGAGCGATACAATCGTTTTTTAAATCAATAAACTCCTTTTTATATCCATATTTTGAGTCAAATTATTGATTTATTTGGTAGGTAGCCATGTAATAAGCGGGGTAATGTAGAGCGAGGCGTAGTTATAGCGAAAACCCTTCAGGCTTCGCGTCGGGCTCATAATCAACCTCCTCACTATAAATTATCCATATAACTTATTCTGTCTGCACAGCGTCCTCCACCGTGGTGTTGGGGTTCATAATGTTCACAATTGTATTTTATTAGTTGTTGGTTTAACCATGGTTCATGAGGTAATGGCTGACTGTTATTTTCTTTTCAATGACTTTTCTTGTTACATGTTCATTGCTGGATTTATAGAAAAAATCAACCAATATTGCATATCCATAATTATTATAATGGATATAATTAAAGAATCCATACACTAAGTATTTTTAAAGATTTTTATGCCTATTTTGAATTTTACTCGAATACAAATACAAATACAAATACTTTTCCTCCCTGAACAAATACAAATACAAATACAAATAGCGGCTGCTTTGCACACCCCTAATATATATATATATATAATAAAAAATATGGACAAACTTAAATTTATGGTAAAAACCAGGAAATTCTGGGATTGTCAATTTATATAAATGTTTCCTCACAATAAATTATTTGTTCTGTTTCATCTTTAAAAACTGTAAATTTAGCATAATTTTAAATCTAAAATTACTAAAATTACATTTAATTGGATCTATTTACAGATTTTTTACCATTAAAATTACGATATATGTTTTAATAGTGTAAAACTGTATTATAGAAAAATATCTAAATACAAAGAGCACACTACAGCATAACATAATTCTAAAAAAATCAGCTTGAGTCAAACTACTTGCACTTTTTGTCATTTATTTAACCTAAACAGGTCCCTTCCAAATAAATATTCAACTAAAAGCATTATTTGTTTCTGTAAGTATTGTATGTTTTATTGTTCACACTGCTAGCCCTACAGACCACTACATTTTTGTGTAGAGTAGACATGAGTAATGTTTGAGAAGATCCATTTTTAGTAAATGTCCCCCCTCAGGCAGAATATGAGCAGTCAGGAAAGTGAGGGGGCTTTAATGGCAAAAGGGCAAAGGTTAATGATGTCCTCAAGCAGATGCTTGAAGGTCAGAGCATTGACCATGCATTTAGCGCTGTGGCAGAGAAAAGGCTAAGTCACAAATCTGGCAGGAGACTACCGCATCCCACAATGCAACAGTGTGTTTGTGTCACTCTGGCCCTTCCATGCTGCCTGACGGGGGACGAGCTTAGGGGGCGGTGGGTCATTATGTTTGCCCTATGGCGTTATCGTGACAGAGCAGGCGGCCCTAGAAAACGAGGTTAGGGTCCAGAGGAAAGACAGGAAGCGTCCCGCTAGAGCAGATCATGTTCTGGGCTCCTGAAGGGCAGAGCCTGGCAGTGTGTCAATGCACAGCATATGTCATGCCGAGTCAAAACAGCACTTACGGCTGAGACAGCAAAAACCTATCCTTTACCTCTCTCTACCTCCACCTATCCATCTACATTTCCATCCAACACTCAAAAACTTAACCAAAACAACAAAATCTCTCGATGAAGTGCTTCAGTCATGGCAGTTTCCTCCAAGGAGGCAAGGGATGAGACAATAATCTATATTACAAAAATAAAATAACGCAAATATTACAATTGTGACATAAAAAAGTGTATTAATCACTTGTTCATCTAAAGTAACACTGTTCAACAGTGACACCACATGTAAAGTTACAACGGGACGATGTAGAAGAGAGACCTCTTGCCTACCCTGAGCCCATTGACTTTTGCCAGAGCCCCTAAAGCATGCGGTGGGTTTGGTAGGCGGTAACTGAGAATAAATGGGGGAAAGTGCAAAGCTTCTTATTCAACCTTTTTATAATAGTCACTGTTGCTGCGATAAAGGAGCAATTCACATACAGACAGTTGAAATTGTATAAACAGCAAACTATTTTTCTACTTATCTGGTTTTCTAATATACTGTATGTAGTGGAAAAATCAAACAACCTACCTAATCGATGACATTAATTATTACACAAATATGTTGATTTATGTGCTGTTAAAACATTAACAAATTCATTGCAAGTCATGGTTGTTATATATTGGTGAGTTAACCAAAGGATTAATTCACGAATCAGCAAATAATTATTTGCTTTTCCACAACAACAAAAAAAAAAATAATAATAATAATAATAATAACAATAATAGATTAACCAAAGAAAATCGATAGATTAACTGATTAAAAGTATAATCAACCTTAAATATTAGGCATATCTTGCAGTTGCTTTATTTTCTAAAGTGAACATACCGGGAAAATGACTCATGGTTCATAAGGTTGTGAACTCACTAACAGCTCTGAATGATTCATAAAAGTCATTTGTTTGGGAATCAAATGACTAACATTGTGTTCATTGAACAAGAAAGATGAAGAATATTGGTGAAGGAAACAAAAATCAACTAGTGCAACTTAATTAGTGCAGTCCTGCACCAATATTAACACTCTGGCCTATACCAATAAGATGACAATAACGTTATGTTCTGGTTGATAAACAATAAATACCATTGTCTATAATTAAACATAAAACCCTAAGCTAAAATCAAACATTTTAAATGCTCCAAGTGAATTTATGCATCACAAGACTTATACTAGGGGTGTGACGAGATCTCGTGCCACGAGATCTCGCGAGACTAAAATATGATGAGATTTCTCGTTGAGTGAAAAGTCTCGCGACATCGCCATCACTGAGCACAAGAGTGAGGGTGAGATTACAAAAGAATATTCCACTGCTACACTCACATTCTCCTAAACTATCGTTTTGCTGTTTATATAAAAAATAAAAACCATAAATAACTTGTGTAAAAGTCTGCTCTGCTCACTCACTGTCTTTTGGTGCTTTTGCAACCATTTTCGTTGTAGTCTAGAGCCCAGCAGAGACATTCATCCAACCTCATCCCTCACTATCTCAGTCTATCAATATGTACGGCTGAGAGACTGTCCTTGGCTTATTGACTCTCCTTATGGGTCTGAATTTCTGTCTTTATCTTCCCGCAGATGATGTCATTGTAAAGCCATGTGCCAACTAAACAAGGGCTGGCAAGGGACAGGATTGTGGGATTTTGGAGCATGGAGCACTAACATGTATTCACACATCCCTCAGTTCACTGCATGTCCACTTCTGTTGACATCAACTCAGCACAGATATGGCTTAGGCAATGAAACAGAACATCAATTACACACTCATCTGGTTTGGCTAGAGAGGTTTTAGGGCAGAGAGGACACTGGCTCCATGATTGTTCGCTGTGCCCTCCTCAAAATTCTCGCTCAGCTTGGGGGCGCATTGCAGCTGTCACAGGCTTTATTCCCATTGCCTAATAAGCCAGTAATGCAAAAATCTTTATATAAAAAAACTCTTTGCCAACCAAATGTCTGTGATGGATGAGGGAGTCTTTTTATTAGAAGCAGCACCCAATAATTACCATTCCACTTCACTGAGTACCGGCCCAAGCAATTAATGTGTCATCCAATTAGCCCACCAGGAGATCCGTAAAGAGCCCACCATTGTTTAGCATGCGGATGACTCAAACCCAGGTGACGCTCTACATTTGCAAGCTCAGTTAGCCTACAACTTAATGTATGCGTTTCAGTTTAACCCAAAACACTCATTTCAGAGCGCTTTCCCCTTTGAGTTTTAAAACTCTACAATTAGCACCCAAAAGCTTTTTGCCTCTGCACATTCTTGTATAGTGAGTGAAATGGGAAATTTGACCAGCCATGAAATTGTATTTGCCATTATATATATATATATATATATATATATATATATATATATATATAATGCAAATTTTGATATTTCTGTTCATCTAAGATCCATAAAAGTAATGTATCACCATTTCCATAAAATAGTAGACAGCACAAATGTTTTCAACACTGATATACTATAGTAATAATGTTTTTTGAGCAGCAAATCAGTATATTAGATTGATTTTTCAAGGATCATGTGACTAAGTAGCAAATTTAACATATGCACACAATTGAAATATTGCATAAAAAGTTATTCTGAAATGCCTCAAAGTCTGTCATCAGAATGATTTGGTTTAATTTCCTCCCAGAAGTCTCACAAACACCAGGCATCCGAACGCAAGAGAACGTGACACCGTTTATTGTGTTTTGCTGCATGCTCTGATACACAAATCTTTTATGATGTAGGAGAAAAAAAAGAACCACAGTGGCTTCCCTGATTGCAGGAACTTACATTTTTATTACAGATATTTTGCTGCAGTTTCCCAGGAATTTTGTTCTTTTGAACTCATGGGATGGAAAAGGTGCTTTAGTTTAATCGCGATATTCCAATTTTGTGCATATGTTAACATGATCCTTGAAAAATCAATCTAATATCAATCTAATATACTGATTAGATGCTCAAAAAATATTTTTACTATAGTGTGTATATATGTGTATATATGAAGAGTTCAGATGCAAAAGCCTCTAAATGCCATTTGAAATTTTCTTCTTTAATGATGATTTTTATCAAACTTGTATATTTAAGTTCAGCAATTTCACTTAAATAACAATTAATAGGTAATTATCATTGCCATTTAAGTGAAATTACTGAACTTAAATATACAAGCTTGATAAAAATTATCATTCTAGAAGAAAATTTCAAATGGCACTTAGAGGCTTTTGCATCTGAACTCTTCATATATGCGTGTATATATATATATATATATATATATATATATATATATAACAACATTTGAGATGCTGTGCAATGAAAGTGGTCAGCTGGCTAGTCCAGTTATCCATTTTATCCATTCACATCCAACCGTTGAGGCACGCATCGAGGGATTCATTCGGTAAATCGGTCTTTCCATCTTAGTTTATGCACATAAACTCACCTCAAGTGAGCGCATACATTTTTTATTTATTTTTTTTACGTTTAGAATGTATGTGCATACAAATAGGTATATCGAAACAACTACTTAAGTCTGAAGTAATGGCTGCTAAAAATACAGCTTTGCGATTATGCAGTGTAGCGTATTCTAGTATTTTTTGACAGTTTAAATATTTTGTCTTTTCCTTGTATATGTGTGTCAAAGTGGAGCTCACCGTGTCATAGCATCATTGGGTCTCAGTGTAATCTCAGTCTCTGTTAAAAGATATGTTTTAGTAGATAGTTGCATGTCTTAGAATTGCTTGAGAATCAGATTATAATGTTTTACAGTTCCATGTAAAGTATGAATTATGTTGCACTTCCAAATATTTTATTTACCTGACAGAGCATTTATTTGCATATGCAACATACTACAAAAAAAAGCAATAATAATAAAAAAAAATAATAATAATATCAGCACACACTCACACTGCCAAATCCAGCACATGAATGTGACACTCAACCAAATGGACAAACATGCTGTTGTACAGGAAATGGTCGGGTCAGAGTGCAAATCATTTCCTCTGTAAACAGAGGGATGCGTTTCATAAATGACTTACAGAATAGATAGACAGCAATTAAAAAAAAATAAGGTTTGTAAAATGCAAAAGGGATTATTTCAGGCAAACAAGTGTAATGATGCAGCCTGAAAATCAGTCAAGTTTCTTTGCTCGATCACGTCTCAGTACAAAATATTTCACCACTGGGAAACTGGCTCTCCATCATGTCTTCACTAAAAATAAACAAAAGGTCCTCAAAATTATAAGATGAAATCTTCTGAGCTTTTCATAATTGACAGTTTATGGAGTAATACCTGGGACTTATGCAATTTGATATTAATGGTTATTATCTTATATGGGATGATATTACTGCAGCCTCAAGAAACCTGCTGCCACATGAAATTATTAAAGTGTTAGTGCGTTATTTAACACTTAAAGCCCTGTTTTAAGATCGTTTCTAATGAAATAGAATGGTTAAGATTGAAATTTGGACAAATGCTGCTGTCCCGAAAATTTTAGGTTTCTGTGTTAGCACCACCAACTAAGTGATCAAAAATAATTGAATCGAATGCATTTCAGATTTGTTTATGTTTCTGCCGGCTACATGAACATATCAATGTTGAGAATAGCTTTAAAAGTCAACGTCACTAGCTTTAAATATGCAACTTTGCAGACTAATGAATGCATAAGTTTCCAGCTGGATATAAATGAAAGCAAATAGATGGTAACAATTGTGACATTACACATTTGGGTCAGGCTTCTTTTGGTCACACTGTTTTAACCGCTTGAGGTAGCTTCTAATTCTAGAGTCCTCACAGCCTCAATGGCAAACATACTTCTGTTCTTTCTCTGCTATGCAGCATCTGGTCATCAAATTAATTACTTTAATGATATGGCAACATGGATTGTAGCCTTCTCAGAGCCGGCTTCAGACCGCTTTTAGCAGGGGGGCATTTATTTTCAATGGGTGGGCACTAGGTAGGTATGGGGACTTTTTTTCCGATATTAGATATCCTATATGTATTATTGCTACTGCCTTTTCTGTTAGCTATTAACATGAAGTAATGCAACCCACACAATAAACACATAAAACATTACACATTGTTGCAAGACGAGCGACTCTTAAGAAATTTGATCAAGGGTTAAATAGGCCTATACAAAAAAAAAAAATTGCAAGACCGACTCTGACCACAGCTTTATAATAGCAAAGCTAACGAACATGTACATAGTCTCTCACTGACAGAATAGCCGTTTATATGCTATCTCAATGGCGGAAGTGAGAAAAAAAAAGCTAAGTTACTCATCTTTATTCTGCTATGTTCTAACATAAGCATTTACATTCGTAGCCTTAAAAAAGCATCATGTAGTTACCTTTATCAAATAAAACCTTTAACACCTTTAACAAATAAAAAACACCCACAACATATTATTCTACAATTTCCATTTACAAGAAAATATAGGCTTAAACACCTGTTTCTCCACGGCGGGAGTGAGTGACATTTCAGGACAATGGGCAGAGCAAAAACTAGGCCAACTAAACTATTAGTTTTATCACGTGACAACACATAGTGAACATTACAGTACATGCCAGTTAGATAAAAAGCTACACTTACGACTCGGACTCGACTGTCTTTGGTCTCGGTCTCGACTACAACACTGCACGGTAGAAGCACCAAATACCAAAGCCGGGCTGTCGTTGTCTTGCTGTATGGGGTAATCGATGTATAAGGAGAAACTGTGGTATTGAACCATTTTCTAATTTCCATTTTTGGAGAGTTTTCATCTGTTTGCTTTGTTTTGAATGCAGGAAGCTCGCGCGGTCGCGCCAACTGAAAATCATTTCATTCAAGTATTAACGTGCGTGACTGGGGGGGGGGGGGCGGCAGGGGGGTTTCCTCACAGCGTCACACTGGTTTTTATGTTGGCTTTATTGTATTTTCAGCTAATGAGCCATTTGTAGACATATATTTGTACTATTTCTCACTGAAATGTGAATTAAATTAAACTGATATTATTTTGTAAATTATATCATAATTCAATTTGGGGGGGCACAAAATACATTTGGGGGGGCATTGCCCCCTAATGCCCCCCCATAGCGCCGGCACTGAGCCTTCTGCATTCATACAGTTTCGGTGTCGGTGTTTTAAATGCACATCTGAAGCGTCAGCGCTCTCTGTGCAACGTGTTTTCTCCGTGCTGCGCGCAGCCTCACACGTTGCAATAAACAACACAGTGATAATTTGTTATTTGGTCTCTAGTGGCCGCTCTCGCTCTGTGTAATGCCAGCAGTCTCTTCTTAGCGCTCTCGCTCTGTGGTAAGGTCTCTTCTCAGCGCTCCAGCAATGGACGCAACCCGGAAAAACTATCGGTAAGGGTTTCTGCTGATAACGATCAACTATTAGTACCGATATATCTGCGAAACCGATTAATCGGTCGACCTCTATTTATAAGGAAGTAATTTCACAGAGTTTGTTTTTTTAAGCTCTTAAGTTTGTAACCGAGTATGTGTGAGCACATGTACAAATAAATAATATGCTAACACACCACCACTCAGGCTCCAGTCATAGAAAACAAACAGGAGAGATGGCAGCAGCCCAAGAATCTCGTCTCTGCAGTGAAGGTTCAGGTCAGGTCGTTCCTGTCGCTTGTCTCTCTCCCATTCATACTCATTTTTTCCATTCTCATTTATTCTTACTGCACTGAGATTTACAGAGATTAACCCCTCGGCCCTCGGCATCCAATCTGTTACATCCATCAAAGCTGTGGCCCATACTCACATTCACAGGTGAACAGTTCCAGGTTTTGCCAACTGATGCTGTGGTGTTTAATCTCCAAGGCTAGAATTGCGATTCAGAGCTATCTGAAAACACTTCTAAAAACACCACAGGAAAACTTTTCATCATAAATCTAAAAAAAGCACTGATGCATGCCTTTTTTCCCCTTGTAGAAAATCAAGGAAAATTCCCACCAACAACGACACAAGCTGGATTCTCCATTTGAGGCAGAAGGCAAGGCCAAAGTCTGAGGAAATTATGGATGTTTATTCAATATAAAGTTAAAAAACAGTTGTGCTGTTTAATATTTGTATAGAAACTGTGAATAAATGTATATGTATTTATGATGTTTCTACATTAATTTTGAGATTAAATTTGAATTACAAAATAAAAATATATATAAAAAAAAACTGATGTGCAAAAAATGTGCAAATAGTTCATCAATTGACAGCACTAATCATAATAAAAGTCTTGAAATCACTTAATTTAATTTGTGCCTGCTGAATAAATGTTCTATTTACTAACCACAAACTTTTGAATGGTACTATATAATTTTACATGTAAAAAGCATTTACAAATTACATACAAATTATTTATTCATACATTTATTACATTTTTAGAAGTTCCACCACATGACACTCAACAACCTGGAATCATCTAGCTGTGACCTGATATTTTAAGAGACTTGTCTGCACTTTGCAGGGATCCTCTCTAACAGTTTATTTCTGTGAATCGGTTACAAAAGTAGTCCTTTGATGGCTTTCAAAGTTTTTACACCATGCATGCTAAAGGTCTAAAAACTAAGTTATCCTCTTAGTCGATCGGTTGATAGACGACAATTAGTCGACTGACCAATGGCCAAAAGTCAATGGCCCAACTAAGCTCCCAGGGCATCCGTCCAACAAACACACACCATAGCTTCATCAGCAAATACTTTCACGTGCTTCCTCCAAAGAGGGCCGTGAGAGGAAAAGCGTGTGGGTTCTCTTTAGGACTATCTCTCCCCTTAGTGAATAAAGGAGGAGCGTTTTGCACACTCAGCCAACATGCAATTCACACTGCGGCACAACCAGAGCAAGGCCAGTGAACACAATGCAGGGGTATTGCACAAAGCGGTGGGCTGATGGGATCCACCACTGGGACATAGACAAAGAAGAACAGTCTTAACAGTTTAACTTGGATCAGACACAGATTATCACCAAACATTCTTACGGACTCGCACACAGTCCATCAATAATATTCAGAGTTTGTTTGAAAAATCTCTGAAAAGTACTGAAAAGTGGATGTAGCAATTTATGTTTTATAAATAGAACTTAAATTAAAGTGAATTTATATAGGCCTATATAATATACTGAAAACCACCAAAAAAACAGGTAGTAACAAGAAAGCCACACAATGAATCAAATCTGATGTAAATAAATACTATAATATAAAAGATTCACACAAATACATAACAGTCATGGTAATTCGCTAAGGATGCACAATATATCAGCCACCATATTGTTATCGGCCCGATTAGAAAATTTGTCCGATATATTAAATCTGATAAATAATAGATTATTTCCTTCAGATGACACTTCAGGTGCGCACTATTTAAATTGGTTGAAATATGATTGGAATCACTTTAAAAAAGTACAAAAGTTAGGTCTGTCATATAGGCTACTTAAAATTATAATAAGAACATGATAATTGTGTGCTTGGGATGTGGCTTTTAATAATGAGACTTGTTTTTGTAATCAGGCTCTCAAAACCTGAATAAAAAACTTGTATAAAAATTTGGATTTAGATTGATTGGCCAATATATGGGTTATCGGCTTTATCGTATTGGACAAAAATTACTAAGATGAAATACTAAGATGAAGCAACTATTAAAAAAAAAAACATAAAATGTGAAGTGTCACACAGAATTCTGGGAATGCCAGTTTAAGGCTTTTCACTGAAAATTTTGAGACGAAGATTTTCGTTTCCAGAAACTGTTTACAGTAAAAAGTATTTTACTGTAAAATTACTTGAAATTTCCTGTTAGATTGATTATAGTTTTTCACTGTAAATAGTAAGGAAACTTAGGCCTAATGTTCACCAATTATAAGGTTTTTACTGTAGCATTTCAAGTCTTTTAAGTTTTAACATTAAAATAATGATCATTTTTAACAGAGCAGATTTGCCTGTCCCATTAAGAGCATTAAGTCGGAACCGGACTTCATGCCAATAGTTTAAGTCAAATCTGATCTAAAATCAGTCAAATTAACTGATTGAAGAGAGGCAATCCTATAAAAATGAAAAAGAACAGCTATTCTAATGCTGGAGTCTCAATGTAAAGGTTTAAAAAGCACCATCTCCTACCATGAGTGACCTCAAATATTATGACAGACTCGGAGAAGAAATAAAAGGTACAATGGTAAAAGGAGGGGAAATGAGGAGAGAGAAAAACCCCTGAGGGGGAAAAGAAGAGAGAAAGTAAGATAAAAGAAGAGATAATAGGATTGTCTATCAGGCCCCGTCACAGTTTCTAAGAAATTGGGTAAGAGTTCAAGCTGTATTGTCTTATAAAAGAACTACTAGAGGAGAACATTCACAGAAACCTCACCCATGTACAAAGTTCACTTATGAGAGAGAACAGGTCCGGAGATGGCGAATAGGTAGGATCACATAACTCTTGATGTAAACACAGATTAACACGTCCTACTCTACATCCGTTCCCTGAACTGAGAGAAAAGGCGAGATAAGGAGGAAAGACTTCAGGTATCACATTCACATTATGGTGTAGATGTACTCTCCCTTCCGAGAAGGGATTCAGTTTCTCAACATTTTTCCTTCGGCTTTACTATGCAATGTGTTTATGAGTGTGAGCATCCAAGGAAAAATGTGAGATAATATCCATTCATTTTAACCAATTAACAATTGATTGAGATTCAGGAAACTCACTGATTGGTGGATCTCACATTGGGTCATGGACCTCAGCAACAAACAGTGAAAAGCACAGCGATACCAAACACTTAGACACAACTACACTCAAACAAGCAGAAAAACTATTTAATTAAATTAACTGGAGCAAAACAAACCCTCTGACAATACAAAGCAGCAAACACTGCACAAACAGAATCAGACTTGACAGTGAAAGATCATCAAGCTCAACCTCCCACTGGTACTAGCATCTTTGTTTTGGTTGTGAATTTCTCATGTGAACTCTGTTCTTCCTCTCTCTTTCTTCTTCCTGTCCTTCTGTCTCTCACCCTCCCTCTAGCTCAATCTCCTGTCTCTTCTTCTATGTGGTTGACAGCACAAATCTGCCGTCATGACCTTTATCAGAGAGGCTGACTGTGAATGGTCAGGCCTTGGGCTGTGGAGCGCTGAAGCAGTCACAGATATCCATACATTGCGTCTGGTCACCTACTTACAGACAATTAACTTCACTGTCTCCAACATCTGCCAATGGTCAGCATATTTATTTCAACACATCTACCCATGTTCTAGCTGCTAAAACACTTAACATACTCGCTGCTACTTGAAATTTTAAAGAGATAGGCCTAGTCCAGCCAAAGTTCTGTCATTTTTAATCATTAACAAAATTCATACAAGTAGAAAATTGAATACAAAATTCATACAAGAATACAATACGAAAACAGGCAGAGGAGAACCGTCAGGGCCATCTAGGCCCTCAGATAAAACTATATATTTAAAAACGTATAAATAACCCTTAAAATCTAATCCTTCTTATTGTCTGTGTTCATTACTCCAAAAAGTAGTATTTTACAAAATACACAACACATACTAATCTCTGCACCAGCAATATCATAAATGATGAATAATTTATAATATCCAAATTATAAATAATGCTCCAAAGCCATAGATATTGTGGATTTACTGTAATGTTCATTATATTAAGGGCAGTGAGCTTTGGAATTTTTTTAGACCTGGAACAGTAGCGCACTTACTTCCTGTCGCATACATTCGCTCTTTAAGTGGCCAAGATCGCAAATGTAAGTCCAATGAATGACATCTTCTTGTGAGTTGTCTTTATGACACTAAGTAGTCTGACATTCACTACATTTACATGCAGCCAATAACCTGGTCAAAACCGTGATATTGGCAATAACCCAGTCGTGAACGGCCACGTAAACAACGACAAAAACCCGAATATGCTCATATCCCGGATTTTAAAAACCGGGATATTATACCTGGGGTACCCCTATTCTAACCTGAATTTTTGGTCATGTAAACGCGTATCGCCACATCCCCATAGTGATTTGTGTTCTGTGCATGTTCTATTCCCAAGGAATCTTGGTCTTTTGAGTAGAGAAACTTCTCGGCGCACACAAAAATCCGCGTGCAGTATACCGGAAGTAAACATGGCAAGACCAGGCGAGACTTTTGGAGCGAGGTCAGTAACGTTACCAGCATCAAAGCGCAAACAAAGGCGATCGCTATCTGCCCCGAACTATTCATTATCCACGTGCTGCTGCTGTTGTTGTCGTCTTTGGATACAGGAAGAAGAATCGGAAAGACGCTAACCACGCGTCGCCGTTTACATGGCGATATTGCAATTCCATGTGTACAGGAGAAACTCTCAGCTCACGCATGTAAACGGGTTATTCCTAATGTTTCAGAAAACCCGAATAGTGACCTTAACCCGACCATAACCCGAAAATTGGTGATGTAAACGTAGTCATTGAGGAACTGGTTTTGATATTGGTATTGATTTGATATTGCTGAAACGTTGCCGATTCTGGCATGAATATACATTGATTGGTCAATGTTTTGAAAAGTTAAAATTTAAACCACTGAATTTGTATGGTTTACTTTTACTCACCTTTGTGGAGCCTGAAACTTTTGGAGAGTACTATTAACTTTTATTTTTATTTCTGGAGATAGAAAATAATGTGTTCAACAGAGGAAAGAAAATCGTACAGGTTTGGAACAACATGAACACATGATGATAGAATTTACAGTACATGTGTGTGTAAACTATTATTAAATGAATGCAGTTACCCAAGAGCCATCTTCTTCAAATTCCTATGACTTCTACCTAAACATTTACATGTATGCATTTGGCAGACGTTTTTATCCAAAGTGACTTGCATTGCATTTCAACACATTTCTTTATAATATATTCTTATCAGTTGCTTTCCCAGCAAGCGACAACACTCTACTGTTTGAGCTACACCTGATTCTGCGTTGTGCTCTGTCCTGTCTGAGCAAGGGGGAGGGCTGGAGAAGGCTCTGAATCAGCAGGGGAGAGGGGCAAGCAGGGCCCAAATCTGCTGCTCACTCCGAGCTGCAGTGAAGCACTTAGAGGCGGTGTTGAATTTCACACTCCTGCCCTGTCCAGTCCAGAATGGCCATTTCACTAAGGAAATTCAAAATCAGCCATGCAGTTAAGAGCAGGCGACCCTTAATTACAGCCCACAAAGCCCTTCACAGAGTGTTTATGACTGGAAAATGAAATAATGATCAGTTCAGTGTGCATGGCAATGGGGTGCTGAAAGAGAAGGGCTGAATCTGTTGTGTCTGATCATGTCTGATCAGGGATGGATCTGTGCACTTTCAAGAAGATGCATGTGCGTAAGAGAGAGAGAGCCTTTATATTACACAGAGAGATGACAGAACCTTTCATAAGGAAGATTAGGTCTGATATCTGCTACAAGAAAACGCAATCACCTTGCTGGAGCGGCTGATGGAGTGACATGATAAAGGTGCATCTCTATGCCCACAGCCTTTCAACCTACTGGAAAAGCCCTTACAGGATATAACCAGGTTGCCCGAGAAGTTAATCAACCTTGCAGGTAACAAAATGGTGTCATTGATATGATGCTGATTTCGTAAATACTTTTTAAAATTAATTTTATAAATTAATTACTACAATTATTTGAATATACCTATTCTACGATCATTTAATTTCTGAAATAACATTTTGTTTAATTTTTTTTTTTTTTTTTGGGATATAATATCAAATATCAGGGTTATACAACTGTCGTCACATCACAAAAAAAAATGTTATGGCTAAGTTAATTCAGGTTCTAATGTCACGTGGTGCAACTTGCCAAAAACACTTCATCATATTAAAGGGGTCATGAACCGGCTTTTTAAATGTTATTATATTGTTGTCTGAGGTCAACTTATAACGTTCGCTTGGTTTTTGCATTCAAAAACATCAAAATGAACAAGTAATAGGCTATTTTGTACCCTGGTTGTGAGCCTACCTAAAAAACAGTTTTTATGGGCGTGTCGCACTGAAGACTTGGAAGTAAACACCCACTGCTGCGAGTGGAGAACAGTTTTGCATATTATAAGAGTTTCACTCACCCGTCGGTGTACGTGGGGGAAAACGTCCTATGTTGTCAAATGGCAACCGGATTCGCCCATACATGTTCGACCCAGAGTCCGTGTGTTGCACAATATTCCTGTCAGATCCAATATAGACGGCACAGCACCGTTCTTTACTCTTAATCGGTCTGCAAATCCAGTCTTGTTGACAAAACAATCCTCAGTGAAATGAAGCGAACAGACGACGATGTTTTACCTCATCAGCTGGAACGTCATTAAAAATAAATTTTATCCATGCAGTCCTATTGGAATCCACAGGAAGCTTATGCAGCGACTGTCTTGCACAACCAGGCACTGCACAATATTCTGTATTGCTCCATAGTGATCCAGTTTGTCATCACGAGGTAAGCATGTACATATATGATACTTATGTGTGTAATGCGCGAATCGGTGGGCGGGGCTAAACCTGCCGTGGTGAAGCAGGCGTTGATCATCTTCTGTGGGGGTGGTGTTTTATCCTCTTTGTCGTCATAGTTCCCCACTTTTAAAAACGAGTCGTTTTTAGAGGCTGTGTCAATAAAAGCTTTTATTGGACTAACAAGGACGTTTTCAGTTCTGAAACTTACAGGATATTCTTATAATATGATGACCTCTTAGATGTCAAAAGCTCAAGGAAAATTTGATTTCTCAGTTCATCACCACTTTAATGAATTAATAAACATTAAAAATAGGGCTGCATAGAAATAATAAATCACTTACAAGCATAAAAAAAACAATAGAACAAAGATACAAATGAAATAAGCAGTGCTTCAGTATTTAGGAACAGAAATTGAATCATCAAATGTAAGTAGGTAAATTGGAGCAATAATATCATATCGTGATATGTATCGTGTCGTGATACGAGGGTATCGTTACACCCAAATTGGGAAGTCATAATTCTGTCTACAGGAGGTCTGACAGAAAAAAAAAAGTGATAAGAGGATGGATGGAAGAAGCAGCCAAAACTGCAATCCAGCAAAAGAAGAACAAAGCCATAAAGAGAAAGATGCTCTATGGCGCTACACAAGTCTGAGATAATCCCTGGAAAGCATGTGAAAGGAAAAGGTTCAGCCAAGGGACAAAGTCTAGTTCAATTTTCCAGTGAGTTTTCACACAATGTACAGCTAAAAATCTCCTTAACTGCTAATAGTTACTCAAGAATGTTCCCTATGGTCAACAAACCTCGATAAATGTGAAAAACAAAGCTAAATGAGGCTTTTGTGCAAATACACGAAGCGCCTGAAGATCTTGAGCAATTGTATTTTGTTGAGACTATTGTCAAATTTAAAATCTTACATGCCAGCAAACACAGAATGCTCTAAAATCATCCAACATCTAATGCCAATTCTTAATTATTGTACATTTCAGCGAATGGGTGCCTAATTCGTATGAATTAAATCTTATTCATACGATTCTATATGTCTCAGTGACGGTTATGTTCAGGGGTGGACCTTCACGCTTTTTTCCGTACCGTTTTCAATGTACAAATTCATATGAACACGCCACCTCATAAAATATTTATGTTTACCTGTGAGATTCATCCCGAGATCTTCACAAACTGTCATCTTTCATATTTGCTTTGCATGCACTGAATATTCCATGTGGGAAAAAAATGGAGGATTTTTTTGCAGATTAAGACAGTCTGGAATAGTGGTGGATGATCGTTTTCACAGTCAAATCTCTTTAGCCTACACATATGACCTATAAAAAACAAACGGAAAAATGCAAAATGCCTTTCAATCCCATTCAACCAGAGAAATGACACATTGTAGGAGCACTTGAGATGCACAGGATAGCCTAAATCCTCTTTCTTACCAGAGGCACGCCATCCAATTCGTTTCCATCATTGCTAAATATGCTGCATGCATAATGCCTGCTTGAGAGATTACAAATGATTATGATAAAATAACAAAACTCCAGCCTGACCTTTAACCGTCATCTGTGTGCTCTATTAGACGGGATGTCTGTCTCTGGAGCTGGCAATCTGGGCCTTTTCTCTCTTTTTTGAAGGCTCTTATTTTGGGAAAAATTCAAATTTGCTTTAGAACGGCAAAAAGCTATTTCCCGTTCCAAACCACGAACTCTGCTGTGACGTGATGTTACAGATGCGAGCCTTTCCCTCCCAACACGATTTCCACAATCTAAATTTATGGAGACGATGAATTAAGTGGGATTTTTATTCATACCATCCAGATCCATTCAACAGATTTAGATCGAGGGTTTAAATAGGGTCACAATTTCACAATAAAATGTGTGCGCCATGAACATTTACTATACAAACTGACAACATTTTAGCGGACATCCACCCAGCAAGGGAAAACGGGTAGCCTTAACCACTAGTATGTGATAAATCAATACATTTACAAAATACTAAACCACAAACTATCTGCGGGCATGCTGAATACTTGCAAGACTCTGCCAAATCCATAAACACTATAATTACAGCCTTTTATAGAAAAGTTAAAGTACATTTAGGTCAAAGTTCTGAGGGAGCCAGTTGTGGAGACGTTGGCGTAAGGCAGCTGAGAGATGCAGAAAACACTTGCCTTGCAAGATTTCTAAGCAAGACGCAATTACCAACAAACGCAAACTATAATTTCAAACAAATCATGTCTGGAACTGCAAAACCAAGCTTGTCTCTAATTGACTGATTCATCTTTAAATCACAAGTACATAATTTCTGAACAAGGGCTGACAGCACTAATAGATTTATATAGCTTGCCTTTACAGACTGTAACTTAATAACATGCAAAAAGAACAGCAGAAATGATGGCGGGCTCCATTATTCGGAGACAGTGGACGGTATGCCCATGTACTAAATAAATGGCAAAGCTCAGATGGAGGGAAACGCTCTGACTAAACAGTCTTTTGTTTGGAGACTGGTGGCTGGTACCGAGAGAGTACCGTGTGCACAGCACATTCCTTAGCCTGGGTCCAGAAAACAGCACATTTGTAAATGAGATCAGTAAAAAAAAAAAAAAAAAAAAAAAAAAAAGCACGCATGGGATATTTTTAGACCATTTCAGCACTAAAAGACCATTCCCTCCTTTTGTCACAGAGATAAAAGAAAAACACTATTGTGTTCGATTTTTAAATAGAAAAGTTCCCAGGCTATATGAGCAATGATTTCCCATGCCTTTTACATTTGTTTAGTAAATACTAATGTTTAAAAAAAATCATTTGATTAATAATCATTTTTACACTGTCAAAAAAAAGTTTCTGACTTAAATTAAGTACAATCAACATAGATGTTTAAATGAGTAGTTCACTTTCAAAAAAAAATAACTTTTGCTGATAATTTACTTCATTGGGAACCAAACGGTTCAAGGTCCAAATGAGAGTTTCAGTGCAGCTTCAAAAAGCTTTAAACGACACCAGACGATGAATAAGTGTCTTATCTAGAACCCTTCGAGTCATGACTCGAAAAAGATTTGTTCATTTAGATGAACGAGTTTGAACCACAGGAGAGTCACGAACGCTCATCACAGAACAGAGCAAGGCGAGCATTTGTGCTTAAACTTTTTTATTTATTTTTTAAATGACCGATCGTTTCGCTAGATAAGACCCTTATTCATCCTCTGGTGTCGTTTGGAACTTGAACCGTTTGGTTCCCATTGAAGTCCATTATATGGAGAAAATCCTGGAATGTTTTCATCAAAAACCTTAATTTCTTTTCGACTGAAGAAAGAAAGGCATGGACATCTTGGATGACATGGGGGTGAGTAAATTATCAGCAAAAGTTTTTTTTTTTTTTTTTTTTTTTTTTTAAGTGAACTACTCCTTTAAGTCATTTCAATTTAAATTATATTAAAGGGATGGTCGATTATGATTTCACTTTTTATCTTTAGTTAGTGTGTAACGTTGCTGTTTGAGCATAAACAACATCTCCAAAGTTACAACGCTCAAAGTTCAAAGAGGGAGATATTGTCTTTTAAAGAAATCATTTTTTAAGGACTACAACAAACGGCTGGTCTACACGACATTCCTCCCGGGTTGGTGACATCACTTACCCTAAAATTTGCATAAACATTGCCCCCGGTAACGCAGTTTATAGATCATCATGACAGAATATGCTAATCAATGACTAAAAGATAACTACACATGTGTAATATTCTACACATGTGTAGTTATCTTTTAGTCATTATCCCGCATAACATCCGTCATAAATAAACGTATCTGACTGGCTTACAGGTAACCAATGATTTTAAACTTCAGAGAAGCGCCCCCTAGCAAGAGAGAAAACAATTCTTTATTATGCCATTCCAGACTCTAACCCAGACTGTCTACAAAGCAAAGTGAAGTAGCAGAGTCTGGTATTACCAGGCTAGTAGATCCGGCCTCTTCTTGAAAGGGAGCAGCAGCTCATTTGCATTTAAAGGGACAGACACAAAAACAGTGCGTTTTTGCTCACCCTCAATTTTAACATGCTATATAAAAATATCTGTAAGGTACTTTGAGGTAAAACTTCACATACACACTCTGGGGACATCTAAAGCTTATTTTACATCTTGTGAAAAGGGCATTACACCACCCATTTAAACTGACTTTAAAAAATGTGTTGAATCTTACAGAACTTACAGATAACATAACTTATTTTGAGGAGTTAAAGAGATGTAAAAACATGTTGTCACAACATATTAATCAAATAACGTTTTACAGTGTAGCCTATCTCTAGAAGAAAAAAAATAATTTCAACAGCTTTTTACATTCTTGAAAATTACAGTTCCAATAATTGCCTTTGGGACACTGTTTATGGCACAATGTTCCTGGTGCATTACATAAGCTCAATTATGTTGTCTTTTGTTGCGCAATGACAGACACAACATGACACTTACATGAGTTTTGTAATAGAAAAAGCAACCAGAGTTGTTACCGTGTTCAGTCATCATGCCTAAGATTCCACATACCTGTCACTGCAAGGCAACACACTACAGATCACGATCATAAAAGAAACGTCAGTAGTGAGGGTGTGATCAGAGCGAAACTTTGAACCGGTCGAAACTGAAAATCTCCATATTATGCATTCAAATCGATATGAAACTTAGACAAGAAATACAACATATGTTGCAACGCATATGCTTTGGGAATTCTGTGAATGTGATGGGAATATATTAGCACAAGTACCAGCACTGTGTAGTATGTTAGCTTTTTCAATCCTCTAAGGATGTTTCTTGAGAAACTATAAAAATAGGATTATTGTCTTCAAAGTAGCCCAGTATTTTAGCCACTTAATAAGTCGGGCAGGAGAAATCCTGACTGGTGTAAAATTCAATTATCATAATGCTGGTAAGTATGCAATACCGAGAGTCTGTGAAAGGGAGATGGAAAGGAATACACTGTTAAGAACCTGACCATAAATGTAGAAAATCTGCAACAGCTCTAAATCACATGGTGCTTCATGTTTACTTTGTGCATGAAAGAAACTATTTTAAATAAACTCGAGTAATCCGACAGTGTATTAAATTAACTAAATCTTTTTTGGGGGCCCAACTCCTCTGTTAAGACTGTGTATATTTTGCTGTAGCCTATGGGATCTGCATTATATACTTCATCAAAACCCAATAAGCAGATATCACTGAACTTTAACCCCTCATAGCACAAAAGTAGAATGTGACTGTTGTTATAAACATTGTTTGCTGAAACATACAATTTCAATAAAACAAGAGATTTCTATGGCAAAAATCCAAATACAAAACATGAAACGAGGTTAAATTTTACATTGAGGATGTTTTAAAGCATACCATTAAGTTGCATTTTTGTATACAGTTCTCATAAGATTATGGGCAAAGTCATTAAGAGTCATCCACATTTTCTAAGAGACATGATGAATTTATATGACAAATAGATTTAATTTAGGCTTTTATTCACATATTAACACAGATCAGCGAACATAGCTTGAGACTGCTTGAGGAACCTCATTGGTTCTCTTACAGAAGCTCAAACATGCTGCGTAACACGAGAATGAACCTTATTGGTTCTCGCATGTCAAGCAAACATAGCCTACTTGAGCTTACGTTTACCACAACTGATGTGTGAGTTGATGAATGTTTATGTAAAAAGCCTAAATTAAATTTGTTCATCGTTATAAAGCGATTGTGTCTCTTCAGACTTTTGGACTAAACCACTCAACACTAGTTTTACAATCTCTTCATGAACTTTACAATTGTCAAAGTGGTAGTTGCGTAGCTGAGGAACAGAAATCTCTCAGATTTCATCACAAAGATCTTCAATTGTGTTCCGAAAATGAATGATGAAAGTTTTACTTGGTTGGAACAACATGAGGGTGAGTACATGACAGAATTCTCATTTCTGGGTGAATAACCCTTTAAATACAATTGAAAACACTTTATATCAAGGTTCAAGTTTCATTCACTTCATTCACAAGTATAGCCTAGCCTAATGTGCACTTCTTGTCATGCTAATTCATTCAAAGCACTCTCGCCTTGAATTACGTTTATTTATAAACAACAAACAACAATATTGATAATTATCACTTAAGGCAATGGATATACATGTCAGGGAACGCTGTTGTTTTGTGAAATGTGAAATGACTCCATGGCGCGAGCACACAACATGTAGAAAATGACAATGGACATTCTCAGCAGCCATCATTTCACTCTTTCTCTAATATGATGTCTCAAAACAAAAACAAAAACAAACCAAAAGCGGCATTTAAACTGCACTATCAATCAACAGATGACCCTCGCCGTTTCACGGATGTGTCAAATCCAGCAACTTTAAGGAGGCGGTTGGTTGGGATCTCTATTGTGGCAACAGTGCTGGTAGACAATAGACGAGCGCGAGAGACACAATCACTCAAAGTGCTCCTGTTTCTTTCTCATTTTGCATTGTAACATATACACCGATCCTCTCAATATAGAAGCAATATACATGTAGACGCGTTACGGAACAACGTTTTTGCCAGGAAAGCACAGCAAGGCAACTTTAAGCGAGCCTTATTACTCTAGTTGACATGTTAGTGTGTTCTTTTTCTTACCTTGCAGTAACTCCTGATAGATCGGGCTTTAGGACACGCAGAAAAACACGCTCTCTTTGCAGACTTGGGTTGGTAAGACGATGCGTGGAGAATGTAAATCCGTTTCGGTGAGTTTTTGTCCGTGGGCCCAGGCTGCTGCTCTCCCTCTCTCTCTCCCTTTCTCTCTTTCTAACCCCCAGTCTGTGTTCAACCTCTCGCTCTCTCAGCCAGCAGCGCGAGTCAATGCACGGGTGACGTCACCGCTGCCATGGCACGGCGCGCGCGAGGAGGGAGGCGCGAGAGGTCTGGGGGTGCTGATGATGATGGAGGGCTTGCTCAAATAGAATTGAAAAACTTACAGTATAGTAAATACTAATGAAGTTTACAAGCATGAGGAAGTTAATGCATGAATGAGAGTAGTGTCCTCATATGATACATATTGCAATAGCCTACATTTAAAATGAAAGCGAAATACGTGTGCCTAATAATTATATTGTACACAATAAATAAATAAATGATCCGTAATGCTGTTGAAGATTGTCTAATGGTTTGACCATTATTTTTAATACAAAAACATATCTGGGGGAATGCTTTTCTCAAATAGTGTAGTTATTTAAAAAAAAAAAATAGGCTATAACGTTTTAGTAGCCTATTAGCGCAGAATTAATGTTGCGTTGCTGTACGAAATCGACAAGGACTAATTATCACGTTCATAATAAAACCAGTTGTTAAAGGGTAGTTCACCCCAAACCTAAACTTGTATCATCATTTACTCACCCTCCAGTTGTCCCAAACCTGTCTAAGTTTCTTTCTTCTGCTGAACACAAAAGAAGATACTTTGAAAATGTTGGCAGTTGACAGTCCACTGACTTCCATAATGGTAAAAAATTCTATGGGAGTCTATGGGGTCCATCAATTCTCTTACCACCTTAAACTTAATCTTCTTATGTGTTCAGCAGAAGAAATAAACTCAGTTTGGAACTACTTCAGGGAGTATAGGCTAAATGATGAAAAAAACACTATCCCTGTGCTGGGCTGAATGATGTGCAATCTAAGAAGAATAAAGTCAAATCCGCCTTTTACTCCAGTGCGCCTTTAGCCCTTAGGGTTTTCACAAAGAACCATTCTGTGAACAAACCAGTCAATTTGTGGACATTTCTTAAAATAACTTTTTTAATCATTTAAAAAAAAAAATCCAGACTTTTCACTATGAAGACCCTTTTTGTGCAAAGGAAAGATTTCAAGAGTGTTTAATTTTCGTCATGAGACACCATTCATTTAAAAAATGGACTCTACCAAAACAGAGAGCAAATGATGGATGCTTCACAGGCTTATAAAGTTCTTCATGACACAAAATGGAGTCATGTGGTGACACTGACAGGCTATATCCTTCAACTATTTCCCTGCAAGCTTTTAGTAAATGCTGTAAATGTTTTCAGCAATGTATCATTGCACTGAACATTTTTATTCATAGAACTACCGTGTCTGCTGCCAAGACTTGACGGGAACTGTGCAGACACTGTAGTAAAATGTCACCCCATCGTTGTCACGAAAGAATGAGTAAGTCTGATTCACCACCGATATTTTTATCGTTTCAGGAGACGGGGAAAAAGCACACATATTTATTGGATTTTGATGAGAGTTTCTCTCAGGCTGGAGAATGATGTTTTATTGGCTCAATAATTGACTGCAATGACCAAAAGTGCTTTCATCTGAGTAGTTTTCTGTGGCAGTTTAATCATGCTTCTTCCCTTTACTTTGATTAAATCATGCATAAACCAAGTGTTTATTGTGAAAATGGAAGAAATTTCATCACATTTTGATGTGGAGCTGTAATATTATTAAGGATGGTTAAGATAAACCGTGCCAAGGAAGGCCAGTTTAGGGAACTCTGAATGTAATATCCTGGAACTAATACACAAAATTTCACCTATAAGGCTGGTTCTGTTGGGTCAACCAAAATATGAGTCACTGTTACGCAAAATTACGCAGTCAAATTAAGCAGAATGATGTCAACATGGATAAATCTCTGGACATGTCTACAAAACACAATATGGATTATCTAAACCAATTACATACAGCATCTGTGTCTCTCCTGAATGAACTGAGCCAGTCTACTGTGTTTTAAATTCTCACATGGGCATCACACCTATAGGCCTGTGTTTGAAGAACATCATTGTGATCCTCTGCATGTTACCGACTGAAAACATGGACAATATTCAACGCATTCTCACCCCAAGGCGTCACCTTTGACCATGCTTCAATATTTGACGTTTTAGGCGCCCTTTAGCGTCACTTACATGACGCGATCCTACGGCGTCATCTAAATGACGCTAAAGGAAAGCGTCAGTTAGAGGACGCGGTTAGGTTTAGGTATGGGGTGGGGGTAGGGTACACGCGATCCTAGGGCGTCATCTTACTAACGCTAAAGGGCGCCTAAAGCGTCAGATATTGAAGCATGTCCAAATGCTTCCCAAGGCGTCAGTTAAGTGACGCCTTGGGGGTGAGAATAGGCTGCAATATTCCAGTCATGGATTTGTGCCTGGCATGTTCTGATTTTACCAGGCAAAGCTGCATTCTAAACTTAAACCTAAAGATTTAAGTTTGTTTTAACATAATCTAATAAACGTAATGTGATGCATTTGTGTAATTTGCATTTGTAAGATTTCTATATTAAAAAAAAAATGTGGCATTGATTTTTTACAAATTCGCATTTGTCTTATTTCATTTAAATAAATTAAATATTTATTTTTTTTACAAAATGCATTTATTCAAATTGCTTGGAATTCGGGTTAAATATGGTCAGTTAACAAATAGGAATATGATTAAATTATGGCTGTGGAACAAACAATGTTTAGTTACTTAAAATGAATGAAATCCCAACAATTTGGAATTATTGATGATAAATAAATCTGGTAATTGTGAATTTAAATCATATTCGGTTTATTAGTAAATCTTACCAGTGTTTATTGACAAATATGCATCACATCAGGTACATTACACTCTAAAAAATGCTGGGTCGTCCAAATTTGGGTAAAATATGGACAAACCCAAATGTTGGGTAAAAAATGTAATTCCGAAAAACTACAGTTGAAAGTGAAAGTTGAAGTTGGGTTAAAATTTTAAATATTATACCCATATCCCACCTCAATAACAGCAAAAGTGTTTTGGTTACACTTTATTTTACAGAACCTGCAAATACGTTTACTTTCAATGTACTTACCTAATAAAGTACTGGGTAATATCCGGTCACTTCATAGGGTTAAGGTTATAGGTTAGTACTATTACCCAGTTCTCGCAATTATTATAATAAGTACATAGTATGTACATGGGGAACAGGATTGTAAAATAAAGTGTTTCCGTGTTTTGCAATACAACATGCACACAGTAAGTACATTGCACTAATTGTTTGATGTAAGTACATAGTAGTTATGGCCGCCTCATTTAAAGTGTGACCAGTTTGTTTGTTAAAACTGAACCATTCAAATACAAAATCTTAAATTTTGGTGTAAATAGACCTAATTTTATGTTGGTCCTCCCTAAGCCAAAACACCGACCCACTGAGGCATGGACTCTACTAGTCTCCATATCTGGCACCAAGACATTATCAGCAGATCCTTCAAGTCCTGTAGGTTTGCGGGGTGAAGCCACCGTGGCTCGAACTTCCAGCACATCCCAGATGCTCAGTTTGATAAAGATCTGGGGAATTTGGAGGCCAGCATCACCTTGAACTCTTCACCATGTTCCTCAAATCATTCCTGGACGATGTGTGCAGTGTACTTTATCCTGCTGGAAGAGGCCACTTCCACCAGGGAACAAACCTGTCATGAAGGAGTGTTCCAGGTCTGCAACAATGTTTAGGCAGGAGGCACGTGTCAAACTGACGTCCACATGAATAGCCAGACCCGGGGTTCCAGAGTGTCACACTCCCTCCAGCGGCTTGTCATCGTCCCACAGTGGATCCTGGTGCCATACCTTCCCCTCGTAAACGGTGCACATAAACATGGCTGTCCACGTGGTGTGGAAGAAAACAGGACTCATTGGACCAGGCTATCTGATTGATTATTAATATTTTGCATAAAGGATAAACATCGATTTAAACAATTATTATGCATTCATACTCATTCTTTAAAAAAAGAAAGCAGTGTGCAGTATTCAGTATAAGTATAAGCTAATATTCCATTCTGAACACAGGCTTTTGAATATTACCCTGCTTCATCAGCAGGGCACAGCTGCATCTACAGCCTTGCCTTGGCGTATTTATCAAACTAGCCTGCATAAACATGTTACTGTATGCTGTTTCAGCAAACACTGGTGAGCCTAACACTGATGGCAAGCTGGATAATAACTACTCGATTTTACACACACACACACACACACACACACACACACACACACACACACACACACACACACACACACACACACACACACATATATATATATATAGCCTACTCTGTAGTGTTTTGTGGCATATATGGGCTTTTTAATGATAGTGTGACAGCCTAAGTTTACCAACAAAGAATGACAATGACTCGACCTCAAATAGAAAATCAATTTCAATAATAGAAGTGGTTTGGATGTTGTCATTCCTCTAATGGGAAGACAACAAAGTAATTGAGGTCAATTATCCAGTGTTTTCTCTGTGTGATGAATTATTGGGCTGTGCACAGAAGCAGAAGTAATTCAAGTGACAAAGTTGACTGATTAATGAGATCATTTGCAGATTAGGAAAGAGCACGTTTCTCACAATTAAGACCCATTAAATGCAGCCATGGTTAATAGTTTCGAATGGATCTTTATTGGCTAGTTACCTTTGTTTGTTAACATATATAATAGCCTACTGTCAGTTATTAAAAGCAGAAGTGGAGGTCTTCTAAAATATTCAAAACATCCCTATTCATGGAAAGGAGAGGTGACAGGGTTATGTACACTAGCATCATAACGAGTGTTTCCATTCATGAACTCGGTGTGCATTAAAAGCTGCTCACATAGGCAAAAGGGGATTATTGGAATTGAGGAGAATTTTAAAGGAGATTGGAGTAGGCTATCAACATTAACGGTGAAAAGTCCACAAGCCAAACGGAGAATAAGACCAGAGATTAGATTTTCAGGTTGTTGAAAGCTACAACTTTAATTTTAAAGTTGTTAAATGAGCAAGGAAATAAAAATATTCAACTTGCTGAAAATATCGATGTTTAATCAACCAGCGGCTTGTCATCTTGTGACATATTGATAGGCTACACTGTAAAAAATATTGTTGGTTTAACTTAAAAAAAATAAGTAACTTGGCTGCCTTAAAATTTTAAGTTGATTCAAATGAAAAAAGTGAGTTAATACAATGAAAGAGATTGATTTATATCAACAAAAACTCAAACTAATGTTATCTGAACTAAATAAATTATTTAAGTTGATTTGACAAAAGAAAAAATGTGATAACAAATCTTGAAAATATTTTTTACAGTGCATGACAAGGCCGAAATTTTGTGAAATGTTAGCGCCCCCAAGTGATTGATGATGGTTTTACAGCGTGCAAATGCACCAACAGAGGGAGCTTTCAGTTGTGACCACAGACACTGTTTTGACACCTTTCTACATATTTGCAGATTTAGCCTATACTATTCGAAGGAGTGAATATGCTTTATTTGAACTGCTTAATGGCAAGTAATGTATTTTGTTGTGTGAGATTTGGTTGTGCTGTAGCCTAGTCTAATAAATAGAACAGAGCTACAGCTACAACAGCCTCGACTGTAACAGTTTATAAAGACTGTCTTCATATCCAGCTTTGACAAAGACGGAATCAAATCGTATCTTTTATACATAATAATGAAGAATCAAAGGCCAAAAATTTAAGTCCCTTATGCTAGTGTTTTTAATTCATGAATGCACATGCTCCTTGTAATCCTGGGGGAAGATCACAGTCAAATTATTGCAAAAAAAAAAAAAAAAAGAAAAGAAAAAAAACGTTTAGGTATGGGCTACTTTCCTTGTCCAGCACCTCAAACTTGAAAACGCTACCGACTGTGGCACATTCTGATAATTAGCTATAAGACAATTATTTTGAGATGTCAGTGTTGTTGTCAATAGTATTTTGGTCTTCTTTTGGTCAGTTATAGCTTACTCTTTACTGTTCTTTTGAGCTGATTGTCTGGCTGTTTTTATCACTGATGGACCTGAGCCAATGTCTATTGCCAATGTCTCAAAATCAAAAATATAACTCTTTGAATGCCTTAAATTGTTCTCTAAAATGGCTAAAAGAGAATCACAAGGATCCATAAAGACAAAGCACCATTGTTATCATTTAATCACTAGCACACCATTCATGATTCATGTACCTGATTTTATCATATTGACTCCAAGAACTGGCAGGATATGGTGTCACATATTTCTTAAGAGACTTGCTTAACCTACCAGTGAAGAAACTGTTTTTTTTTTTCTATCCTGCTGGGATCCAACAGTTTCTTTCTGCTTTCACATGGAAGAGTGCTGCATTTATGGGGAAAGGGAGAATAGAAAAAAAAATGGGGGACTCTTTACACCCTGTGAGACAGCTGAATGGGGTTGTTCAACAAAGCCCAAACACAGAGAAGTGAAGTCTCCATGGCAGTCCCTTTGTTAAGATAAAACTAAAAGAGAAAACTATTGTTTTAAGCCAGTGGATGATTAAAGTAGTAAAAGTATCTGTGCAGAAAAATCTGACATACATTAATTGTACAATTACTTGTGAAGTAATCAATAATAGAGAAATATGAGATTAAACGTGAAAATGCTAAATAAATTTGAGTGGATGTGACAATAAAAGGCTTCTAAAACAGCATATAACATTCACTATTATGTTAAATGGTCTGTATTGAATTCAGAAACCCTTATTAGCAACACTGGTTGCCTTTAAAGGGGAACTATTATGCAAAATTACCTTTTACATTTGAACATAAAGGTGTGTTGGCAGTATGTGTACACAACCATACTATAATGTTAAAAATCCACCCACTCCTCTTGTTAATCCCCATAAATCACTAGCAGTGTCTCAAGAACAAGCCGTTTGCAGATTCTATCTTTTGTGACGTCGCCTTGCACAGTATTTCCTGTTTTTCTTTCGTTGTTTTTTGATTAATATTAACAGAATATATAGCAGTAGGTACTATATTGTGCTGCTTTCTATTTTCTTTCTAATACACAGATGTAATACACAAGTGATTTCTTTACTTGCTGTTTACGTTCACAGACATAACTGCCAATCTCTATTACCATAGCAATTTCCCGAGAGTTTTCATGACAGAACTGAGACTTATATTACATCTTGTAAAAAGGGGCATAATAGGTCCCCTTTAACCGCCTGGGGTCGGCGGTCGCACCAGCGATACCAGCTTGATTTTTTGTGCAAAAGAGACTCAAAATGCTTTGTTGATTTTGATTGTACACAAGTGTTGTACATCATTTGATCCTGTTAAGTGTCTATTTTTTGTGTATACTATTCGAAAGCCAAAAACATTTAGTGACATGGGCGTTACTTTTTAAAAATATAATCCCTAATTTGGAGGAATCTGAAATCTGGAGGAATCTGGATATGGGCAGCTTGTATTTTATAACCAAGTCTTCAAGAGATAAAAGGTCAAGCCATACAACTGAAATCGGAAAGGCTAGGCTAACTTTGGATTATTGTAAATGTGGGTCCGGTCATAGAGAAGACATAACAGCCCTGCCCTCAATCTTGTGTATAATGGATCAGGGCTTCCACAAATTAAACACATTGCGTTATCACATAGTGACTTGATTACCAAACAAACATCTGCCAAAAAAATCTGCTAACAAATAACTAAAGCATTAAGTAATGTTTACTAATAAGACCTTTTTGTAAAGTGTTACCACACAAATTAACTGAATAGCCCATATAATCTTTCTGCCTAGCTCTTCTATAAAATAGAAAAGTGTTTATTCAATATTCATTGAATAAATTAATTAAAATAGTGAGAGCAGATGCTAAAAATATGGTAATTCCCTTTCTGCAATCATTCAACTTGTGTGAGACTGAAGTATGAGACCGGATACTCAGTCAAGTCCGTCTATACAAAGAGTGTATCACATCTGGAAGTCCAAACATGCTGTGAAGCTCTTCAAATAAGCACACACAATGCATTATGTTGATGAAAATGATGAAAATAAAAATATCATAATTATTCCCTCATGGTTCCCTCAAGTATGTATGGACTCAGCAATGGTATACAATTAGATACTAGTACATTACATGATACTCCCTTGTGGGTTGTGTGCAAAGGCAGTGGTTTCATATTGTAACAGTAATTATGATGATGACGTTGGTGCTTCTAATGATGATATGATGGATGATGCATTTCGAAAACATCAAGTCAAGATGATGACAAAGGGCAATTATCTCTGTCTAAATACACTTCCCGAATCTGAGCTTAAGGAATTCAAAACATGTAAACTGGTATGCTGAAATTCTAACAGTAATAACAATACAGTACCAATTAAGTACAAATCAGTGTCGTATTAGCAATTATTTTGTAAAAGACAGCATCATTTATATTCACAGTCGTCTCTAACGGTTTTATTAAATTCATTTAAAATGTAATAATAATAATAACAGGGTAACAATAAAGTCCTAAAATGTCATGAGCAATTATATAAATGCTTGTTCCACAAAGTCAGCATTTCTGAACGCCGTCCAGCAGCCGCTAGTTTTAATGATAGAGCTGGTGCATGGGTAAGTTTGTCAGAAACGGCAGAGCAATGAACCCTTTTGATATCTAGAGCAGTTGTCCATTCCCCAGTCACTAATCATAGTGGAGGATTTTGCGGGGATCCGTGTCCATGCTCCAGGCCCCTTTGTGTTTAAATGCTCGGCCCCAGCTGTCTGCACCTCAGCAGTGCTAGATTTGCCAGATAAACACACTAAGATACAGACTAACCCCCTGCACTATTAATAAAGAAGATCAAATCACTCCGGTGAGACGGCTGGAAAGAAGACAGCTTTGTTCCAAAAATGACTGACTGCTGAATGAAAGCCTCCTGCCTAGATATGCTGCCTTCTAAGACAGCATCATAACTTATGGCTAACTCTTATGATTAAATCTTAAAATAATATCAAGGTCATTGTTCATTTGACTCAAAAACATCTTGGACATTTCCATGGATGAACCTTGAAGAGCATGGAGTGAATGCAGTTTCTCCTCGCCTAGTCCCTAAAATAACCATCTCTGCTAGGATACCAGGCAGCACAAACATGCAGCAAATATCCACAGGGCTTTAGAGGCCTGGGCACAATACATGGACTAGGGAATACAGATTTTACTTTGGTCCAAGCGAAGAAACATGAGCTAGTGCATTTTACAAACTTGTCAAATTCAGTGCCTTTCATTGTCAGTAGTATGAACAGCTAAATTTGATGAATTCAATTACAGAGATAAAACAAAATAATAGTCATACTTTAGTGATGCTGATTATTTGACATACAGTTTATTACATTCGGCTGATAAAGAACAGCACCTCCCAAATTCAATTTCAGAACAACACATGCACTGAACAACTAGGCACTATAAGGATCAGGACAGCAGACTCTATTATTTTGTACAGTGTACTAACAACAACAACAATTATAAAACTTAAGTATTATAAAGTACCAAATTGTCATACTTAAGTTAAAAACAATTTCTTTATGGAAAATGACTCAAGTAAAGTTAACTGAGCTCTTTAGAAAAATACTTAAGTCAATGTTTTAATGTATAGTAGTTTTAAACTACTTGAGAATCAAAAGTACATAATAATTTGTTGTATCAATGTTGAATTGGCTGAATATTTTACTCATCCTCATCCCTGAATTCCTGTTTCAACACAGGAAAGCCACAGGAAAGAAAAATCACATTCAGCAAGCCATTTCATTGGGTTAGACTGTCTTAAAGCAACTTTATGCAGTTTTTTGTACCTTAACTGAATAGCTTCGGAGTTATTGCAATGGTTATATGACTATTTTCGGGTTGAATGTCAGGCTCAAATTTGAGACTGGGCGTGACATCATGCGCGTTCATGCTCGCCTGGCTATGTCTGGCAGGTTTGTGTATTCGCCGCCGTTCTCCGTATCAGATAAGACAACGCGAGCGACACAACTTTAGTCAACTTTTGACAAAAGTAGAAGATGGATTCAAAGAGACCGGCTTGTAGTTCATTCCAAACCCCAATGCAAACTCCACGTAAGAAAAAGAGAATAAAACTTTTGTCTCGTGCCAGGCGTCAGAATAAGACGAGAGTCAACATCGGGAAACTTTCAACAAATGGAGAGATCACCGATCTGCTCTAGGGCTCAAACGGGTCCTACAAATTAATAACTTATATTGTTCATGAAAGTGTTTCCATAATGATACAAGCAAAAGTGGTAAGTACATAAAACAGTTCAACATTAAGATAGATGGAAACGTTTCCCCCTCACACACACACATAAGTGTGTAATTCACTCAAATGCCTTTCCTTTCATATATTTGAAATGACTTGCAGATTTATAATTTATAATAACTTTATTAACTCATTATGACTGTAACAAAAGATGTGTGCAGCTGATGCTCCTTTGGTTATGAACAGCTTGTGCAAACGTGTGTGTGTGTGTGTGTGTGTGTGTGTGTGTGTGTGTGTGTGTGTGTGTGTGTGTGTGTGTGTGTGTGTGTGTGTGTGTGTGTGTGATCCATGACCGCGCACACCTCAGGTTGCATCTTTGTTTGTCACCAGAGGGGACGTAGTTCTGCAAATACTCATAGACTTGCGTTTTGCACCTACTCATTACGCTTGTAAAATGGAAATGTGTTTAAAAAAAAAACTGGTAAAACTAACTAAGACCATTTATCAAAGAAATATTTATATCAGACAATGTGTGTGTCTGTGTCTGTACAGTCACAATGTCCTTATTTGTCAAAACTGACATAATTTGTAAATGTGGTTGATTTCATAGTGGCTTTTATTAACATTAAATACACTGTTTATGTGAGGAAGTAAAAGTATCATGATTATTCATCTTCTCAATATCTCTAGAGGAATCTAGATCTTTGACGTCACACAAACACGCAAAAAAAAAATAAATAAATAAATATATATATATATATATATATAGCCATCATAAAATAGTGCTGAAACTCATTCCTGAAAAACACTGATTCATTCAGAAACAAAAGAAGTGACTGCCTTTGGGTGAGCCATTGAATCATTCACTCAACTGATTCATTCCATGATGTTCCATTGTACCTTTTTTTGTATTTTTGTATTTTTTTTTTTTTTTACTATAAGTCCTTATAGTAGTCCTGTCAGCTTTTCACATGGAAAATGTTTTTGAATTTGCATTTACATACTGAATTTGCATATATTTTTGACAGTGGATATGCTTCAATACAAGCCTGGTTAGTTTGAGGTTGCAAAGAGCAACAGTTTCATGATAAACTGTGTAGGTGTAACTATAATGCTAAGATGGTGCTTTGTTGAGTCTGTTTGTGCTGGCACACAGAGGAGCGGAGCAGTCTTTTGTAATGTTACCATTAGGCTGGTAAGCCTTTCTTAACCCTGCCATGGAATGAATCTCTATGAATAGACTCATCAGTACTGGAGGTAAGATTGGGAGATTGAGTGAGGCCCGGTCTGGAGGAGACTTATTGGAAAGGGTTGTTGATCTCTTGTTATGCAGAGGAGGTTTATATGAAATATGTGTCTGTAAGGAATGAAATGTAGAGGGGTTTGCCTAATGGAAAGAGATGTCTTTAGAGCATGGCTTGTTGATTCAGTGGCTAGGGTATGCTAGATTTATTGATGAGGTTGGAAAGATGATATGATTAGGAAGAGAAACAACAAGCCAGTGTGGATTCCATTTAAGCTCACGATCTGCACTTATAATTTCCAATAAAATCCATCTCTTTTTACAGTAAAACAAAAAAGTGGTAACCTGCAATTGTTAACAAATCACTATTTCTACCTGATTTAATCAGGACAAAACTACTTTTAGAATGCACCCTGCAAAGTGTCAGCTCTGCACAACTACAAGTACACGGTGGTAGTGTCATTGATAAATATATACAATTGGTTCTTAAAAGTAAAACTTGATTTGGGCCAAATGGCTTCCTTCTTCAAATGTTTTAGCATGGGAAGAAAAAGAATTGGTAAAATAAAAGTAAATTAGATAAGAGAAACACAGGACTCGCTTATAGTAAGTCAATGAAACAACCGAAGAATGCTGAATTAAGGACAACCATCTGACTTAAATTTCCTGCCCCTCCAAAAACGTTCAGTGTGATCTGGCTTTGTAACACTGATATTTAAGCAGAGGCAGAAGCCATATCCACGTGCAGCAAACTTAATTAAATAAACTCAAACCTTTACAGATTCGGACATAGACTCAGGAACAAGACTCAGGAACAGGAACAGAGCAAAAGTCAAGAACTCAAAAAGAATGAATTAGATACAGGGCTTAAATACACAGGCAAACAAACTTAACAAGATAACAAGGGGGCGTGGTTATTCAGAGACACCATAGGAATCATGGCAGGTTACCTTACAGAGACTCTCCTTAAATGGTCTCGTGCAAATCATTTACACAAACGTCTGTCTGTCTGTCTCTTTTTTATTCACATGCCCTCTAATCTTTAATCAAAACAACAATTGTGTTTTAGTTTGGTCTTCTTAGTTTGGAGTTCTATGCAGTCTGAAATCGCCCCTATTTCACTATTTTCTTGCAATATTCCACTAATATAGTTCACTTGAGGGAGTAAATAAAATAAGTGAGCGAATTCGGACACTGAGTGTGCCTGAACTCCTGCTGCTTTTGCATAGTTTGAGCTTACTGTTTAAAAAAACCGACAGCTCTAGTAGTAAGATTAAAAAAAAAAAAATCTTAAATTGTGTCATGGAAACTATATATAAACTTTAATTAAACAACTTAAAGCTGCAGTCCCTAACTCTCTGAGGTTAAACATTATGAAAAATAATTTTTTGAGCAAGTACATAACCAGCCAGTGTTCAAAGCTATCTGCTTGCCTTAGCTCGATAGCACTAAGCTTGTAATAATGTTTTTAATTCCAGTGGTACTAGTAGATTTCCGCAGGAAATTCAAGCAAGTCTTGGTGTCATTACGTCACATCTGAACACATAAAGAAAGAGCCTCGGCTATAGGCGTGTGAGGATGTTGGATGTGGAGATTTATAGCCTTTTCTCACACCAACTGTTATAATTAAACTTAACAATTTGATGGCGGATCCAGAAAGGTTCAAACGACAATCACCAGTGACAACTGAAGATTCATTCGTTGCAACTTCGGAGTGGCTACAGAAAAAAAAAAAAAGGCTGCAACCGGTCCCATGTGAAAACAAGGATAATATCAGAAGGGCTTTTAAATGGTAAAAATAGTATTACATTCCAGTTTAAAATATGCATCTGAATACATATATATATATATGTTTGAATTTCAAAGAGAACCAGTTCTAAGGCACATTAATTTGTTGGACAATTAGAAATTTGACTGCACAATAATGGAAACTGAACTAGCCCTAATACACATTAAATGTAGTCATGCAATGCTGATGTTGTTACATTAAAAATTTGAGAACAAAGTATAATTTGCAAGGTTTGACGTGATATGATAAGTGATCGTAAGATTTAATCGGCGTGATTTACTGCAATGCTTTTTTTTTTTTGCAGTTGGGCAGAACAAAAGTGGATGTTTCTTGTTCAGATGACATTATCTGGTGAAAATGACTATGTTGGTCATACTTCCAAAAAGTAGAATCTGTGATTCCTAATGCCAGTATCCACGCCGGAGCGATAACGGTCAGCCCCACATTTTCTGCAAAACATTGGATTCATCCACGCTGTGCCATGCCGAGGCACAACCCATGTAAAGTTGATAATTCCGTGAATAACTGCAATGGGCTATATGCACGCATAAGTTCCGCATTTGACGTAAGGATGCTCGTCCATTTCCGGTTGTGTAGATTAAAGCGGAGGAAAACCGGAGAAAACGGGATTATGGCAGAGTCTTCAATATTTACTGTCCTCCCATCTTTGAAACGAAACGTACATACGTTTAGATGTAATTTTATATATAGTTATGTTTATTTAATATAATTTTAAAAAGAAGCATAAACACAACAAGGGGTGTCTGTTTTATCTGTTTTTGTGACTAACGTTTCATTAGTATAACCATGGAGTATAAAATTCAATATAAATTCTCGGTATTGCATTGGACTCTATGATCGGCGGAAGTTATCGAGCATCCTTAATCCTTCACCGGAAATAATGCCGTGCATAGAGCCCATTGCAGAATTCAAACAGAGATGGCACAAAACGAAAAACTACGGACTGCAGCTTAAATAATCGAATAAATAGGAGTTCATAACTGTATGATATTACACTGTAGCCACATTAGACCAGCCAGTGGTTTGGAAAATGGAAGTATTATTCATCTGTGTACTCCATCTTCTGGTCAGATACATGGATTAATTTGGTGAATGACACTTCCAGTGCATTATGGGTATTCTCTAGCCATTAAGATTACAACGGTTGTACACTCGTTATTGTGGTGCATTGTGGGATTGAATGAGTTCTCTCGATAATGTCGACTAAGTCTTGAGTTTTCCTTATTTCCTTGTCCAGCATTAAAGTGTAGTTTAATTAAGACTGTCATTTTGCTTCATGCCTTATTCCTGTGATTTGATTATAGCCAACCCTGACAGAACACTGGACCTAAATTAGATGAGACTGATATGGTGAAATGTATTAATAATGGACATTCTTGTTGCTTCCTCTTGTTGGAACTGGGAGATTGTTCCCTTGAGGTTCTAAATATGGCTTGCCTCACTCACTACCTGGACAGCTTGTTTTGCATATTTCCAATCCTCAACAAGTGGTCCAAGGAAGGCCTGTCCGTGAATGGTCTTTGGGGGATTTTTGCTGCCTATAAGGAGTGGGTGCTAGAGAGTTGTGGCGGGTCTTCATTCACCCTCTGCACTGCAGAAAAAGACATGACCAGCCCTATTCTGGACCCAGAGCCCAGCCAGTCACCAACAATGCCCATCACAGACTTCATGCATGAGCCTACCACAGACAGGGAGCCTGAGCCCGCCACAGAGAAAGTCCCAGAGCCAACTCCTGTGATGTGCTCACTTGTCCCGGGTCATTGTCAGGATTCCGGCAGCTTAGCTTTGCACATACTGCTATTTATTTAGGGTTGATTTAGAGACTAGCTATAGAAACTAGCTAGCAGGTAGAGCATTGCAATTACCGATGCAGGGGAATACAAACATGTTCATCAGTTTTTCAGACACAGAGAAAGATAACATGATGGGGGCCCCGTCTTGTAATGTTTCTAATATGAAAAAAAAAAAAAAAATGTTTAACATTATTCTGGACATGAGGATCAAATGTTACATTTGAATCAAATATCACCCCTAGATTTTTCAATCAGCTTATGTGAAAATGTGAATGTTAAACATTGATGGCAGTGAATACCCACTCTGCATATGAAACACAAGCTGGATTGCTGGTAATAGCTTAAGCTTTGAGATGACAGATGTGTAGGGTGTTTGCCGTCATTAGTCCATCTGTTGCTGTGATGATGAGATAACTTCCCAAACTCCACAGTTGCATCCTATTGAATATCATCCACAATAATTTTCTTTCTACATCCCCATCCCCCATATATATATATATATATATATATATATATATATATTATCAGTGTTAAATATCACTATCTAATAAATCAACACAACAGGGTGTTTAACAAATCATTTTCAGTAGCAGAGCTGGAAGGGGTTCAAAGTTCCATGGATCAGGATCTCTCCACAACCGAAAGAGAATGACAAGGAGGGGGGTGGGATGGGGGTAAGGGGTGAGGGGTGTAAGATTAGAAAGGAGAGAGGTGAAGAGTGAGAGATGGAAAGGTGCAGAAAATAGCTCCACAATATTCTTAGAAATCAAACAGAGGGTCTGTTATCAGGACTCATGGAAAACATCCTCAACACAATCTCTAAAGCGACAGAGAGACGGTGAAGGACTGAGGGCAAGATTTAGGGTGAAAGTGTATGGAAATATTTCTCATTTCCATGGAGTTCTCCCAAAAAGCCACTCCTAAATACGTATTGCATCAGAGGAAGTGGAATATGCAAACAAATACTGATTTCTCAACTAACTTTATTTTCTTTGCAATTACATCTAACCATGCTAATTCAGTGGGATGATATTTCTCCATAAATTCAGAGTGACCACAGGTGTAGTTCATCGCATTGCCTCGGAACATGATCCACAGACATCTGAGAATTAGAAATTGCCTAAATACTTTTTTTGAACAATATCGCATGATACATTTCAAAACTTTTGAAATGTTGTTATTTTTTGTGTGTTTTTTACTCAAATTGTAATTTGTCATGATTTGATATTTTTTTTTTAAGTTTATTTGAAATGTGATTGTGCTGATGTGATTGTGCTGTTACTGTACTTCATTTTATTTTGATACAGTATTTTATTTTTTATTGTTTTTATTTTTTTTATTCTAAACTGTTTTAATTATTCTGATTTCTTTTGATTATTTTAATTTCTTCCATGTAAAGCACTTTGAATTGCCACTATGTATGAAATGTGCTATATAAATAAACTTGCCTTGCCTTGCCTTGATCATAATTGTTTTTTAAAGGGATAGTTGTCCACTTTCAAATGCAAGTCATTGGTAACCAAAATATGCAATGTATGTGTAGTTATATCCTAAAGTCTGTGAATGAAAGTGCATCATGCATTCTTCTTGAATACCCACCGGCACTTAACCTGGAAACTTCACAAGATCCATTAAGTCCTAATAAGATTTAAGAATTTACTGTACCAGAGAGAATCTTGTGATTCATTGTATAAGCAAAACAGGAGAACCAAAGTCCCTGGACAAATGAGTTTAAATGTCCAGTCACAAATTTGTTTTTTGCATTTGATAAGAGACCATACTATAAGTGACTTTGCAACTACATATCAACTACTCATTAGAGTATTAGACTGTAAGGTTCAGGTTAGTAATATATAAGTTCTTGCAAAGTTACTTCTAGTCAGTAGAATGTATGTTGGAAGAGCATCAAACTAAAGTGTTAGCAGATATTATGCAGAAAGTCTACTAACACTTACAGTACACTGTAGTAGACATGTAGATGCTAAGTTACTTATAGTTAGTGGTAGAATGTCTAAAATGGGCCATCAAAATAAAGTGTTACCTTAAAGGCAACTAAAACACTTAAGAATGTGTTTTTGTCACATGAAAACAGTTTCAGTAACAACAGCAGAATAAAGGCTATAGTGCAAGAGAGGAGGTCTGTAAACATTCGTTGTTTGTTTGCTCTGGCTCCCTTTTCTCTCACAAATGCTTGAGGGGAAGAAATGAAGCGAGGGAATAACAACAGGCAGATGATGAAGGCAAGAGTTATGTCTATGAGACAAAATATCTTATATAATATGCTTTAGCGTTCACTTTTCTGCATGCTAGTATTTCATTTTCATTAAAATATAGGACAATGGCCCATGTTAGAATGAATACTCTAAAAATTGTTTTCAAACCTTCTTCAGAGATAATTTTTTTTAAACATTCTGTATAAAAATACCAATTATTTGTTAATATTTAACACGAATGTACTATTACAAAACAATATGAGTCCTTAAAAGGACACAGGACTGAAGAGGGAATGTATATGTGTGTGTGTGCGTGTGGGTTTTATCTTCTGTGGTTGTGCATTTGGCATTGCTGTGTTGTATTTATAGCTCTTCTTGATAGAAAAAGCCTGCCCAAACCCTACCACTCCAATTAGTCACCCAATAGGTGGAGTAATTTAATAGAACATACAGCCTCAGTCGAGGACCACCGAGCTCAGTCTGGCCAGACTCTTCACACACACAGACAGCTTTTTTCTTGAGGTAAGAGCCAGGCGCTTGAGTCTATGCATGTAGATCACTAACACCAAACCTCACTACTCTACCATCCTGTGTTCTCAAAATGATTAAACAAATAACGGTAACAATTTATTTCAACTTTAGACATTCTACTAACAATAAGCAGCTTTGCAACTACATCTCAACTAACTCTCAGAGTATTAATGTCTGCTCCTCCAACAGACATTCTGCTACTATAAGTAATTTGCAACTACATGTCAACTTATACTTTCCCTAACTCTAACATACTACAGTCTACTAGTACTCTATGAGAGTTAGTTGACATGTACTGTAGTTGACAAGTTACTCATAGTTAGTAGAATGTCTAAAGTGGAGCAAATAAAGTGTAACCTAAATAATATACTGATATATTGTTGCGTCTCTGATCATGTAATGATTTAGACTAAAATATGCTTTTTTGTTGTCTCCAAAATAAAGTTTGAATCATTATTTCTAAAATGCACAGAGTTTTGTTCGAAATATTAAAGATTTATTCTCATAAATGTACGTTTTTAAATGCTTTGAAATATGATCATCCATTACATCACGTCATTATGTGTTTGAAAAATACTTCCTGTGCATGTGTTGCATTTTAATTCAATTGAAATCAGCCTTCATTGTGTGAAAACATATACTATGTGCACTACTGTTCAAAGGTTTGGGGTCTGTAAGATTTGGCTACACTCTTTATTTAAAGGTGTTTTTGCTACAGCGTAATTAATTAAACATATTTTTTGAGTATTTTTATTTTTACTGAGTATTAATTATACATTTAAGAATTGAGAATTTTAACTAGCTATTATTTACTATTGGGCTAGGGTTAGGGTTAGGATTAGGGTTTGGTTTAGTCGCATTAGTTTTGCATGATTTATAGTTACTATAGTACAGGTAACATGTAACATGGGCATTTAAAAAAACAAAAAAGTGTTACCTTTCTCTTCTGTTCCTCAAGCCTGTACTTATTTGATTAAAAATACAGTAAAAACAGCAATAATGTGAAGTATTATTACAATTCAAAATGTCTGTTTACAATTTGAATATATTTTAAAATGTCATTTATTCCTGTGATGCATGGCAAAGCTACATTTCAGTAGCCGTTACATGATTGGGTGCTGGTTTTCAGTGTCACATGATTGAAAACAGTTGAGCTTATTTATTTATTTATTTATTTATTTTTTTAAGATTCTTTGATGAATAGAGAGTAAAAAAAACAGCATTTATTTAAAATTGAAATCTTTTATAACATTATAAATGTATTCACAGTCACTTTTCATCAATTTAATGCATCCTTGATGAATAAAAGTATTAATTTCTTTCAAAAAATAATAATAACATATACTCAGCCCAAATTTTTTAATCTACTAACAAACTCCCGTAACATTAAAGAATTTTATCTCACAGTGGCTTGGTATTGTGTCAACAGGTTACCATAGCCCTTGTATATGACACCCTAAAATCTATGACAGCTATAAGTCCCTCTTAAAGCATTTATAGAGAAGACAGAAGGCATTTATAGAGTCATGATGGGTGGTCAGACTCTTGTTATGGATATGGATTGTGCTGGAGCAGGAAAGGGGTGTGAAGGTTGTGAGTGTGTGGGGCGTAAAAACAAGGTCTTAATCTCAGGAGGGTTAGTCTACCATCCACCTGTCTGCAATCTCTTTTTAGTGTCGTCTGAAAGCATTCCATCTATCTTTCAGACCTCCGCTATACTTTTAATTAGCATTGTGTGATATGTTTGTGTCATGGCACTTGCAAATGACTCCAAACACAGCTGAGGATTTTTAAAGGAAAGATTAAACAAATGTCAAATAATTGCCCAACAGAGGAGAACTTGTTAGAGGAGATCAGTATCAAGTGTGCTGGTGACAAAATAAAAAAAATAAATAAAAAAAATAAAAGCTTTTTAGCTTATAAAAGAGGATCTATCAAGAATGATGCAGTTGACATATACTCGATATTTAGATGCATGATATTAAATAAATAAAAAAACCTTTCTCTCTAACCAATGTTTTCTTATGTTGGCCAGCGCATCTCTGTTGTTGCACAATTAGAGGGATCGTGATATTCCATATCAAGAATTGTTCAATCCCATAAACCTGAATTATCTCGAGTCTATACCCCTTTTGGTTGTTAGACATCCCTTTTGCTTCATCTATTTGGTTAAACTTTATTTTCTTGGTCCACTTTAGACATCCTAACTATAAGTAACTACATGTAAACTAACTCTTACTGAGTTGCTCTTACTAACTACTACAAAGTTGCTTATAGTCAGTAGAATGTCTTTCGGAGCATCAACAATAAAGTGTTAGGAGATATTAGGCAGACAGTCTATTAATACTCTAATGAGAGTTAGTTGACAGGTAGTTGCAATGTTTGTATAATTTATTAAAGGGATACTCCACTTTTTTTTTTGGAAATAGGCTCATTTTACAACTCAGGGTTAAACATTTGGGTTTTATCATTTTCGAATCCATACAGCCGATTTTCTGATATTTAGAAGAATATCAGTAACCAGAGAGTTTCTGGTCTCATTGATTTCCATAGTATATTTTTTCCTACTGTGGAAGTCAATGAGACCAGAAACTCTCTGGTTACTGATATTCTTCTAAATATCAGAAAATCGTCTGAATGGATTCGAAAATGGTAAAACCCAACTGTTTAATTCTGGGGGAGTTGTAAAATGAGCCTATTTCCAAAAAAAAAGTGGAGTATCCCTTTAAGTGGACCATTGAAATAATGGTGTTACCCTACATTTTACAGTAGATACGCCTAAGGCAAAAGTGTTATCACATTTCCAAAACAGCCCTGGATTAGACAGCAAACAGAAGTGCATCAAGTGTGAAACTTAAAATAATTTATTGAAGAACTAGTTGAGAGTTCACAGTTCTCGGTCTTGGAAAACTTGGCTCTATGAGTTAGCCTAATTTTTTTTTGAAAAAAGTGTGATTTGTATAACTGGAAATCTTAACACCACTGGTATTTTTAAAATGAACATTCCCTTTTAATATATTTATTCCAAACTCTAAAATGTTTATTATAAATGTATATACCTTAAAGTCACCATGAAATGAAATGATACTTCTTATTTTTTATGGAATATTGTAATGTTTATTATAACTTATTTATCCATGCACGATTTTATTTTTTACTTTTTTTATCATTGTGCCCTTGCAATCTTTAATCAATTTTTTTTCCATCTCCCTTGCATTAACATCTCTTCTCTTCTGATAACCCTTAAAGTTGCTCTAAGCGATGTTGGATTACTTCACTTCCTGTTGACGTTGAAAAAGTATTGTCAAACAAAACAGAGGCTAGCTCGAACCTCCCTCCTTCTCATCCCCATGTGCACTAACCCCCCAACCCCCACTCCCGAATCATTCTTGTCGGTTATTGGCTGGAACACTGTTTGTTATGTTTGTTTTTGTTGTCGTTTGTGGAGCCTGGGGTGTCTACAGAGACCGCATCTTTTACAGTGTGTTCAGGGGAGAGGCAGCTAGCGGATAGTTTGCTGTAATAAAAAAATGACAAAAAAAAAATGTTTCGGCATAAAAAAAACATGTGACATCGCTTATGGTGCTTTTCCACTGCTGGTACGGCTCGGTACGGCTCAGTACAATTCGGTTCGGTGCGGCACGGTTCGGCTTGCTACGCTTTTCCACAGCGTGTTACGACTCAGCTCGGCACGGCTCGGTTCACTTTAGCTCAGTTGCTTTTCCACTGCAGTTAGTACCGCTTTAAAGTTGGTGGGATTATAGACTGATCGATAACCGCGGTGGCTGTTACTGGCTATTTAAATCAAGCAGATTAGGTTTCCCGTGTCGATGTCTATTGGTCACAAATACAATGACGCTGGTAGTGACGATTCTGTCTGACCAATCAGTGATCTGCAGTGTTTCACGTCACATTTTCTACGCTTGAAACCTCAACAGACCAGGTACCATTTAAAGGGAGCCGTACCGTACCGTACCATGCAGTGGAAATGCACCATAAGTGAGCCGAGCCGAACTAAGCCGTACCGTACCATGCAGTGGAAAAGCACCATTAGAGGACCTTTAAGTGCATGAATGTTTCGCCAATCATTTTTACATATTGGGTCTTTTGTGACCGGGTTCTATATCTAACACGGATGGATCTCTAACTGTCGCGATAAAATAAATATCTCCTAATATTAGAGTAAAAGGGTGCTTGGAAGGGTTCAGTTTGTGCAGATGTTTTCGACCACTGAGGATGTTACTGAAATCGCTGAGCCACTTGAATTCCTGATGGATAAAACCAAGTCTATGTTCACATCAAGTCTACATTGTTCTTGTTCGAAAAGTCGTTTCAATCAGATTTATGTCAGAATGGGGACTTCAAGACTATCGCCACTTCCGTTTCATGCTGACTTTAAAAACCGCATAGCCAGTAAATTATAAGGAACTGACGAGTCTGAAGCCTGAAGAACACTCAGCTCCTAATTGTTTTGATTTACAATTATTTAAGTTACTTTAAGTTTTGAAAACAAAACTAGGGGTGGAGATTTATAGAAAATAGCATTTCTATTCCTAATAGCAAAACTAACAACAACTAAACACTACAAAACGGTGATGTTTTAGTTTATCTATCTATTGTCTGTTCCAAAAGCAATGTGCTGGCGATAATTTATCTGGTTCAATATGAAGGGAGAAAAAGTAAAAGTAATATTATATTACGTTTTTAGTGACATTTAGTAAAAATGTCTTTACCAGTCACTGTCAGGCTTGTGTTTAGAGCCTCGGACAACTTCCTCAAGAAAAAGAAAAAAATGCTCAGAAAAAAAAAAACAAAAAAAAACCTGCATGCTATTTTGATAGTGAAAAGATGTAGAAGAAACCTAATGGAAAGAATTGAGAGGGCTTGCCAGTTGGATGGAGAAAGGGAGAAAGCCTGAAGAAGTGAGACAGCAGAAAAGGGCAAGACAAACAGGAAGCAGAGGAGGGGGTGAAGGACTGACTGCAAGTCAAAGAATTTTCTTAGAAGGATTTTGAGCAAGAGAGTGTGCTTCTCCTGGTTTTCATCTGCTACCTTTTATGGTAAAACTGTGGAGGGGGATTTGGTGTAGTAGTGAAGCCTGGGCTCAGTACGCACTCACAAAGGGATAGCAGGGAGACAGCGTGTGCAGGACACTGGGGACCCCTGAGGTGGGCTCATGGGAACAATAGGCAGAGGGGCTTAACGGGTCCAGGACTCCGACAGCTGCGTGAGTAGATGGCATTCTGATATCAAGAATAATGTGGTCCAAATCACAATCTCTCTGTCAAACTGTTCAGAGATATCTACGATGAATTTTAGAATCAGACTAATTTGCAGGACAGATGGATTATCCTCAGAGAAAGTCGATTCATATGACGATTATAGATAATCACATCTATGCACACACAGACACACTAACACACAATATAATCGCTGTAAGCTGGAGGTGAGATAACGGGCTGGTTGTGATGGTATGATGAGGGGTAGTGATGGTGCAGTGGATAAGACACATGCCTTAGGCGTGCGACTTCTGACAGATATAGCAATTGTAAGTCGCTTTGGATAAAAGCATCAGCTAAATGAATAAATGTAAATGTAAAATGTAAATGATGTGAGATAACAGGCTGGTTATGATAGTATGATGTGAGATGTAACAGGTTATGATGGTATGATGACATGTGAGATAACAGGTTATGATGGTATGATGAGATATTGGACTGCTTATGATGGTATGATGTGAAATAACAGGCTGGCTATTATGGTATTATGTGAGATTACAGACTGGTTATGATGGTATGATGTGAGATAACAGGTTATGATGGTGAGATAACAGACTGCTTATGATGGTATGATGCGAGATAACAGGCTGGTAATGAAGGTACAGTATGATGTGAGATAAGATAACAGACTGGTTATGATGGTATGATGTGAGATAAGATAACAGACTGGTTATGATGGTATGATGTGAGATAAGATAACAGACTGGTTATGATGGTATGATGTCAGATAACAGACTGGTTATGATGTAGTACACTGTGGAATTCCAGACTGATGCCTCAACATCTGGTATTTGGTTAACAACATCTGATATCTTCTTAAACACGATTCTTAATTCTTAATATTTTCTTTCTTTCTTTCTTTCTTTCTTTCTTTCTTTCTTTCTTTCTTTCTTTCTTTCTTTCTTCTTTCTTTCTTTCTTTCTTTCTTCCTTCCTTCCTTTCTTCCTTTCTTCCTTCCTTCCTTCCTTCCTTCCAAATGTGTTACCTCAATTTGTTAGGTTTACTCATTTTTATTTGTTTTGGTAAAATGTAGTTATTCAGATCTACATCATTTTTTATTCCTTTACTTAATTCATAACTTTGCCTATATTTAATTGATTGCACTGCTATAAAATTTACTATTTTTTTAAGTGTAAAAATGTTCCATCAATAAAATTGAAAATTGATTCCATTAATTACATCTAATTGGACTGTTGACCCTTCTCTTACACATTAACCCAACCTTACACCTACCCATACCACCAACCCTGACCCTAAACCTACTCACCTCAATTCCAGCAAGTGTTTTGCAATACAACACATGAACACAATAAGTACATTGTACCTAGCTATTGTTACAATTTTAATGTAAATGCTCTAGTAGTTAAAGTACCATAATATAAAGTGTGACCATGTGATACTAAAATGACACTGCTTTAATGTTTCATGCATTCCACAAGTAAATCCCGATGATCCTGTTCTCCAGCAAGATTTGAGAATGATCCAAAAAGTGGATTCAGTGGAAGCAAGAACATCTGGAAATGATTTCACAAGTTTACTTATTAGTGATCTAAAAATAGTGTCGAATATTGAACAGTATGTCTTAGTCATATTTTTTTGTTGTAAATATATCAAAAACATTTGATTAACAGGATTCCATTATCAAGGTGGTTTCAGACTTCTGGACACCACCATGTATAATCTCTGAATATCTCACAGCTAAGAAATACTATATCAACACAATGATAACATTCTTATCAGAATGTCTAGCATTTTCTCAAATCTTCTCTCCATCACAGGACTGAAAGGCTGAAGTAAAGATGACAGAGCGTTATGACTGCCACTACTGTAAGGAGTCACTGTTTGGGAAGAAGTATGTTCTTCGTGAGGAGAACCCATACTGCGTGAAGTGCTATGAGAGCCTGTACTCCAATACCTGCGAGGAGTGCAAGAAACCCATCGGCTGCAACAGCAGGGTAACATTAGTTATAGTACCATATATGAAATTGCATAAAACCAGCCAATCGGTTTAGAGCTTGCAGATCGAGAAAGTGTTTCAGTTTTGTCATCAAATCCACCATATAGTTACTGCCCATTGTTGGGGAAAATGCATTACAAGTTATGTAATCAGATTACTTTTTCAAGTAGTAAAGTAACACTTACTTTTACAACAAAATAAACGAGTTACTTTTTAAATATGTAATGCAAGTTCTCCTATTTATCTGACACTTCTCCTGAGCATGCATACTCATCTCACTGTTTCTAGTTTTAGTATTTCTCAAAATGAATAAAATTCAACCAGAACTGTCGTCTTTGGCTGCTTTAGGATCTGTCCTACAAGGACCGTCATTGGCACGAGGACTGTTTCCACTGCTTCCAGTGCAAGCGCTCACTGGTGGACAAGCCATTCTCCACTAAAGATGAGCAGCTGCTGTGCACCGAGTGCTATTCTAATGAGTACTCCTCCAAATGCCATGACTGCAAGAAGACCATTATGCCTGGTAAGAGATTCTTCGCCATGGGAGGAATGTTCAACAAATTACTTCATATCAGTAGATGTTTTCTTTTATGCTTAGAACTGCCATAAAATCATAATTCGTTCAGCACCACATTCTTTCCATTAAAGCAAATGAGAACTGCTTCCTTTCACACAGGGTCGATCTTTGCCCAGATCTTGTGAAGGCAGAATAACTGTCATTATAACGATATATTACTGGCCCATAATGACGTCAATGCAATATATTAAGTGATCTGCACACTGGTAATAAATATGAATTCATAAATCCTCAAAGAAAGGTCCTCGTGACCATGTGAACGTGTTGGACTCTCAATAACCCATACTGTTTTAATAACCATTACGTTTTAAAAACATAAAAAGTCAACACAAGGACCTTTTTAAAACAATGAAACTCTGTCCGTTCACACAGAACCACTGCTGGTATTTATTGAACTTTTATCGGAATATGTTGAAAGAGAATTATGCAACAGCTCAGCTTTGCTGTTACGTTACGGTTGATATAACTGTAATCCTGATGATAATAATAATTCAATATTTGATATCTGAATCTGATCAGAATAGACTACTCTCCGTACATGTTATCTTGTAAAGATTATTTACTGTATATAGAATGTGTTGATGTAGAATTTTGGCATCAACTCTTCTTTTTTTCATATTTGTAATTTTACTGTAGTCATGAAAATATTTAATATCTCAAAAATAAGCTACTAAGCCATTTGAATGTGAATAAATGCCCACTTATGCAAACAAGCAGAATAGATAAAGGAAAAATAACTAAGCAAATTATTAAATTGATATTAAGTCCACATGAAAATTTGTATGAATGCATAAATACTCATTTGCATTCAATTATATAAAATGAATCACACTTTTATGTTTGTTGACACATACCATTCAAAGTTTTTTAAAAGAAAGTAATCATTGTATTCAAGAAAGATGAATTAAATGACCAAAAATGACTGTAAAGACATTTATAATGTTACAAAAGTATATGCATTTCAAATAAATGCTATTCTCTTAAACTTTTTATTTGTCAAAGATTAGAAAAACATTAAGCAGCTCAATAAATAATAAATGTTTCTTGTGCACACACTCAGCGTATTAGAATATTTTCTGAAGGATCATGTGACACTGAAGAGTAATGACGCTGGAAATTCAGCTTTACAGAATTTACAATTTTACCGTTTTTACTAATTTGACCACTCAAACCCCAACATATTCAACTGCAGTGTACTTTACAAAATATCTGGGCTAGATATTAGAATTGTGTATAATTATCAGAGCATAGAACATATCTGATTCTAACATGACTTGATATTTTGGAAAATGACTTGCATCTACTGCACAAACTTCCTCCCTTATCTTTTCATAAGCAGAATGTTGTTGTATTTGGGATTAGATGGCTCTCTTCTTCTCTTTCAGGCTCGAGGAAGATGGAGCATAAAGGAAACAGCTGGCATGAGACCTGCTTCACCTGCCAGCGCTGCCAGCAGCCAATTGGCACCAAGAGCTTCATCCCCAAAGACAACAATAACTACTGCGTGCCCTGCTACGAAAAGCAGTTTGCCATGCAGTGTATTCACTGCAAGAAGGTAGATTCCTAACAAACTTGTTACTGCTTTACTATGCAACATCAAGTACATATCACTAAACTTATTAAGAAACTCTTTAATTAAGCACAAATCCTGCTCAAAATGCAATAGTTTACTACTTACTGAATACATGTGCACTACATTCTGTAAGTTGACCACTTTCCATTATGGGAAACAGTATTTCATGCACGTTGCACGTTTTGAGAAATCCAGTTATTCTATGTATAGACTTTAAAAATGCTTGGGCCGTTTTTTTGTTTTTTTGTTTGTTTTTGGACTCAAACATGGCAACCCAGCATTTTATAAAGTGTAGCATACAGGTAATCTGCATACTGCAGAAATTAAACATGGTAGCCTGGTCATATTTGATCTCTTCCTTCTCTGTCTAGCCCATCACCACTGGCGGTGTGACGTACCATGACCAGCCCTGGCATAAGGATTGTTTCTTGTGCACTGGCTGTAAGCAACAGCTGTCTGGCCAGCGCTTCACCTCTCGTGATGACTTTGCCTACTGCCTCAACTGCTTCTGCAACTTGTACGCCAAGAAATGTGCCTCCTGCACCACTCCGATCAGTGGTATGTACAAATATGCGGTCTCTGAAATCGAATAATTCTCTACTATATATTATGCGAAAAACAGTACGCCAAAAGTGTAGGAAGTCCAAATACATAGTATTCGAAAAACAGTAGGCGTAAAAGTCCCCGGATGACCTACTACTTCAGTTGAGATTCTGAAGTCGGCATAAGATAGACACTTTACTGTCCCATGAGGCCAAAAGAGAGGAATTAATGAAAGTGAAGTGACGCAACTGACGCTGGTAGGTCATGTGACAGTAAAAATATGGTGAATGTAGTGCGCTTGAAATTACTACCCATATTCATACTATATATAACATACTTTGTTAATGGTCACAAAGTAAATACCAATTCAAATGTATACCTACTCAGACAGTGCGGGGTTTCAGACAAAGCCATACATGCAAATTTGTGCATGTGATGTCACAGATCCCACAATATCTAAACTAGCCATTTTTGGGGCTTGATTAAATAAATGGTTTGTTTAAAATAAGGTTTTAAGCTATGAAACTTGCAGGATGCTTAAATGGTACTTCTCTTATATGTCAAGTCCCTTTAAAAATAGTAGAAATGTAAAACTTTTTAAAATGTTTCTTTGATAACTAACTAAAAATAAAATAAGTTTGAGCTGAAATACTAAGATTAAACTGAAATCAAATTAAATGAACGCTAAATAGAACTATTAAAAAAAATAATAAAATGGCAACAATCACATAACATTATTACAACTTAAACTAAAAATGAAATGGAAAAACTAAAAACTCATAAAAATAAAAGCTCGTAAAATATGAATAAATACCATAATATTAGTAATACTAAAATAATACTGGTGAACAATTTGTATTATTATTAATTGTTATTTTTAATAACAAACTTCATATTCTTTCTAAATTACTCAGAAACATGTCACCATAAAACTGTGGTACTTCCAGAAACATTGATGATTTTGAAGTGCCACCAAACGTTTAATTTATATGATCATGTAGAGCATTTATAAATTTAATACTTTTATAGAACTAAAATTATTTTATCATGCTTCATTCCTTTTTGCCTCATGACTTATCAAAAATAAACTTAAACTCAAAAAACGTACTATGATCAACACTCTCATCCATTTATTTCATCAGACTTGTCAGCGAGGAACTTTCATTGCAGTTCAATAACAAAAAACTAAAACACTGACAAGTGAAACAATCTTCATTTGGCTTTCTCACTTAAATACATCAATTCATGATGCAACACACATCACAACTGCATTTCTATAAATACAAAACTATCAAGGGTCAACTATCAATTATTTGATTTCGGCCAAACTATTTGAATGAGACTATTTCGGCTCAACTCTACCGACTTTCCATGAACTTCTGGAACACAGCTACATCTGCTTGTTACTAATACTCACAACATGTTTGTCATCGCACGCAGGTCTTGGAGGAAGCAAGTACATCTCCTTTGAGGAACGCCAGTGGCACAACGACTGTTTCAACTGCAAAAAGTGCTCAGTGTCTCTGGTGGGCAGAGGTTTCCTCACCGAGAGAGATGACATCCTGTGTCCCGAGTGCGGCAAAGACATCTGAAAGCGTGCATGGAGAAAACCACCAAGCATCCACAACGCTTCAAATAAAACAGATTTAGGTACTCCATGGAAACATAGTAAAGCAAAGATTATAATAAGAGACATATTTTCTTTATTTCACTAGTTTATTTGAGCTTGCTTTAACTTGAAGACTGAAGAAAGAATTGGTTCTAAAGATTAAACTGCAATATGCATTATTATCTCTTTAAAATGTCTGAAAGGGTCTCGGATGTGTTGCATAACCCATGTCTTAACTTGCAAAAAAAATAAATGTTGTCCCTTTTGTGTATCTAACAGTTATACATGACATCTAAATAATAATGCAACATCAATAAAGCTTACTAAAAAAATGTTGTGTTTTTCTCATGAATTTAGACTATTGCACTCAGTAGTAATAAAAGACAATAGGGACACCTAGTGTTTAACAGTGACCATACAAAACAACATGCACTCTCTTATTGGGGCATAGGCAAAAAACTGTTTGTCAGTCGTGATATAAACCTTTCGAAGTAAACGTTTATGATTAAATGCTTGAGATTTGTTTTCAGACAAACGCAAATAATGCCAAGGTATGCTCAAAATTTCTTGGAGTTTGATTTGATAGTGAAGGAAATACACTCAACAAGTGTCCAGTATACATGGAAAGCCAAACTATAAATGGAATGAAATTCAAACACCATTAATATTTAATAAACTTTTATTTTGTGGACTTCGGCAGCACACTTAAGATCGACTAAGGTGTTAGTAATACAAAAACAAAAAAACAACACACTAACACAATGATCAACACTCTCAGCCGTTTATTTCATCAGGCTTGTTGTCAGTGAGGAACTTTCCATGCCGTTCAATAAAAACTCAATTCATAATGCCTAGAAAAACCTTCACTTAAACACTGACACGTAAATCACCCTTCATTTTGCTTTCTCACTTAAATACATCAATGCATGATGCAACACGCGTCACAACTGCATTTTGACCCTATGGGGGGCTATAAATACAAAAACCATAAAGGGATTTATTTAATAGTGGCCAAACTGACAGGCCTATTCCGATCTAAATCTCAGATCAACTTGTAAAACATCTTATTGGAGAAAAGAGCAACTCCGCAACTCGGTATATTCCTATGTCAGTAAAACACAGGAGACATCTCTAAAACACACCAAGAGCATATCCATCTATTTCCTCTAGTTGGGTTTGATTTGTTAACATGATTCACGTGCAATGAAAAGTTAATTAATTGCGAGAAAAATTTCTAATGGCAAAAAACTGAGCAGTCCAACATAAAACTGCTAGGAATGTGTCAGGTCCTTCACCACTACATAAGTCGAAAGCCAAAGCATTTCCTGGTGTGAAATCAACCAGAGGGTCACATTGCACGAGTCACTTTTCCTGAGGCTGGTAAGTAAAGAGTGACAACTTGAGGTAAGTGACAAGAACCCATCTTTCAAATTCATGTGCCCCATCGTGAGTACCTTTCATGGCCAACACAGAGACCCAACAGACGTTAACCATCCATCCTTGATGACATCAGAGATTATGGCCATGTGATGTGCTGAATCTTTTTCTTTGCATCAGGTGACTTAATGTTCTTCTGCCATAAAACAAATAAAAATAAAACACTTAAAATTCACACTTAAGACAATATTCACCACCGAATCTCACTCTTAGATCTACATCACAAATTTCCATGGTGTCATACTCACAGCAGTGTCATGTTCTCCGTCGCTGGGGGACGAGCGCTTTAGTTTAGACGTGGTGTTGTTTGAATGTGGCGAGAGGTTGGTAGTGTTTGAGTGCTTACAGGGGCTATTGGGACTGGCCCCTGGCGATGACACTGGTGTCCTGCTAGAGGAATTTGAGGAAGAGCAGTTTGTAGAGGTCCCAGTGAGCTTGCGAATGGGGTTTGCGAGACTGATGCTGGAAACAGGGGGCTTTATTCGGTCTGTGGTGATAGTTGCTGCTGAAGTATCAGCTTTCTTCAGCTTCACGCCGCCAGTGTTTGTGGAGCTGCCGTCAAACACAATTAACGGCCTCTTCCTGCCAGTATCAGTGCTTGAACTGTAACATATCGGTTATAATATAAGAGGAAACACGTTGGACATTCGCATGCAGTTACATACAAGTAACACACGTATGACTACTATCTGTGAACAGAAAAAAAATTTTGTTTAGGATTCACACAAAAAAAGAAAGTTCCCCGCTGCTGGTTCTCTGAAATATTTTTTTTTCCCTTTAGTCTACATATTCAGAGAGTTTGGATTAAGATTAGTTCAAATACATGTAAATGAGTTTTGCCACCAAAGGTCATCAAACCAGATGCAAAGCAAGTTTAAAGTCAGCATGAATTGTTTCTTCGCCATTGTGACGTATATCCGTTTAAAACAGCTTCTCGAGCAAGAAAAACTGGCGGGAAGTTAAAAACTTTAAATGGTTGAGGTTTGCAATTGCTGTGATGTCATGTGAGTGACAGGTTGATCCTGCCCTCACACCAATAAACAACATCAGAAAATGATTAAATCTTTGATTAAAGATTACAAGGGCACAAGAATAAAAATAAATAAAGATGTAGATGGTTAAATCACTTGTAATAAATACTGTAAACTTCTATAAAAAAACAGAAAAAAAAAAGGAAAAAAAATTGACCATTTGATTTTTGGGGAATTTAAGCAAAGAGTATAAGTGATTATTACATAGCGCTCTGTGAAACTTCAGTCAAATTTTATTTCAGACATCCCAACCTGCAAAAACACATTTCCGGGAGGTAACGTGTAACGATAAATTGTTATGCTATATATTGATATCAAAATGTGACTTAATGTATCGGTGGTGTAAACAATATTAGTCAGGATATAGAGTTAACCAAGACTCAGGTTACTGTATAATTTCTAAAGTACGGTTCACACACACAAAAAAAATGTAAATTAAGTCATCATACTCCCTCTCAAATCCTTACAAATTTTCGCTAATCTTCAACACAAAAATGAAGATATATTCATGAAACCTGGGAAATTTCTGTCACTCCATTTCAAATCTGTTAATATAAAACTTAAACACAATTTGTCAAAGATATTGAAAAAAGAATCAAGTGGTTTTGGGAAAGTTTGGCAATCGTCATTTTGACACGCTTTGGGATTAGAACTGTGATTGATTGTATTGATCATCTGATGCGCGCACACATCATTCTTTTCATGTAAGTGCATCAATAGCGGGAGAGGTAGGACGGAATCATAACCTGTGTGAGTAGCTTACCTGTGCCCTCTGCTCCTCTCGATCCTCCTCCCCCAGCGGCTGCTGGGCAGATCTCTCTGCGGGAGAGGAAGCACATGTCGTAGGTACAGACCTGTCAGCCGGTCGCGGTCCACATGGTCACCCACTGCTATCTTCCTCTAAAACACAACGCAGTCATGACTCGTTTACTGCCGTTCAATGACTGTTGATGAGTTAATTCTTCAGAATTCAGGTATATTTGCTGTCTGATATCGTTATACTATTCAGAAAAGACGCACGGAACAAAAATAACTAAACTATTATGATTATTGTCATAGCAGGAACACGCAGGTTGTGATGTGGCAGTAACCCGACTAGTTTCATGTGGCTCCGAGTCTCACCTCATGTAACATGAGCTGAATGAACTCTTGAGAAAGGAGCTCAGGGTGAAGCAGAAGGTCGATTTTGGAAACATCTTCAGCATTCACTGTAGGGTTTCTCGTTCTGTCACCTCTGTGCGACGCCATGTTTATCAGTCCATTTCCGGAGAGCGCAGGAAAAAGGTTTCTTGTTCTGCCGCATATGCGAGAGACGTTTAACATATCATGACCATTACTGCCACCTAGAGTGCAATGTGTGCTGGGGCGAGAATCATCAGCAATATAAATAATGAGTTAATGACAATGCATGACTCAATTCTTTTTCAAACAGAATTGACAGACATTGACTAACCTGACGAAGTAATACTTACACATGCATTTGCACATGGATTTACAGCTCTGAAAGAAATTAAATCAATTTCACTGACTGGCCAGCGAATTAACAGGCCAATATTTGGCCAGCATTTACAAATTAACACTGGCTGGTAAAAATTGTCCACTTGTTTGAATAAACATTTAATTTATTGTGTAAAATAAGAGTTTGTTTCATGTAATGTGTGAGTAGGAATGAGTGAGATTTAACAGAGGAAATAGCTCCAAAATTGTCATTTATTAATACAATGGAACTATACTCCACAGTGAATCCTAAAACAAGCTATAAGCTGCATTGGCATAGCAATCACAGTGTTTTCCACATGATACACCGGCACAAAAACCCCAGCGCCACCATGCAGTTAAACAAAAAAAAAAAAATGGATGGGCTACTGATGTATGAGTTTTATGGGCCGTTCTAGAGATTTTTGTTTATTTGTTTGTTTGTTTGTTTTTTTTCGGCATGGATGCAGTTTCACTTTGGGCATTACAAGATGTGAATGTAAATAATGACCACAAACAAAACTCAAACATGTTCAGTAAATCACCAGTTTAGATTCTTTATTTGCCAACCTGTAAAACCTTTTCCAACTGAAATGAAGGAAATTCAGTTCAGGAATATATAAGAATATTGCTTTGATGAATTTCAGACAGCTAATGCTTTTTCCTTCATCACTGCAGATTATGATAGGAGGATGTATCAAGTTAATAAGCGTTCTCAACTCCATGGGATTTCAAAGACCCTTGAAACCAAGTGTGTTATATATCTAAACATCATCTTTTATTCTTCGCTTGTCAATTTTAAACATACTTTGGTGCGAATCTTAGACTGAAGACTGGGTCTCACTGCTGCACACATAGATGTTGCTGGGTCTTATACGCCTACGACTTCGTCCGGGAATCTTGGGACAGAGATGACAAGTCTTGGGCATAAACTCCAGACAGGCCTCACGAAACTTTCGGATTCTCCAGCAATATATCACAGGGTTGAAAACCGCTTTTAGGTAACTCAACCACAGCGCCCCGATGCTGACGGGGTAAAACGCGGGGCTGAGATAGAAGCGTCTACTGAACACCGCCAGCAGGCTCACCACCGTATGTGGCAACCAACACACGGAGAAGCCAATAAAGAGGATGAGGATGGTGGTGAAGGCCCTGGTTTTGAAACTCATGTCCACATTGACTTGGGGTCGCTGAAGACCGGTTAAACCCAACTTGTTGACATGGTTGATGGCGACACTGCCTTCGCTGGTGTGATTGTGGATGCGCAGCGCGTTGCGTCGCACCGTGTTGAGAATACACAGGTAGGAGTACAACATCACACCGAATGGCACAAAAAACACCGCGACGGCGAGCAGAACCGTGTAACCCCGGTCCGCCAGCGATTCACTGTATCCCAGAATGCATTGCGGCACCTGTGCGCCGATCCCGGCCGTCCTCCAGCCGATCACGGACGGTAGGGACACGCAGAGCGACAGGGCCCATGACGCGGTAATGAGAATTTTCGCACGATGCGGCGTTAGCTTGTCCTGCCGCTGAACTATAATGAGGAAGCGATCGACGCTGATGATCAGAAGGATGGACACACCTTCCAGAACAAATAACCAGTACAACATGACGGACACGCGGCAGAATCCCACTCCGAAGCTCCAGTCCGTAGTTGCAAGAGTGACGGCGGTGAATGGCATGCATAGCAACGACAGCATGATGTCAGAGAAGGCCAGCGTGGCCAGGAGCAGATTAATCGCTGAACGCATGGCCGGTTTCTGATAAACTATCAGACACACAATGGCATTGCCGAGGAAACCGATGGTGATCATGAAGATCATGATGGCAGCCAGTGCCACCCTAAGAGTTGTGGGCATGAGGGCAGCGTCAGCCTCTTGCGTCTCAGTTTCTACTGGTTCAGGAAGGCCACACCCCTCCAGTGAGCTGCCATTACAGACGAACATGGCAGCTGTTACCAGGTATCATCCATTCAAACTTGGAAAGTCATAGCTAAACCACTGCCATGGTTATGTGAGCTTCCGTTAAGAGAATTTCTCTCCACACTGAAGATGTTGTAAAACATTACCTGCAACGGAAGACCAAAAGTGTGAGGTATAATAATAGCAATACAAACTTACACTACCATATGATTAATATATATATATATATATATATATATATATATACATACAGTATATATATATATATATATATATATATATAAATTTAATAAACATGCTGCAGTTTTTCATGAAGAATAATCAAATAATTGATTTTCTCTTACCTCAGGATAATATATGAAGATAGTCATATACTACTGTATATTATAATATTATATTTATAAACTTTGATGTTAGATGTGATTAATTGTGATAAATAGTTTTGACAGCACTAAAATTAATACTTTTAAGGTCTGTTCACACCAAGAATGATATATAGATTAATATCATATCTATATTGGCGACCACAAGAATGGACAAAATTCATATTTTTAGTGCTGTTTTAAATGGTGGAAATTTTTCTCACACCAGCTGAGAACTGCATAATCAATAAAATAGTTACAGGCATATTCAGTAGTTTGCCTTAGATATATAAAACAATTTTGTAATAATTACTTTTTTTCCATGAACATCTACATCTGTAGAGCAATCTGAGCAGCACAAAATTAGCAATATGGCGAGCATCTACAAACCACGATCATCGTGTTGACAGATGAAAGAGGGAATGATGCTCACTCAGAGGATGCTGCTGTTGCCATGGTTACTCTGGGTCGTTCTTTGCTAAGGATAGTGCAGATATAAAGGGGGATGTAAATTCCAAAAATTCATCATATGTGTCATGTCATCATCTGACACCTCCATTGCCCTAGAAAAGACACATAGCAGGACACAATTTTCATTACATATACAATACCCTACTTGGGGAATAATAGTCAATTATCAGCATATAATGTTAAAGATTTTTGGGTAAACTTGTGGATGAGACAAACAGATCATGGGTACAGGCGAGACATTGTGGACAGAAGCATATGAGTTAAGTAATCGTAAAAATGTAAATATATAATAATGGACCAGTGATAAAATTGGAACCAGAATACATAAACTATGACATACAGTATAGTTTGTGTACAAATAAACCATATTATGGTATACTTACTGCAAGCTCTGTACTATGAGCTGACAATAACAATACCTGTCTTTTCAACCTGCAGGCAAATATAAAATTGTAAACTGATCTGGATCCATTAGTCTCAGACCTTAATGTGTTAATTAACCCTGGTTTCCATGTTGTCTACCATAGACTAGCCATCAACTTAAGTGTTAGAAACTAGAGATTGATTGAACTAGACACTTAATATTCAACAATATTATTGATCTGTATTGGCGCTATTGTATAAGAACAGAATTGAGCTGGACAACGACATCATTTGTTGCAGAACTGCTTTATAGATTAAATAAACTAATTTAATACTTGAAGATCTTTACAATATAAACACTCAACTGACTTAAGCTGAACAACACTGTAATCACTGTAAATCTGTGCTGTATGAAGCACTATATAAATAAAGGTGACTTGACTTTGCACACTGATAAATAATATAATAATAATAATCATATCAACAATAAAATATTATGCATTATTATTATAATTTGTCTAACCTGTTTAGTGGCAAAGATGATGACCCTGAAATTGTTGATATTCATTGCACACTATTACATTACTATTCTTATTCGATCATGGCACAATATATATGTTTACATGCATAAAATTTCCTAAAGCCTTTCTATAACACATATTATGAAGTATGAATGCTTTTGCATACAAATATTATCCAAGCTGTTTCCAATTCAGCATACAGTAGCCTATAGCATTAATGATGATATTGGGTGCTATTTTTTGAAGAAGAAAAAAATCCCACCAGATGGAATGTATCTGTGCAGCTAATACTACAGAAACGATTTAGAGTAAATGTCATTCAAAACGAAGAAATTCACATAAAAAAGAAAGCAAACAAATGTATTCAGAAAGAAAGACATTCATGTGTTATTCATAACAAAATTATTATAGCAGCGGATATGTGGAAGATGAGGCAGAACTGCTAGAATAATTGTTTACAAATGCACACAACATTCAGAACTAAATGTTATCCAATTGCAGTTATGGATCACACAGGATAGGAAACAAATAGGCTCTATTAGAATTTAATTATTTCGAAAATGTCTAAGCGTGGTATGCATGACAATTTGTATCACTATCGCACCCTTGCGATTTATGCATTGATCACACGATGCATGTCACTGATGAAACATTACAGTTATAGCGCACTGGCGCGCTAATCAGATGTGATGTAATTTGCACAGCCAGATAGTGTGATTTTACCTCTTTATCTACTGAAGTCCGTGTATCTGTTGGGCGGTGAGCCGTGACAATCCAAAATAGATGAAGGACAAGATGTTGTAGTGGCTGCCCGTTTTTGATTTCAGTTACAGGACTGCCATTGTTTCCACTGATGCGATTTCTTGCTGCATGAAACACATCCGTCGGGGTGTGGAGCTCAGGAGGAGGTATGACAAAGGCAATCAATCACAGGCGGCTAGTATGAGCTTCATCCTTGTGGATTTCAGAGGTACACGGATGACAAACTGCATCAGGAGGTCTTTGTCATTCTCAGAAGAATATACGATCACTTGTTCAACCAAGGACGCAGCCTATTTATCATGTTTTGCGTTGCGTTGGGCTTTTGAGTCGATAGAAAAGTCAGGTTATTGACTTTTTATCCCCCCCCCCCCACCCCCCCCAACCCCCCAATGCTAATAATGAACATTAAGAATTTCAAAACAAAGTATAATTTGCACGATTTAATCAGCGTGATTTTTTTACCTTAGTTGGTCAGAACCAGAACAAAAGTGAATGTTATTTGTGGATGTTATACCACTTGCGGATGTTACTAAGAATCCCCAATGCTCCCCCACTCCCCATAAGACTACCACAGTGAAGCTTATGGGGTTGAAGATCCCCATGGAGGTGCGGTCGACTACCACAGAAGGGCAGACTGGGCTGATGACCACCACAGCAGAGTTGACTGGACTGGGGACAACCACAGCAGAGCTGGTGGGGATGAAGACCACCAAGGCATCATTGAGGACCACCAATGTGTAGCTGAGGACCACCACAGCAGAGTTGGTGAAGACCCCCAAACTTGAGACCACCACAGCGGATTAGGCAAAACTGTACAGAGCACAGAGAGGTTAGGGTTGGCCTCAGGGGCCCTGTCATGTGAGCTCAAGGGCATCCTCCATGGTTCTTACAGGACCGGCAGGGTGTTCCAAGTTGACCTCCGTGGTCATCTCAGGGCAGAAAGGAAGTTCATGAACCACCTCTGTGGTTAATGATAAAAGTCAGTGGGAAATCTGGGAAGTACATTAGATAAGCAAGGTCCAGGAATTCTAGGGTGTGGTCCTCAAGTGATCTTTTACCTTGGCGCTGGATCCATTATGGTCTGTCATTCTGTAATGGTTGAGAAAGGCAAAGAAGCAGGCAGAAAATAGGATCCACATGCAGTTTGGTTTAATATTTATATATATTTATATCTTGGATGAATCAGGAGTGAGAGTGACATTTCTGTTGGCCTCTGAGGTGATTGTGTTGTGCCTGTCACCACGGTAACCTCTCCATCTCTGGCCTGTCAATGGAACACTCTGTACTCAGACCCTCTCTTACTCTTTGATGCTGCTCACTGAGATGTCACGTCACACATTTACACCAATACCCATATGAGAATGAGATGCTCTGAAAACTCAAATACCTCTAGTCAAATGAAACTGCTCCTCATTATAATTTATATAAAGTATTCAAATAAAAAACTGAGACATGATATGTATAAACATGACCTTCATCCATAGGCGCTGCATGCTTACACAGTGTTAAACTGTATTGTAAGTATTATGACTCTAAAAATGCCAATGTCGGGTAAAATGCTGCTACAACAAAGCCTGAGAAATAAAATAGCAGATTATTAGAGAATAATACACTTGCACTAATCGATTATAATAAGTGATGACAATGTAGGTGTTATGAAGGCTACTATCAATACTATCAATTTTAAATTTCACAGAATCATAATATATGCAGTTCTATGTCAGAACAGAAGATGGCAACATTGTCCAGCTTATATACTGTATATGGTAAAAAATGCATTATATTGCACACAGATTATAAGCAAAGCATTGAATAATAATCATTACTGAATTATCAGCATCCTTAAATATCACTAAATAGAAATAATCGTGTCTAATAATAATACAAATTATTATAATAATAATGAAACTAAAAAATGAAAAAAAAAAATGAAAAAAAAATAGAAATGCACCGATCTGCCAAAAATCAGAATCGGCTGACAAAAGTAATTATTTTCAAAATGGGTCATTCAATGATAAGGGCCGATTATATCCTCTCAACTAAAAGGGGGTGGGAAAAGGTGTGTAGACTGAAACTGTACGCGTTTGTGTGCGTCTGTGTATTTTATTACTGGATTTTAAAAGACGGATGGTGGTACACGCGTGCAGGGGGAAAGGCGCAGCTTTCTGGGTTTTAAAAGAAAAAAACAATGGAAAGCTGGATGGACAGGCACAGGGATTTGGTCTGTCATCAGACTTAAACAACTTATGCTGGAGGACATAGGCTACTGAATGAAGTGGAGCTCTCACTATCAACTTTTAGAGGTCTCTGATGCAGTCGTAGAGGACCCATCTGCCATCGTGGAAGCCAGGCTGCACCATAACAACACTGTTCCAGCCTAGAACATCAAGGTAGACTCTTTTGTCTAATCAAAGAGCCCAAAATATGGAGTACTGGATTGGTCCAGTCTGAAACTCCAGGGAAAACTTGGCAAAACTGCCCTGCACGGACCACTCTGTATCACACGCATCTACAGTAATGCCACTGAGTGAGTGGATCCTCACTCTCAGTGTAAAAGCACGTTTGCAGGTTCTTCCTACAAAATACAACTTATCACTGTGGTTTCCCTCCACCCATTCACCCCTCTGCATGCTGGATGACCCCCTCAACACCTGCAGTCAGTAGCCCACATCATGAACAGTTGTTCATCATTTAAATACTGCTAGACATGACAGACTTGTGGACCTCATTGCTGCTCTGATTCCCTGCGTGGTTGATGAACAGATCTTTAAACACACTACTGTAAAGTCTAAATGGTTCAACTCACCTGCAAACACTTTTATAGGAATTGCTTACACCAGATATTGTTAACAACTCTCAGAATGGCAAAACAGTTGTACTATCTGAGGTGTCATGTGCATTAGACTTGTTTTGTGGAGGACTCTTACTGCACTAAAAAGCTAAAAAAAAAAAAAAAAAATTATTGATATCTACCATTGAGAACCTTGGGTTCAAAATTCAAATGCCATATTATGGGCATGAAAAGGGGTATCACTGAGTTTTGCAAGCTCGAAGAGAAGGGCGGGTCCTCCTTCTTCATGTAGCAAATCAAATGAGCTTCTCGCTGACTCTCGATTTACTCTGATCTAATTGGTTCAATATGTTCTCATTGCCAAAATGGTACTTTTAAAGCACATGTAGCCTGAAAGGTAAATAAATAAATATCTTCATAGTTTTAACGCTCTTAAATGTGACGTGATAGCTCGCATTTCAGTTGGCAATCAGTTCAAGTGGCAACGTGGAGCTCGAGTCAAGTTATAGCATGAGAAAAACATGCATGAACATCAGAAAAGAAGGTATGTTGAAAGATACAGTAGGGCAGTTTTTGAATTTCCGCCTTTTGCAAGGTTTCTTGCCATAAATTAAAAACATCACCCCGCCATATGACACATTTCTGTAAGATTGAAGATGTTACCCATTTGAACAGGAAACAAGTTCATAGCTTAATGAAAGGATGCGTTACATATACTTTTAGGTAAACTGAGCCAAACCCCCCTTTTTTGGTAACATTTGGGTGATTGACACAACCTTTGGGTGATTGGGACACCACATCATTGATTTAGGCTTGTAGTGTAAGCATATTTATTACACTAGCTCATACTTTGATACAATTTCATGTGCAAGATTCCATTTTTCAACATTATTAACAGTCCATGTTTATTTCTGTTCAAATTTATTTCACAATATTTAGGCTAATTCGTCCACAGTTATACAGTACAAGGGTAAAGAAGGCTTGAACTCCAAAAGTAATTGAAAAATGGCAAATTTATATATTAAAGTATGTGTGTATGTAAACCTTAATAAGTTGACATGTACTTGCAAAACTACGTATAGTCAGTAGAATGTCTGTTGGGGAACATGGGACCATCACAATAAGTGTAAGCAGATAGTCTTAATGAGAGTTTGTACATGTAGGCCTTTGTTTACATTTACATTTATTCATTTAGCCGACGCTTTTATCCAAAGCAACTTACAATTGCTATATATGTCAGAGGTCACACTCCTCTGGAGCAACTAGGGGTTAAGTGTCTTACTCAGGGACACATTGGTGCCTCGCAGTGGATTCGAACCTGGGTCGCTTACACCAAATGCATGTGTCTTATCCACTGCGCCATCACCACCTCCACCCCCTTACTTATAGTCAACAGAATGTTCAAAAGGGACCATCAAAATAAAGTGTTACTTTGATTATAGAATAAATGTGCCATTACTGTAAGATAAGTGTTTATGAAAACTAACTTCCCTGCTCTACTTTTGACATAAATATGTGTACAGAAATCACTTGAATGCTGAATATAAAAGGTGATTTTTTTTCTTCTTCATATAGCTTAGTGTGGGGTGTAATATACTTTCGTGTGTATGAGGTGACTACAAGGCACACTTGTCTAAATTGACATCAAACCCAGCAGTCTGATATGCCCATCAAGGCGCTGGCGTACAGGTATGCTGATCACGCAGAGTGACACTGGCACTACGAGAGCTCATCTCCCTGTCAATTACCTCTCAGATGTTTGCTCTAATGCAATCTCAACAGAGCTGCTCTAATCTGCCACCAGCTCACAAAAAATGCCACTTTGAGGAGCACAAGAATTTTCCTCACTTTTTAAATGGATACAGGTGAAGAGATGCAGACACTTAATGATAGATTTATGAATAATCCAATGAGATGTCCTTTTTAATGGCAATCAATGAATAGGGATACAATGCTGGCATTCTTATTCATCTATCTATCTATCTATCTATCTATCTATCTATCTATCCATCCATCCATCCATCCATCCATCCATCCATCCATCCATCCATCCATCCATCCATCCATCCATCCATCCATCCATCCATCCATCCATCCATCCATCTGAAGTCTAAAGTAAATACAGTAGTGCCTAAAAAGTCTGAAACCTCAATCACTCAAAATGTTTGATAATGTAATTAGTAATGGAAAAGGTATTAAAATTCAAAAATGCTAAATAGTGCACCTGTGCAATGCACCCACTGCACTGTATGTGACACCTTCCCATGCGTTAGTATTAAAATGAGCTAAGTTTGCTTTTGCAACTGCTCTGGAAGGGGTGAAGATATGCTGCAGAGGAATAGGTTCACAAATTGAAACGGTCCAAACAAGGATTCATCTAACGCTAAGAGGATCCAAACTCCTACACTTACATCTGTCCCTCATCTGGTGCTCATTTATTAGTCCTCTTCACAGTCCTCGTCAAAGGACAAACGTCTCTCTCAGGTGTGGGTGAAAACGAGGAGAGGTCCAGATATTAGTCAGTCTTTTGCACCATCTAATCTGCGATCTTCATCAGCATATAGCCACAGTTCCCAAACTCAGTCGCTGGCTGACAGCTGTGTCTCTATGACAACTGTCCCTCTAGAGTTTGACTGCAACCCAGGCACTTAACACGTCCACCCTCAGGAGGGCCTAATGGACAGGTGCCCACTCCCTCCCCGTCTATCCAGCTCTGAGGTGCCATTACACCTCCTGCTGTTTTAACACTGTCCCTTTTCCCTGCCATCATACATCTGGCAAAGCTGTGTGCTTAGAGTCACTTTCACTTAGACACGCCCCCTCCTAACGAGTCCATTCATTAGAAGCCAGCGGGTAAAGGGAGAAAATGACTTGAGGCGACGAGAAATCGAAACAAATCGGCGGGCCGTATCAATTAGGGGCAATATTTCTGCTCTGTAATTGCAGATGTGATTAGAGGCATAGAGAGCTGGCCGAGGAAGTGTAATTTAGTGTTTAACAAACCACCGAAGGGACACCTGCCTGTTGTGGCTGCGCAGGGTTAATCATTCCTGCTTTCTTGTAGCTTGTTTGCACGTTTAAAGGACATATGCAGACAACTTTGCCCTCAGCTGGAAACTCATTAATGACTTAACCTGTAGCATAATCTCAAACAGAGGAGCCATGACTGTGTACATCCATGTTAAAACTTGACTTTCACAGTTCAAAGCTTAAAACTCCTTCATCCGGAGATTAAAACTATGACTTTTCTTTCTCTTTTTGAAACATAGGGTCACTTGAAAAACGTGCCACTGTTTGCAATGTTACAAAACATAAATTTAAGTCACCATTATGGTGATCGGTCAGCCCATTCTCACCCCCAAGGCGTCACCTAACTGACGCCTTGGGAAGCATTTGACCATGCTTCAATATCTGACGCTTTAGGCGCCCTTTAGCGTCAGTTAGATGACGCTCTAGGATCGCGTGTACCCCACCCCCACCCCATACCTAAACCTAACCGCGTCCTCTTACTGACGCTTTCCTTTAGCGTCAGTTAGATGACGCCGTAGGATCGCGTCATGTAAGTGACGCTAAAGGGCGCCTAAAACGTCAAATATTGAAGCATGGTCAAAGGTGACGCCTTGGGGTGAGAATGCGTTGGATCGGTGTTTGTTTTAAAATTACGTTTTTCTCCTTCAGTGATTCTGCTTGTTAACATTAGGTGTCTTCAATATGTGACTATACTTGTAGTAATTTACTTTATTTTATATTTGTAGACTATACTTTTTTTTTTTTGAAATTTCCACAACACAACAGCTACTCAACGGCATTTCATTTCCGAACTGCTGCAATACGTACAACAACCAATGTAATCAACAACCAACCCTTTTACGCTTTCACTTTAAAAAAACTTTCAAAACGTGCAAGAAGCAACATATTTTTTTCCAAGCTACACAAAATGTACACCATAAACGCAGTCCATTTGATTCGTGTGATAATTTCAGATTTTATAAAGCCATTTGATAGGTGAGTAAATTATGCCAGAATTTTGAAATTAAGGGTAATCCAAATGGAATGAATGGTTGTCTCTGTTAATCTGTTACTAAATACTCTGAATATAATAGTGAACTAAAACTCGTCTTCAATCTTTTAGAATCAATCCATGTGGCTTATGTGAGTTTTTATTCTCTTCTGTGGGCATTGCTCTCATATATTCTATAATACCGCTTTGGTGGCTTGAATCATGGATTACCCATCGGTCTGAATATTACCATCATGCCTAAATGTAATTTATTCAGCATAGCCTCTCATACAAATCCCTGTACAAATATTCTTACAGTTGTGGCATAAGACCATGAATAAACCGTTATGCTTTGTCAGGTTGCTACAAATCCACTTTAGAGTCATACATTACATATGTTCATATGGCTTTGATCAGATATATTTGATCTTCAAAAGATTGATGAAAGAATAATTGAATTAAATTACTCTGTGTGAAAATTCATAGATTTTCTCACTGAGGGAGGATGTTCATTTGCTTTCCTTGTAATTGAACTAGAGCGTTGCACCAAGGAAGTGTTAATCTTGATAAATCATCTCAATAATTCAGTAATATGTGTCTGAATAATTTAAAAACCACCAGGGGGCAGTGATGATCAGTGTGTGAATTATCACTATCACAGTGATATAAAAACTATACAAACCCGGATCTAATTTGCACATCAACTGTCAGCACGATGAACATGTTAATTCAAGCACTCCCGCTTCATTGGAAACTTACGGCCCTATCAATAACACCACCTCTGCTCCATCTGGTCATGTTCAGTCAAAAGCTATTTTGTTAAACGGAAGGAATTCATTGCTAAAAAAAAAACCACAAAAAAAACACAAAGATAAATACTCTCATATACACACATGTGGCTTCAGACTTCAGATGCAGCAGGTGAAACATGAGCCCGTGAGACTCAGGAATGAGACAGGAAAGAGCCACATAGACTTCCTCTCCCCCTTCAGCCAAAGTGCTGAGTCTGAATATCAAACAGCACTGCCAGCCCTTACACATCCATGTACTTTAAGATGAACTGGAATTAGAAAACAGGTTAAACCAATAACAAAGAAAAGGGGTGTTGAAATAATGTTTTTGCTCTCTTTTGTTCTTTCATGTTTAACTGCCGTGTTACACTCTAAAAAATACTGGGTTGTTTTAACCCAACTTTGGGTCAAATATGGACTAACCCAGCTGTTGGGTTAATTTTTACATTACATTTTTAACCCAACATTTCGGGTTTGTCCATATTGGACCCAAAATTGGGTTAAAACAACCCAGCATTTTTTAGAGTGTATTTGTGTTTTTATTATTAAGATCCGTGCTCACCTTAAGTTATTTTGAGTAATGTTAAATAAATATTCCCCAATCAAAACAATTTAAGCTTAATCGACAGCATTTGTATTCTGTACACATTGTTTTAAGTCACCATAAAGAAGTTTAGCTTTTTTATAATTTTACTTCTACACTCTAAAAAATGCTGGGTCGTTTTAACCCAATTTTGGGTCAAATATGGACAAACCCGAAATGTTGGGTTAAAAATGTAATGTAAAAATTTAACCCAACGGCTGGGTTAGTCCATATTTGACCCAAAGTTGGGTTAAAACAACCCAGCATTTTTTAGAGTGTATGTTATACAAGATTCAGGTAATTTAGTAACCAGTTTAATGTAATTTAAGTTGAAATGACTTAAACATTCAAGTTGATTGTACTTAATTTAAGGCAGCAATTTTTTTTTACAGTTTAGCATAATGTTGATAGCAATAAAATAAGAATAATTTCCCCATAATGTATTTTTTTAAAAGCTGCAGTTCGATTTTTTAAAATGTTTTTAAAAGAAATCTCTTTTGGCGCTCAAGGCTGGATTTATTTATCCTTTGATTAGTAAAGATTGTATTATTGTCTTGTTGACACACTTTATGACAACATGCTTTTTACTTTTTTTATTCAATCAAAGCAAATTTTCAAGTCTTTTTATAAGTTATACAAGATTCAACTCATTTTAAAGTCAGTTTAATGTCACAAGTTAAAAGGACTTAAACAACCAAGTTGATTACTTAGAAATTGAAGGCAGCAATAACATTTTATAAGTATTTTACCGTTTAGGTATTGGCCCCAATTCACTTTTTACTGTAGTCTAAGTGACTCACTGTAACCCAGATTTTTAAAGAAAAGGGGCAAGTTTAAAAGTAATTGGTAAAGTCATTTTTTTTTAATTCGTCATTATGCCACAAATACTATCGATTGACCTTATCTTGTACCCGTAACCCGTAATATTCCTTTTCTGACATTCTCAATGTAATTTCAAAAACACAAGCAATTTCGATCAGATCTTGGATTACTTCAGATTATGCAAACCCCCAGACATCTTTTGAAGTATTCGCCACTGAACGGCCTCACAAGGCTCAGAGGGCAAGAGGGCAAGACTGCTGGGGTGAGAGAGTGGGAACAGTTCAACAATCAACACACTTCAACCGGACCCGCAATTCTCAGCAGGCCCAATCACGTTAATCAGTGTTTGTTTCCTGTAGGGCTCGGAGTCTGGTGTTGCAATGTGGCAATAATTAACAGCAAACACAGGATAACAGAAACCCCACTGTTATAAATATGACATCTGAGGGAAAATTCGCACCGGAGCGTGTGACAGCAGAAAGAAGAGGACCGTGAATAGGTGGCACGGAGATCGCCTGTTTATTTCTGTTTGCATTTAGGTACAGTGTGTTATCAAGGAGGAATGCCGGACTATAGCGCATTATGTCACAATTATGCGTGTACATTGTGTGTGCGCAGATGATATTTCCCCCTCTCTGCGGCCCTTATCGTGGCGCTTTGATACAGAAGCCCTAATGACTAAGCCAGACTAGCAGGATTAACACATGATGCATAATAACAGTCTTGTGTTCATCACTTCTGAACAAGGTTTGGAGAACAATTACCAGCAATTAAACCACCGCCAGTTATTCAAAGAGATAATTATGTCCTTGGTGTATTGCATCAATTAGCTACTTTTATTTCAGCCCGCAAACTCTCCGCTACGTCGTATGTGACATGTTTGGAGAGGCTTGAACAACAGGAATTCCTGCACTTATCCTCTATAAGTAGAGTGAAATGTGAGCAGAGAGAAAGTGAAAAGTATCCTCTCATCTATGAAAGGATTTTGTTGTTCTGCCATTTTTGCTAATAATGACGTGGTCCAAGGAGAAATCTCTCTGAAGTGACAATTTGGATTTGACATCTCAACCGAATCCTTCACAATTGTGAGTTCTCGAAAAACAGAAGATTAAAACCAAACAATCCCGGAAATAAGTGTTGAGGATGATTTTCTTGAGCTGCCAAACGGCTTTTCGTAAACGTGCATATTGAATTCAGTCTCCGCATACTGTAATAGCGTTTCAGGAGAGGCCTGTCGGGGACGTTTTCTAATGCCGAGACCTTATTCCATGGGTCTAGGTCTACATTTTTTCCCTTTCTTTCCGAGGGAGATTGAGGCTCTAAGAGCTCAGCTGAAATTCAGATGTGCCCTTGAAGAGATATGGCTTTGTGCTTTTTGATGACCTCAATACAATTCTGACTCAATCCATTCAGACAAAGATTTGACCTTAACAAATTGTGCCGTGACTACAATGAGTTGAATTTAAAAGAGCTTATGCTTGAAAGGGCTCTCGATAATGTGTAAGTGTTCTTCAGAAACAGCAAAAACATGCTAATGCAAATATTCGCAGACACATTTTTGAAAGCACAAAACACTATGCTAAATGAATATGTTTGTTTTAGGAAAACACAAAGGCGTTTGAACAAGAAGCAGCGGACGATTTTCTTGAATTGTGAGCTGTCTTTTACCTTTTTTTGAGCCTCAAGGGTATAATGGCTAACTCCAAATACCTGTGTCCAATTGTAAGTAATCTATTAAACCACAGAGCCCACAGCTTATTTCCCCTCTGCTTCACATCCTCCATTTAATGTGATAGCTACAACAAAAGCAGGAACACCTTTCACCTCCTGTTCTTTACTAGCGTCTTTTATCGCTGTTCATCCTCTCTCCTGCTTTCTCTCACTCTCACACACACACACACTCATATCCATATTTGTGCTTGTTACCTATACAGAATTAACTGCTGTCATTCGAAGCACTTCCAGACCGACCAAGTCTGAGATGGGAAAGTGTGTTTAACTCACTTAGTATCACATATCAGTACTAATGTTGAGATTATAGAGGTTAAGGATTTAGGCCCCTGCCACGTGTAGAGTCAGTTTATTGCTGAGCGTTTGAATGTGTGCCTTCTCGGTCCCCCATTTCCTGAAGTTCCAGGGGCCGGTCAGAGGCAGCGATGCGTTGGCCGTCAGCCCTCCATTCACTCCTCAATGGGCAGGCTCTGACATGCTGTCACCTTGGCAACTGCTGCCAGGGTAATGTGCCTGGCGGGCTAACTGACCTCAGCTGGCAGTGTGCCACGGGCTTGCAGCAGGTGTGGGACAGTGAAGGTCCCATGGCCACTAATTCAGCCATCCTGTATGAGGCTCGGACCACATCTATTGCCTGAAGGACTGAAGGGAATTGCGAGAAAAGCAAATGCTATGCTGTGTAGTGAGACATATTAGGTGTCCGGCCAGTCTGCACGGAACAAAAAAAGCAGATTTTAAGAAATTATAAATAAATACATCACTATAAACATTTTAATTTGGCTATCTCTCTGTCTCTAATCCCAAGATTGAGCACTAGGCAAGCAGTTTAATATCTTTAAAAGAAGCATTTAAAGGTTTATCGGTAGCCTTTGCACCATTTTTTTGCAACCAATTTTATCATTTTATTTTATTGCATCTTATGTTTATGTAAACAAATACATTTCACACATAAAAAGATAGAAATGTTAATTCAAACGTTTTCAAAAAACAGTACCAGCACGTTTTTTGTAATTATAATTAATGCTGTTTTTAAATATTCATTCAGTATTGTTTTATCGATAAAAAAAAAAAAAAAAAAAAAAAAAAAAAAGGTTTGATTCGGGAGGGAATTCCAAAAGATGGCGCTAAAGAAATATGAGAGAGTATGATTTATTTTTTATGGTCCATAAACATCCACAATTTTGGTAAAATTAACATTTATAGAAAGTATTTAAAAGAGCAGTGTGAAAAAAAAAAACGATTCAACATTTAAATTCGAATCTTTCAGTTACACATATTTGGCACCTCAAGAGATATTATATTATATTATGCATAAAAAAGCATTAGGCTATGCGTATGATCCCCACATAGAACAGAGGTATCAAAAATGGCAGCCCATTCTCACCCCCAAATAAAAATAATAGAAAATAATAATTTTGCGTGCTAGAGTTATGTGTTTTGAGTTATGTGTTACAGGTTTTTTTTGTTTTGTTTTGTTTGATTGATTTTTTTTTTTTTTTTTTTTTTTTGCTTTAGCCTATAGTTTCTTTTTGTTAATCTACAGTAGAGGTATCATTGAGTTTTATATTATGCAATCCAGGGTAAACCTATAAGAAGAAGAAATCATATTTTATCACATTAATCAGAATCATCAGTTATATATACTCTTTGAGCGTGGACAGCTATTTTCATTACACAGGCTGTACTTCTTTTGAAGGTTGCCATTTTTCAGTCAATGTAATTGATTTTTACTTTGCAATCGCTGAAAATATACTTTTACAAAAAATCTTCATTTTCGATCATATTGCATTTTGTGCAAAGTAAAGCTAAAAATTAAAACTAGAAAATAGTAATATAATCAAAGTCTTATTTTATCCAGTAAAAGTGCATTTTAGACATCATTTTAGACAGCAACTGCAAGCTTCACAACTCAGTTATTCTGGGTGTGAGCGGTGCTATTAACATTGGCTATATTGCATGAAGGGTGGGGCGCGTGCTTATAACCACAGGTTGAATTTCGTTGCCATGCAACGGATGTACGGTAAATCATCCGCGAAATTTAAATCATCAATAGAAGGGCCGTGTGCTTAGCTGAATAGTCACTACCACACAAAAGTTCTTCAGAAAAAAAAAAAAAATCAGCTGCACTCTCAAGTCTCAACAGAAGCGTCGTTCAGCAGGAAGGTTGGTGTTGCGCCTTAAGAGTGTAAAGCTATTTAAAATGAATACAAATAGGAGAAATTGTCAAACCTGTCTTGATGAAAATTAAGGGCCAACGGTTGTGCTATTCCCCAGTAGTAACGGTCGGTTTTCAGAAAAAAAAAAGCAATTCAGTCACACAATCGTTTTTGCACGCTTTTACATTGCAATCTGATGGAAGGATCTAGGCCCTTTTGCACTCAGAGAGCTACGTGGCAAGCATACGAATTTCCATGCATACAAATGCACTACTGCTTTAGAGCGTGCACGGAATGGATTCCAAATTACGTCACTCGCTGAGCGGGACGCTCGCTTTTTCAAATTTAAATTTGAAGAAAAAAGAGGAATTTTACGAAACGGCCGTTATCATAATAAAGCCAAATAAATCAACTGTTTGCTGAAGGCACGCCAATTTAATATGATCTAGCCTAGGCCTATTTTAATTAGCCATAGGCTACATGCAATTCTGCTGTTTGTTTCCTACTAAGATATTGCAGTTGTTTTGTTGAGTTCATCCAGTTAGGCTATTTACTGAAATGACTTGGACTAAATAATAAAATAATGTTTGCATAAAATACTACAAAGAAAGCGGTAATTAGGTTGTCCATTAAGGCAAATATCACGTCGCTGCTGATAATATTTATGTGTCGAATATTTGTTTTAAAACGAGAAAGAAGAGAAAAAGAAACTTCCAAAGCATTCTAGTGGGACGTAATGCATGTCAAGCAAAATATGGAAATTATTACCCTGATTTAATGAGGACGAGAGATGAAGCGTATTCTGAATACATTTCCATGTCCCTTTGATGCTATCAGGATTATCAGGACATTTCGGTGTTTTTGGAACCAATAAGACCTCTGACTGTTTTGATCATTTATATTCAGTTGAGAAGAAAATAATCTAAATCAGCATGGCTATAGTGGGTGTCAGCTAATGCATAGCCTGGTGAAATACGAAAATAGGCTACTAGCCTATTTGGAGTCACAGAAAATCTGTAAGTCATTGACGGGGGAAAAAAAGTTTTATAATCAAATATAAAATGTATTAGCCTACATTATTTGTTTTTGGAACGATGACGTGAAGCTTATCTTTCTTAAACGCCGTTAATAGCCTATAGATAAATAGACAATAGTTAAGATTATTTCTTAAAAAAAATAAATAAATAAATAAAACATGTAGGCTAAAAAAAAAAACAGGCTAACAGAAAGGAAAATAAGACAACAATATGACACTGCGAAGTGAAAACATTTTAAAAGTTCTTCGACTCCCTTTTTAGGCCAAGGGTCAGGTTATTGAGAAACTCTTCAAAATTCCCTTTGTACAAAAAAAATTCTCAGTAAATCAAATCAAACAAATATCAGAAATGAGTTTTCATTTAGAATTTAGTTTTAATATTTAAGCAAACTTTAAGAAAGAAAGAAAGAAAGAAAGAAAGAAAGAAAGAAAGAAAGAAAGAAAGAAAGAAAGAAAGAAAGAAAGAAAGAAAGAAAGAAAAAGAAAGTAAGTTGCACCGATGCATATGAAAGCTATATCAGATTTATTGTTCTCATTCACTTCTCGCTGAGTCAGTACTGAACTTAAATAACAACCACGGGGGAAACGGTTTGACAACGGTTTGTTTCAGCTTCGTCAATGCGTTTGTGTACAATATCTGTATATAATAACAAGTGTAATAGTAACAGTATAAAATATAATCAATATTTAAAATGGCAGGGGGAAGGCCTACAAGAGATGCTACTAGGTTGAAAGTCATCACAGCGCGCAACAAATCTGTAATTGCTCCTGAAAATATTTGAAATTGATTTAGTGAAAAATATAAAGCAAATCATTTAAACCAACACATTAATTTTTCATATTGGCAAATTTACACAGACTTGTTATCAAATCCCCACCAAAAAAAACTCTGCCTGCGAAAAAGCAGTGAAGAGAGGGCAATATCCACGATGATTCAGCCAAACAACAACAAAAAGTGTTTAACAAGGGGTCGGCTGAAATTGGAAAATAAGTGCAGCTTGAGAGTAATCAATCTTTTTTTTTTCTTTTTTTTTTCTTAAGAGCTTTCTCTGTGTAAAAGCTATTCACAGAAGTGTAGTCCACAAAAATACTATGAATTATAAAAGGTGTAGTTTGTTGCACATAATGCTCCAAGAGAGTAGACAAGACAATTCCGTTTTGTTAAAATGAGTAATATAATTCCTGTGCGTAAAATTGATACGTGTCCTGGGGTAAATTCTTCCGCTGTTTAATATTTAATGTTCGTCTGCATTGATCCATGTCCTTGGGAGTTCTTTTGTGATTTCAATCCATAAAGTCTATGTTGGCTTTGGGCTGGTTATGATTTCGGTGTCAGTGCACCAGAATCTCCTGGCCATAGGAGCTCGTAGTTGTCACGCTGTTGTGGTTGCTGTCTGGTTCATCTTTCAAACTTGCACCTTTTAAGTAATCTACCACAAAACTCCCCTGAAACACAGAGCAAACAGTCATTTAACGTTAGGGACATTGGAGGATTAAAAAAACCCGAAAAGCTTTTAAAGATTTCAGTTTTGGGTTATCTCGTAATATACATATAATATTTGTGATATCTTGCTGACTTGAACAGTACATAAAAAAAAATATGATTCGTTCTACGTCTCAGTGAACATACGTTTGCAGTCCATGGACGGAGGCGGTGTGTCTGCACTCACGTTGCCGGCATGGGTGTACACGTCCTCGGGCGTCTGAGGAACTCCGGGCGGTGTCATCCTCTTCTCCTTCTGCCTTCGGTTGCAGAACCAGACCCGAACCACCTCCTTTTCCAACTGGAGGTTGTCCGCCAGAGAGGTAATCTCCTGCGCTGCCGGTTTTGGGCATTTCAGAAAATGGCTTTCCAAGGCTCCCTTCACGCTCACTTCGATGGAGGTGCGCTTCTTTCGTTTCCTGCCTTGAGCTGCTATTTTATCGATGCTGGTGGGACTACCGGTGGTCGAGTCGGCCTCTTCCAGCCACTTGTTCAGCAGCGGCTTGAGTTTGCACATGTTTTTAAAGCTCAGCTGGAGAGCCTCGAACCGGCAAATGGTGGTCTGAGAGAAAACATTTCCGTAAAGAGTTCCCAGGGCTAACCCAACGTCGGCTTGAGTAAAACCCAGTTTGATCCGACGCTGCTTAAACTGTTTGGCAAACTGCTCCAGGTCGTCGGAGGTCGGCGTGTCCTCGTCTGAGTGCGAATCGTGGCTGTTCACTCCGGCGTGGTGGTGCTGGTGGTGGTGGTGGTGAGGGTGCTGCTGTTGATGATGATGATGGTGATGATGGTGATCCATTTCTGGAGAGTCTCCTCGCATCAGCCCAGGGTGGACTAAACTCCCAGGAGGGTTCAACATCCCGTTGACTGTGAAACCACCGGGTTGGGAATAAATGAGAGACTGCTGGGATTGCTGCTGTCCTCCGGTGATGGTGGGGATGTGTGAGGCTGTGGTGCCACCCCATGCGCTTTGGTGCGACTGGTGAGCCCCTAAATGCGAGGGTCTGTGGTGCAACGCGGTGCCCGAGTGCAGGTCTTCCCTGTTTGAACTGCTCTTCACATCTTGTTGCTGTGGGCTACCGGCCATGCCAACTGGACTGGAGGACCAAGGCGAGCCCGCTTCTGCTGCTGCGGCGGCTGCGGCAGCGGCGGCTGCGGCAGCGGCATGGGGCAGTGAGGTAACCCACTGATGGGCATGGCTCAGCATGTGCCCCCCGTTACTGGCCGACATGGCTCCTTGCATGAAGTCGCTCTGCACCATCTTGACCGCGGGGTCTCCTCTGTACCCTCCCGACACCGATGTTACGACACCACTTCCCGGCTGCATGCCACCACCTCCGGACTCCGAGTGCACGATTGAGGCTGATGAGAGAATGCTATTGCTGGCCAGGTAAGGATTGGAAGCCGCTGTGGCCATCCCCCCTCACCACTTTGAACAATTCTACTTATTATCCCCCCCTCCCCGTATTGTAACCGTAACTTTTTTCCAAGCCTCGAAGGCACGCACTATTTCATGAATTATTCAAGCTGGAAAAATATGCGTGGTATTTTGATTTGGTCCACCGACAACACAGCAAAAGATGGCAAAGAATATATCCGTCAAAAACTCCTTTTATCGTAAGCAAAAGGAGAAAGAAATACCTTCAGCGTAGAAATCCACATTATGCATGGAAGTTGCTTTTACGTTTGAATTCCATTGTTAATTTCATTGTCTTAAAGACCAATAATAAGAACAAAAAAAGTGTTGCTTCTTGCTTCTTCTTCTTTTCTTTTTCTTCTTCACATCAACTTCACGTGGTGATTACAAAAATCCCACACCGAACTTCATCGCGCGCTCTCTCTTGACTTTTATGTGGAGGCTTATCAGAAGACGCTCGCTTGAAAACTTCTCTCTGGTCCTCAGTCCTTTCTTACAGAGTCTTGCTACTCATATTTCTTCCTTTCACAGAGTCCATCTGACGTTAATCTTCAATGCATTCCACTGGACACAACTCTATCAAATACACGCGCGAGGGAGACTTTCACTGTCCTCGCTCGCTCCGTTCCTCTCTCTGAGCGCGAGTGCACGCGAATGTTTACGTTCAGCCCCCGCGTGCGCACACCATCCACATCCTTCACCCAATTACCGCGAGGAAGTTTTTGCGAGATTGATGCTCATTGGATATCCTTCGGGAGAGTGACAGATCTTAGGGCACAGCTAAGAAATCACGTTAAGGCGTTGCAATTTGCTATGTCTAATTTGGATATGTCAACATACGAATAAAAGTGACTAGACCTTGTCCCTGAACAGGAAGCTTAGTTTATATAAATCTATTGCAGTTTACGGCATCATTTGCTTAGATTAACGATGCTTTAGATGTTTTGTTTTGCTTTCCCCCCTTTTTTTCCAGAGGAAATTGTTTGGCTTGAATTCGCTTCAGCGTTTGTTTTATTTTACTGATGTCGGTCTTTTGTCCGCAACAGGCGGACTGAAATTAAACAGATTAATTTTGAAATTAAACTGATGATGATAATGAATTTTTGTCTAATTTTTTTTTTACCAATGGGCAAGTAACAAACAAACATGGAAATCACAATAGATGGGTTACAGATAAAGCAAAGCAAATAACAGGCATATATATATACAACATTAAGCATTTCAGCATTGGCTTAGGGGTACAAAATGAACAGAGCATATATTGTATTTGTATTCAGAAAATATATGTGACTGATAACTTCACGGATAACACTATAGCCTATTCAGATTAAACGAGCCGTTTCAAGCACCAGCACTGTAAACTTTTAAACTGATGTAGCTATTCATTACATTTAGTAACATCTATTAGGCTATAACCTAATGAGGCAAAATAAATAAAACATTAAAATACAAAAACAATGCACAAATAAACAAAATCGCATAGCCAATAAACATAAAATATATCATATTGTTTTATTTGTTTAAATTATAACTTTGCTAGGCTTCATTACTTTCACCTAACTTGAAATGGATATCAGAACTTTCCAGAAAAAAATAAATAAAAAAAATCAGGTGAATATAAAAAACACACCGTATTAATCCCTGGGTGGTGATTTATTGTTGTTTGTTTATTTGAGGATTGATCCACCCCTGGTATAGCCTGCCTATATAGGCTAACCTATTGAAATGGGTCGAGGACAGCGACACTCGTGCACTGCGAGCGATGAACAGTTAGTGCTGATTTTCATTTGCATAAATTTTCATATGTTTAAGTGAAAATAATAGCGGAGCGGAGGAGAGCGGGATTCACTCGAGACGGAGGAAGAGAGAGAGGGAGCTGCGCTGGATTCATTCCTGCGGTAAGAAATCTACCTCTCCCTCTCTTTCTCACTGTCTCTGCCTTAATGTTTTTGTTTTAATTTTGAATTTAAAATCCGTGTTGTATTGCACGTTTGTAAAAATCGGCAGCAAAATGCATATCTATGTGGATCTTGTTATTCAGTGAGGGCCTTGCGCTTACTTTGATAGCCTAAAGAATCTTAAAACAATCACATTATTTATACTAAATTAAATGCGTAATTGCGAGGGCCAACACATGCGCTAAATGAATCATAGCAGGGATGCAGGGAGTTTAATGACATCAACTTCTTGACAATTTCATTAAGCTTCTTAAGCAAAGACTTCTTAGACTTTATAAATATGGACTTATACGGTAGGCTACTTATATGTTTTATGTTCCAAAGATATGGCGAATTAGTTATTAAAATGTAATTAATAGAGTTTTTTTTTTCTTTGCAAATCTGTAATTTGAAAACAAATACGTTGTTTGAGTGTTTTAAGACACAGCACAGTCAAATGCGTTTATAAGTCTTTAAACAATAACATTGAGTGTTAAAAGATTGTTTAGTCGATGAGTTGCAATTACAATTGTTTCCATCGCTTGTTTTAAAGTAGTTTCTTAAAACGTTAAATAAGGTTGATCAATCAAAAAGCCATGTGAAGTGTCAGTGAGATATTTGCCGGAACAGTATTTTGAATTAATTTGCAAAGACAAACATGACCCTCCCTGTAACAGGTCATGCAATAAGTTTATAACGGGAAATATATAGTCTATCAGCTGGCACACAGATGATCCATCAATCACTTTCCTAAGTCATGCTAAACAATGACCCAGTGTGCCATTTGTAAATTTAGATACTTTATTTCTTGTTACGCTTTCTTTTTGCGCACTAATTGATTCCTGTTATAGAAAGGTTGTTTTACTTGGGGTTAAAGTCGTGTTTTGCATGAAAGTAGCCATAGTAGACGCCTTTACACCGCCTGTTGGTATTTAACAATTTAAAATAAATCACATATTTTATGTTTTTAATAAAAAAAAAAATCACATTTTGATTAGGTCAAAAGGAGTAACAAGAAAACCTCTTAATATTCAATATACAAAAAAAGTACAAGTAATATCTTTAATTGGTGGTTGTGCCATTGGACATTTAGAGACATTCAATAGGTTTTTTGTTAGAAAAGTTTTACATTTCAAATAAGTTCAAGTTGAAGAGCTTTGCAGTTACCATTTCTATCCTCTCTAACTTTATTTGTCATTGACACACATAGACTACAAACATATTTTCTAAATTGAATAGGCATTTGTAATTTGGTATGACAATAAGCATGAATTAGGTACACTATGCCTGCTGTTATATGCTCTTTCATACAAAAAACATGAAAAATCTGTCACCAAGTTAGAAAAGTGTAAGGGACCTAATGGGACCTAATGGGAAATGATAAAGCAAAGTTGAACTGACGGGATATCTACAATTATAAGGTAACTGTGTATCGTAAACCGTCCCTTTCAGTCGGAAACGTCAAATTTCGTAAACCGCTTTTCAGGAAATGGGGAAAAATCAACATACTATTTAAAAAAAAAATGGTTAAACACTGTGTTGTCAAATATGATAGTCTATTGTGACTTTATACTGTATATATTTGGCTTTAGTCAAAATTCAAATTGAGTTTTTGACCAGTGAATGTCAGACATAGCCAACGTGTTTTGTCCTCCATTAGAACTGCTGTACCTAAGCCAGTAAGTGCATTTTGTAAGTGCATTTCAAATACACAAAACATTAGCCTTTATAGAGAAGAAGAAAATGTTGCACTTAATAAAACAATCAGTTCATTATTTACCCTTGCATTGCAAACACTGTTGTCCAAACTGCATGGCACACTTATATTCAGGATAGAGGCCTGGTAATGAGGTTTGACTGCCCAATATTTAAAAATGTGTTAATTTAGTAATCTTGTTTTTCCAATAGAGTGAAATAATAACCCCCCCCCCCCCCACCCCCCCTTCCTGTAGGCCTGTGCCTTGAATGTCCATGCATAAATCTGGCCCTGCCTACCCCTAAACCTACCAACCAAAGAAAACTTTCTGCAGTTTTACATTTGCAAAAAAACCAACCCGGTCTCATCCCAAATCGTCATATAACTGACGTTTTGGGACGTCTTTTGACCATACGTCAATATTCGCCTTTTTAGGGCCCCCTTAAACGTCGGTAGATGAGGTTATGGGATCCTAACTCTACCCCATACCTAAACTTAACCCTAAACCTAACCCGTCACCTAACTGACGTTAAAGGTAAAGCGTCAGTTGTATGACGGCCCGGGATCGCCATCTACCGACGTTTAAGGGGGCCCTAAAAAGGCGGATATTGACGTATGGTCAAAATACGTCCCAAAACGTCAGTTATATGACGATTTGGGATGAGACTGTGTTAAAAAAACACCAGTTATATGATTTATAAGCTGTTTATAAACACACACAGGCACACACACACACCTATTTCCCCCAGTCCCTGTATTACATTAATCAAAGCACATATTTCCCAAGGGAATCCACACATGGATCACAGTAAATCCTAGTGAAATTGAATCACATCACAGAGTCCTAACTCAGCGGCCCGGCCGTTATTTTCCATACATATTTTTGAGTGATTTCTTGTAAGAGAATACATGAGAAATATTTACACCTATTGACATTCACTACTGTATAAGCTGCTATAAATGGGCTTCCTCACTAAAACAAGGCTTTTGATGGCATCGCCAACCAGCCTCATGTCTCCCTTGAAAACAGCAACTAAATTTCTCCCCTAGTGAATTTGCCGCTTCAATTTTTGTCGAGTTGCGTGATTAGGAATGCTAAACATTTTCAGATGCCTTATTTATGACATCACAGCGATGTCATTAACGTTTTCCAGCTCTACGTTCAGTCTGAGGAAAGTTTCAAATGTGCTGGCTGTGCTTTCTTCTGCAAGTGACTGCAATTCAAATCTCTTTTCCCCCTGCAGGTAAGAGCAAGTCCCTCTGATAAACACAAGACACACAAGGCCTTCTTTCAGTGAAAGCTCCTTTACAGGGGCGGGATGGCTAGGATTATCTTTCCTCCTGTCCTCTTCTCTCTTGTGAGCGTGACATCTCAGCTAGGTAGGTTTCCTAGCAATGCACAGAAAACATGTCACACTCTAGTTTTGGACAGATGTTTGCATTATTGACCACAAATGGACAGACAAAAGGCTCATTGAGAGATTTGAATAATTTCCATCTAAAGAACACTACAACACCCCTGAAGGGCTCTAGCAAAGGTGCCATTCAGCAAGGTTTTCTGTCAGTAAAGCTCAAAGCAGCTGGAGCAAAAATCACAGAATTGTCCTCTCCTCCTTTATTTCTCGCGAGCGGCATTTGCATTTTACTCAGCTTAGCAAAAGAAATAGCCTGCAGCGAGAAAACTCTATCCACTATGCATACAAGAAAGAAGGAGAGGGAGAACGAGAGAATAAAAGACGTGAAAAAGAACACAGACAGGCTGACTGAAAGGAAATGAGAGATAATCTCAAAGCTACTGTCCATTTCCTACATAGTCACAAGCCATCATCCGTAATGGGAAAAATGCATCAGCATGCGCCGCTAGACGAAGTGCAATCCGCGTGTTCTTTTGTCACCTAACCATGGATAGCTTCACTCTAAGATAGTCTTAAATAGTCTTTTGATGGTATCTCGAGACCAATTTACAGATCTCCGGCATTATTACAGTAGAGCAGATGCATTACGCGGGCCTGTCTTTTGGAATGGGGTCATTCTCAGAGAAGCATCTTTGCATGTTACCTGAGGACACCACAGGCGTGTTATCATCCCCAGACCCTGCCAAGCATATTTGTCCCATCTCTTCTGACAACTAAAGGGACCCATCAATGTTTCAGCCCACAGAGGGCCTTTAAAGTGAGTAAAACCCATTCTCTTTAATTCTGATTACACTCTGAAAGTGTCTTTAGCATGTGGCGGCTAAATTGGGCTATCAACGCTAAGTAGCGGCGGGGAAGAAAAGAGCCAATTATGCCAGTCAAAGCCAGATGATGATTCTCATCTTCACTCTCTCTCTTTCTCTCTCTCTCACACACACACACACACACACATATGCGCACACAAACGGAAGAGAGGAGAGGAATACATCTCCTTTTGTTCTAAAATATAGATATATCGGCCGACACACCTTTGTGCGTATTCGCAGAATTGAGAGACGCCAAGCTTTCACACTTACAGAATTGTCTGACTTCATAATGAGTCTCTGCATCTGTCTAATATAAATAGCCAGGGGTGGGCAGTATGCTATGAATTCATATCCATAACAATCAAGAATACTTATTGTGTAAGAATAAAGCAATACTTTCAAAACCAAACAGTGTTATTTTTATTTATTTATTTATTTCACGCATGGATGACTCAAACCCTATCAGATGTTTATTTGTGTGGGATAAAAGCAGAACCTGTAAAACCTTCAACAATGCAGTAAGATTTAACTTAATTCAAGTGACTATATCCTGAGGGTAATTTGTGCCAAATCGTAGCTTTGCGGTGCCTGCATGATTAATGCACATAAAGGAGTTTATCCCTTCAAACACTTTGACTGTTTTGACAATGTAGGATTCTTAGAATAGTAAGGTGCTGTTTGACTAACACACAGTCCATTAACTCCTGTCCTGATACACCCCTGATCTCAGACTGTTCCTGCTGGATGGTGTGTGTGTGTGAGTTCATGGGCCTCAACAGTCAACAGTGACCTTTCATTTGGAAGGGATGAGGTGCTTTGTGATCACAACATTAGGACACTTGGAACAACTGCCTAAAAGACTAAAGAAGAGGACAGAATGTTGTTCTTCACTCATCGATAAGAAGGATGTAATGTATCCTGAGGAAATATCTGAGAATCAGTTTTCCTCAGCAAACTTGAGGGGAGAAGGATGATGGGGGAACACTATACACTATATATATATATATATATATATATATATATATATTCTCATAAGCATACTTTATCTCTAGAAAAAACTGGGGTGAGTATTATGCAATAATTAAAGACAGTCTTCCTTATGGAACCTCTTTATATAGGGTTATTTAAAATTGAGTCCTTTGTGTTCTGTAGAGAACCTTCTCTTTTAAGAGTGATGAAAATTACTTTAGTTGGTTTAACCTAATGTCAGGTTGATTTAGTAAGAAACGTTAAATTAGATTTTTTTAATGCACTTTTTTTACTTGAAAAATGTATTGTAAAAACCTATGACTATATGACAAAACTATTATCAAAAATCTACTAATTCTTCATTCAAGTTGGGAGCTACACATACAGTTGGAGTTAAAAGTTTAAGCACTTCTATGTTTGACTATGCTTTAATGCTTAAAATAATGTTTCTAGACAAATATAATTTGTGCCTTTGTATAAATGTATCTATTATATATATATATATATATATATATATATATATATATATACATACACACACAGTATATCATTTATTTATTTATTTATTTGGAGAAAAAAATCTTCATAATTTGATGTTTGAAGAAAAAATACATGCGACTATTTTACCTTTGCATGCTGTAATACTGAAATGAACGCTTAAATGACACCAATGATAACATGTTTTAGAGAACATCTCAATGTTGTTTATATATATATATATATATATATATATATATATATATATATATATATATATAATGATGTGAATCATGTGATGTAACAGAGTTACACATTTGTCCACCTCAATAGAAGATACATGTAAAAATGTCAGAAAGTGTTGCAGCTCATTGCTTTTCTTTTATCCTTTATGAGGTTTTAGGACAATTAAGCGTCTCTTTTACCCCCTTCCACTCACAACTCCAGAGAATGTTAATTTTGTGAATGTGTGGAGGCAGATTTCCAGTCAACCTGTCTCAGACAGAGCAACAACACTTCTTCATGAAGATCAACTGCAGTTGTAAAGCTGAAATAAAGTTGTTGAAATAAAGCTTTCCTTCTCTTTCTCTAGCAAACTCTTTCTGTTCTGTGGTTTATTCCCCTCCCCTCACTTTTCAGGTCTTTCTTCACATCCCTTATCTCTTTCTCACAAGAGCTTCCACAGTTTGTCGTGCTCAACAGGCTGTCACTGCTCAAACACTGCTTCATAAAAGCACCAATATCACACAGAAACAAACACACACACCTGGTTTCCATGTTTATATGGAGATTTTTCATAAACATAATGATTTTTAATCATAATAATATAATGATAATGGGCAAACGGTATTTTCTTTCCTGTTACACAAACCCAACCCTTAAACCTACCCATCACACACAACTTTCTGCCTTTTTTTTTTTTTTTTTTTTTTTTCAAAAAACATCACTTAGTATGGTGTATGAGCCCTGGGTGTATATGCTGTTTTCCTCATGGGGACCAATAAATGTCCCCATGAGGACAAGGACTTTGGATATTGCCATGTTTGTGGGGATAATAACCCCATAATGTAGGGTTTACCAGGACACACACACACACCTCATGTACACATCTACCCATATACACTAAAGTAATACAAACTAACAAAATACAGTCACCACACATATATAAGAATATTATGTGTTTATATATATATATACACATAATAAACAATATAATACTGTAAGTCAAGTGGATTTGTCAATTGCATATATATTGTCACCCTATTCACATGATATATCACTTTATTGTTATAATAAAGTGAACTATCACTTTATAGTTTTCACCTTACAGATTTAAGACAAATATTATGTTATGCATTCATTAATAACATTAATGCATGGATTTGTTAATTTTTTTAAAAAAATACGTTTTCTAAATATTAGTGTTTTTCTCTATATTCAGATGGTCCTTATAGCAGCTGTTGATTCTTGTTGTTCTAACGCTAATTGTCATCAAACTGAATCTTCCCGACAGCCTAATGCTAAAGGTTTCGGATGATTAATTTCGCTAGAGTAATGCAGTTTCACAACTGATGGAGTTCAGTGAATAGGCCACTCTGGACAACAACAAAACCCAAATGTATGAGAAGAGAGGTTATTAATATGTCTATTATCAACTGTTTTAGACCATCTTATCTGTGTTATAGATATTTTTATAGGCCTGTTGCTGATTACCACTGAAAATAATGTAAACTTATCGTTTTGTCAAAGAACAAAACAATCAACCTGAGAAGGGAGCAGCACACATTTGATTATTACACATGATTGAATGAGATTTCCAACCTTGTCATGCAAAGTTTAACACTTTAACTCACCTAAAACAAAATTAACAAGCTCAGTTTTAGATGCCATGAAGGGACATGGAAAATTGTACTAAATTTCAGGGAAGTGAGAAAATAGTGTGCATGTTCACTGGTTGTTTACAGTACTTTCTGGGAATTTGTATGAAGAACAGTTTGGTGCATTGCAACAATTCTGACAATGGGACTCTCTATGCAGTGTACTTATTACTAAAGTAGGAAGTGGACTGAGACGCACACTTCAAATTACATTTGCAGGTCAAATAAGTTAACAACTAAATAAATAAATACAATTCATTTGAAGAAAATGAAATGAAAATGATCCAATTCTGCTGACAGACAGACAGACAGACAGACAGACAGACAGACAGATAGATAGATAGATAGATAGACAGACAGACAGACAGACAGACAGACAGACAGACAGACAGACAGACAGACAGACAGACAGATAGACAGATAGACAGATAGACAGATAGATAGATAGATAGATAGATAGATAGATAGATAGATAGATAGATAGATAGATGCTCATTAGTGTGAATGTGTGCATTTGGGCTCACTCTCCTGCTGCTCTCTCTTCTTTGCTCCCAGTGTGTATTAAAGTTTGATAACCTGTGGACACAGGATCTTCTTTCATCTCCCTCCCTCTCTTCCTGTAGTGCAGACAGTCTGACTAGCACTATCTTACCTGCAGTCATAAAAATGCTTATCCTTAAGTAGCATTTTATTTTCAGCCCATGCAAACTACCCAATAGTCAGCAGCACATGCAATCAACACAGTTTAAGACACTGGGACTTTGCAGTACACCAGTTTTCACCGAACGAATCTGCCGATCCTCTGATATTTGGCACACACCACTTGCCATTTGGTCAGAAATGATGTACAGTTTTTAAAAGTTCTCGAAAGCAGGACATCTGGTGTGCTAAACATCACCACTGCCTCGTCTTCACACGCTGCAATGGCACAGCATCTCTGCTGAAACAGATTTATGGTTTGCCAAGTGTTTTCCAGTAATCCCTGCTGTGTTCCACTGGATGCTGCAGAAAAAGGAAGTGCCAACCTCGCCGAATATCTGGCATCATGACGCCTGCGAGAAATCCTACGTAGGAATGTTAATCTTTTCTACTAGATGCACAACACGAACATCTTCGCAAGCAAACATTAAAATATTTGCGCATGCAAAATTATCTAAAGTAACTGAAAATAAGTAAGAGCAACAGAAGATGTCCGACCGAGCTGAAGTACACAAAGCGCGTCTTTGTGCGTCAGTGTTTTCATTGCATATTTACAGCATGCATTTAGAGGGCACAGCTCACTCTGTGTGTGTGTTTTGCAGAAATTACCAGTAAAAACCCCTTGCCATGGCACTCAGAAGCCAGCTGGCCCTAGTAGCCTGTGTTGCCCAGGGACTGTGGAAAGCCAGGCTGGCAGAGGGAGGGCAGCTCTAGGGTAGAGAGGACTGGCAGATCCAGGCCTCCAGGGGGTATAGAGATGCTCAGAGTCCAGAGAGCAGTCACCCTGTGCTGGAGGAGGAGGAGGACTCGGCCGGGCAGCCTGGCTCTACAGGGACTCCGTTGCTCTTGCCCCATCGCTGTCGTCTTGACCCACTGACTCCCCATAGATACTGGCACATTGCCAAGCCGTAATGGCAGACTGCACAAAGGCACTCTGCCAATGTCCTGCTGTGAGTTTGTGACTGGCAATGAATATAAATCAGCTATGCAAGTGTGTATGTGTGTGTGCAGTTTTAAGCTGTTTGAGTCTTATTCCTCTAATCCACTGAAACCGAATGTGTGTATCTTTATGAATGTCAGTGTGTATCACTATGTTCAGCAGTTTTAGGGCTTCACGGTGAGAAGGTCTGAACACGTACGCATACCATCACACCCTGGAATAATTTGAGATTCAAGCAGCATCCGTGTCCATGAAGATGAATGATCAGAACTCTCTCCACCTGAGAAAGGTGTATGTCTTCATCATGCCATATGTCTCAACCCAACACCATGCTTCTCAATTCCATCTTCCTTGACTGGCACTGAGAAACTCAACAGATCGTCTGTGTTATTTCACCCCACATAATGACTGATTGTTAAGCTATGGTCTGTGGTGAGAAACATCACATGAACAAAAACACCAAAATTAAACTCCAAAACCAAGCTGTCTACTGCTTATAGGCAGCTGCCTTTAGGACATTCCAAATTTGACGAAACTCATAAGTGACAGATTTGTAACACTCTATGTTACAAACATACAAATAGTGCTCTCCACAGAGGAGACTCAACATTAGCGTATTGCTAAGCTAATGTTTGATCAAAAGTTGTGATAGTCTTTTCTTCCCTTTTGTGACATATACTGTATATCCGTGTGAAACAGCTTCTCGAACAAGAACGAATACAGGCGTTAACTTGATTTGTCTATCGTGAATTGATTGGGTGGTTGTGGTTTTCTATTGCTGTGATCTCATGTGAATGAAAGGTTGTCCCGCTTTCGAGACAAAAAACATGCCATCAGAGAAGTGAATAGATGAGATGTCGCTGCAAAAGGAAGTTTGATAAAAGATTACGAGGGCACATGGAAAAAAAATTATGATGTGCACAGATAAAAACAATCTAATAAATACTGTCAGTTTTTATTCCATGGTGGCTTTAATGTAAGTTTAACGCTTTTGTACACAGTCTGTTCATGTTATCTAATCTAAGGTGTTTTGCGTTTTTATTAAATAAAATTATACCTGCTGCGAACCGAACCAGTTCATCTCATTCTTTGCTGCAACCGCTGATGACAGCAGAACAGACCAAACAAAATGGATCTGATGTTTTTAGACTCCTGGGAACTCCCTCGTTGTCCAACTCCAGGCAAGAGACAGACCTTTAGGAAGCTTTCATGAGTTTGTGGACTGGGTCCTGTTCCACTGTGGGTCTCACTTTACAATTGGTGAGATGGAGGAGGATCCCAATGCTGTCTTCAAGGCCACACACTTTGTGCCACTTGATGCCTCCGTCCCAACAGATCTGAAGCCTAATCCCACTGCAGAGCCTGCTGTGAGCCAGAGCCATTTATCGCCACAGAGCCCGAACTGTAAGAGTCTGACCAGGTGCTTGAATTCTGTCTCAGAGGGATTATTGGTGGAATATGAGGTGATGGAAGGGAGCCCTGTCCCGTAAGTTAAGTTTCATCGCCTAACACCAAGTTGTTGATGTCATTGATGTCTGGCAGAACGCTAGGAAGAAATGACTTGGTGATTCGTTTACTGAAAGGAGCCAGGAGGCTGAACCCCTCCAGGCCTCCGTCTGTTCAGGCGACAGACACGGCTATGTGGCTAAGGTGCTCTCAGCGCATTTTAGAGCACAGGTGATCACTCTATTGGCCTTTCCCCCAGAGGATGGGGAAGTTAATCTACTCTGTCAAGTCAGAGCATTTTAGACAACTTTTAGACAATCTGAACAGCTCTTTGTCTGCTTTAGTGTCTGGTCCATTGGGTCTACCATCACAAAGCAGAGGATAGGAAGAGTTCAGATGCAAAAGCCTCTAAATGCCATTTGAAATTTTCTTCTTTATTGATGATTTTTATCAAACTTGTATATTTAAGTTCAGTAATTTCACTTAAATAACAATTAATAGGTAATTATCATTGCCATTTAAGTGAAATCACTGAACTTAAATATACAAGCTTGATAAAAATGATCATTCTAGAAGAAAATTTCAAATGGCACTTAGAGGCTTTTGCATCTGAACTCTTCATATCCATATGAAAAGTTGATGCCATTTCTCTGGCACACACTTCATTGCGTCAGGTTTCTCCTATTGAGGCTAGAGCTCATTCGACCAGAGGCGTGGTCTCGTCTTGGGCTTGGTCTTTTGGGTTTCCCATTCATGATATCTGTGCGGCGGCCAGTTGGTCCTCGCCTTCTACATTTGTGTCCTATAACATGAAGGTACCCTCCCAGCAGGCAGGGGTCCTTTCTGTATGATTTAGACCCAACTGAAATGTCAAATGTCAAAAGCACACATTCATTCATTTTGAAACCCGTCGATATCCCTTAAAGACCCGACGATTGGGCTAAACATGGATGTTTTGGACATTACATTATATTGGGTATATTCTCTTTTAGTCATGAGCATTGTTTAGTGAAAATCTTTCTTTTTATGACAGCCAAAATGACCAAAATCTTTGACAAAATGACCTGTATTTTTGGAACAGTTTCCCTGTTGTTGTTATCACACCTATAATGCCTTAAGTAGGCAATACTGCTTAAATAGAAAATACTGCTTAAGTAGGCAGCTCACTTTGAAACAGAGCACTAGTATGTGAAGAGCTACAAGAAAACTTAAACAAAAGTGCACCATAGTATTATAATGTCTTTTTGGACATCTTTTACACTTGGATTACTGAATATCACGTATGATATCACTTTAGTTTTTGCAAGGGAAGCCAACTTTAAGCCTCATGAGCATAATCATTATCAACGCATTCTCACCCCAAGGCGTCACCTTTGACCATGCTTCAATATTTGACGTTTTAGGCGCCCTTTAGCGTCACTTACATGACGCGATCCTACGGCGTCATCTAACTGACGCTAAAGGAAAGCGTCAGTTAGAGGACGCGGTTAGGTTTAGGTGTGGGGTGGGGGTAGGGTACACGCGATCCTAGGGCGTCATCTAACTGGCGATCCTAGGGCGTCAGCTAAAGGGCGCCTAAAGCGTCAGATATTGAAGCATGTCCAAATGCTTCCCACGTTAAGTGACGGCTTGGGGGTGAGAATGGGCTGTCATTATGCCTTAAAATCCTTTTCGCTAGGTTTTGCGATAGAGTGCAAGTACTAGAGGCAAAAAGTAAGCACCAAGACACTACCTGCTTATCTGGACCATTGTAAATCCATGGTAGTTTTGTGTTACTTTAGTATTCCATGGAGAAAAAAAGCAAAAAAAGCAACAACAACAACAACATAGTATTATAAAACCATCATTTTTGTTAATGGCTGAACTTAAGCTCCTCCTGACACTAAAGAAGCTGATTCTGATTCAGGTAACAGTTAAGTAACTCAAGGTGCATGAGTGCATATTCATGGTGGGGTTACTGGGAATTGGCTTGATGGAAAACGAAGTATGCGAATTTCAGCGTTCATAGCATTTGGGTTTGAGTATGCAAGAGACCGTGTGTTTGTGTGTGTTTGCCTGTGTACTCCTGGAGTGCTGGCCTGAGGCCAAATGCTGTGTCTCACTGATAAAGCCTCCAAACTTCTGAAAGCCACGCTGTGAGTGGGCCTTCTCTATCACCGTGGCAACCCCAGAACATTCCCGAGGTTTTTCTTTGCCACCTCTTTTGGGCTTTCATCGTGGCATTGAAGAGATTGCCTGCCCCATCCCCCCCCCCAACTCTCTCTCTCTCACACACACACACACACACACGCACAGAGACTGTCATTTCCTCTCTATTTTCCATCAAAACTCCTCAGTATGAAAATCAAGACACTGTTTGCCCAATCCTAAGAAGGGAAAAAGAGAGAGAGAGCTTTTTAAAGTACAGCTTAACAACTCAGCATGACACAGAGCGCATGAGAGCACTCTCTCAGTTCAAATCAAGTGCTTTTAGATTATTTCTACTCCATTTCAACTCCACAGAGACTTCAAGACACTTTCGGTGAATTTCACTTCAAGCAAAGGCGCGTGTGTCCTCGCATTTGTTTATTGTAAATTTCTGCTTCAAATGAGCATGTTAAATGTAATGTGCGGGCGCAGTGAATCTCGACAGAACGCATTACAAGTGTGAAATAGTGTCTTCCCACCCAGACACGGTTACTAGGAGCAATGGAAGTAATTGCATTGTGCTTTCCAGGGCTCTTTCTAATGGCTTGGCATTGTTTTCCCTGATCTTTCAACTTGTGGAGCTTTCTCCTCCGAACAAGTGTCCCCTTCTTTTCATGCGTGTGTGACCCCGTGCCCCTTCTCACACCCCCTTCCTCTAAACAATGATATGTCTCCTGAGCTCTGCGCCACCGCTCCGTCCCGCACACTCGCAAAAACTCCAGCTCGGTCACTTGTTTCCGCATTTGGGGCATTGATGTACACGGATAGATTGAAAATAGCAAAAACTTCTGTTACGTTTTCTGCTCGTCCCGTTTCACCCGTCTCTCCCCAACCATTCCCACCTCTCTCAACGGGTTTTCACAATTCTTGAAGACTTCAGACAGAGTGACCTATTGTTTGGGGGCTGTGCCTTTGACCCAGTAGCTGAGCTAGGGCATTCTCCTCTTTGTCTGCTTGTTATAGCGAGCCCCTCTTAAAGCAGGGGCACTGCACTCCTGCGTTCCCACGGCAACCCATCCACCCTACTCCTGCACCATGGTGAGAAGGAAGTATGAGGTAATGTTTACAGAGCAAACTATGATGCTTCTGACAGACCTTCCTCACTCACTAATTAAAAGATCCTCTACTAGCTGCCAGCTGGAGTGACACACTAAGCCTGTCTGATGTTCAAAGAAAAAGAGGGAGAAATACAGTAGAAACAGGCAAGGCTGAGGGATTAAGAGATAGAGAGGAAGAGTTATGTGAGAGAGGGGGAATTTTGTAAGAAGGACCGAGATGAAAGAAAAAACCTCTGACATGTTTGGATTTTTATTAGTGAGGAGAGAAGAGTGAAAGACCGCTTGACAAGTGTAGTTTTCTGTCCTGTGTCCACATACTTCCTATTGAAACTGAAAGTGTGGGCGGGGAATGTGGAATGGCGCATTCAATTAAAACGACAGTTCCTATTTTTTTATGGAATATTGCAATGTTTATTGTAAATGATTTATCTGTGCATATTATTATTTTAATACCATGTGCACTCATATTCTTTAATTAAAACAACTTCCCTTCCCTCTCGCAGCGACATCTTTTCTCTTCTCTGATGATGTTTTTCAATGGTGTGAGGGCGGGATCAACCTGTCACTCACATGACATCACAGAAATAGCAAACCACAACCATCCAATCAATTCTCAATGTTCAAACCCCTACATTTTGGTCAAGAAGCTGTTGTACCTGTATGGATATATGTCACAAAATGGAAGAAAAGACTAATTTATGTTTCATGCTTTAAACAGTCAAAAGGTTTTTGTTACATCCCTTACGTAAACTAGTAGGTTATAGGTGGTATTAGAGAGCAATTGATTGGACAAAAATGGACAAAGGGCAGGATGAGTCACCAATATTTGTAGTTCAGTTTCCCAGAATAGAAACACTTTAAATTGTAAATTCAAATATCGCCTAAAATGTGAATTTTGTTTTAATTACGTCAAAATTAACATGATATGTTTAACACAATTGTATGATATTACTGTTTAATTCTGCTGTCTAAAATCATAAGATTACAGTTAATTAGTATTTATTTCATATAAGATTAGTATTGGATTAGTATTTATTTAATTCTTTTGGCAGTTGGCAGAAATAAATGTAGATATACACATTCTTACGTATACTGAAATATGCCCATTTGAATTTATTTGAAAACATTTCCTTTATTTTTATACATTGCATTACTGTCAAAATCATATTATAAAATATTGATTTAGTGCAGTTACAGCATAAAAGCCAATTACCAACTTATTCAAAGAGCATGTCTTAATAATATAACATTTTTTTCTTTTTCTCACATTGTACACATGTGTCTTTAACACATACAAAAACATACTGTAGTTGCTTTTAAATTTTTGGAAGGGGGTGCCTTGTAAAGGGATCGTCTTATTTGACAGCAAAATTGACCTCAAAGCAAACAAACAAAGACTAAAAGCCACAAATCATGTTATGATTTCATGCAGACTTTAAAGATTATGGCAATAAACAAGGACAAAATGGATGGGTTCAGATTAGAACAGTCTTCTATGTGGCTTGTACAATATTTATGGCTCTAAATCACATATAATTTTCATAATCCATTTTTACCCAAAGGTTTGTGTGCTGAAATGTTTTTTTTGTTTTTTTTGTTTGTTTGTTTGTTTTTTTGCCACAAAGGAAACATGAGGAGAAGAAATCCAACTGGACCAGGAAGTGTCACAAACCAGATCTCTGTACCACGGCTATTTGCTACAGCTCAACATGTAGACTTACTTTTATTGTGACATTAAATGAAAGTTACACTTCCACAAGGGTTGCTTATCCTATCCACTGTCCACACACATGCACACACACACACACACACACACACACACACACACAGTGCTCCCTGAGGGAGATTGTGAGGAAGATGCAGTGAGAGTAAAGTGAAGCAGTGAGGCTGCAAGACAGAAAAACGAGTGGAGCGACTGACACCGCTCTTCCCGTCAAGGCCTGCCAGGCCTATTTTTAAAATGTTGATGCCTGGAGCTCAGACACACTCTGTGCAGTTCATCTGGAGTTTCGGTAGGAAAACACTCTGGAGTCTGAAGCAGCTTATCTGACAACTGAAAGAATACGGAGATGCTCCAAAACAAACACAGTCTATTGCTACACTGAACTTGTGTGGCACGCACATATCCATCTCTGTCTCTTCTATCACTGTCTCTTTGAAGAGTAGGAAAAAAGAGATGTAGGCATCTAAAATCTTTCTGGTAGGTAGTGGTTTTTGTGCTGATCTTTCTGGTATGGCTGGTTGACAAAGTAAATGATGCTGGTTAGAAATAGTCATCAATTGTTGACCCCTATGTTGTTCTGAACCTGTATAACTTTTGTTCTTCAACTGAACACAACATAAGAAACAAAATGTTCCTGTTACGTGTCGTAGGCAACATGCACAAAATAGAAATATTTTGAACTGTCTTTAATGGTGAATGCAGGAAATCATTAAAATGAACACAAGGAAAACAACAACATATTACATAATAACCAACAGAGGACTGGGAATATGCAGGAGATACCAATGAACTGAAATAAGACACAACTAATAATTATAAGGGTAACACTTAACCATAAGGGTAACCATAACATCATAACCTGTCAGTATCTTTGTCGTGACAACTTGACATACAATTAAGTTAAAATGTCAAATGGTTGGCTTTGACATTGGCTGTCATGAGGCCATTATAACTGTCATTAATATTCGTGACCTCAACTACATACACATTGAATTTGTCATTAAAAAGTTATGATGGTTTCATGACAGCCAATGTCAAAAGCAACCACCTGACAGTTTAATGTAATGTTAAGCAATAAAGCTAGGTGGTTTCTTAAGTTTGATAATTAATCTGCTATGTCATGTTTATGACAGGTTGTGTTGTCTTAGTAATGTCAAGTTGTCATGACCAACCCGGTCTCATCCCAAGACGTCATATAACTGACGTTTTGGGACGTCTTTTGACCATACGTCAATATTCGCCTTTTTAGGGCCCCCTTAAACGTCGGTAGATGAGGTTATGGAATCCTAACTCTACCCCAGACCTAAACTTAACCCTAAACCTAACCCGTCACCTAACTGACGTTAAAGGTAAAGCGTCAGTTGTATGACGGCCCGGGATCGCCATCTACCGACGTTTAAGGGGGCCCTAAAAAGGCGGATATTGACGTATGGTTAAAAAACGTCCCAAGACGTCAGTTATATGACTTTTTGGGATGAGACTGTGTTATCATGACAAAGACACTGACAGGTTATGATGTATTGGATTATGTCAAGGTGTCAAAGACATCTCAAACAATGTCATATTTGGATTAAAAATGTCATAACTGAGCGAATGACACTTAATGACAGTTGTCACAAACATGCATAAAACTTCCTTCACATTCATAACATGTCATGTCATAATTATGAAGGTGTCATGTTAGTCTTATGCACACCACTTCAAGTAAAGTGTTACAATTATAAGTAGCCTTAGTAACAAACAGGGACACTATCAGAAACAAGGAAATCAAAACTAAACAGAGCAGTGAACAAAACAGAACATCAAAAAGTTCCAGCCTGGTCTCATTGTTAATACGTACTGTAGATATTAATATGTAACATTTACAGGTTTAAAAAAAAAAAAAAAAAAAAAAAAAAAAAAAAAAAAAACATTCTTCTTTAATTTAAGTATTAACGATTTGTTTTTGCATTAAGAACATAATTTAATAAATGTAACCACAATGTCATTTATATGACAACTGAATAGAACAGAATCAAAATATGAATACCAAAATTTTAGTATTCACAAATAAGTATTCATACACATTTGTACGACGTTAATACGAATTGTTAATTATGTTCATGTGTAAATACTGTATGCTTTAGTGCTGTCGATACATCAATATATATTTCAGTGTCTATGGGAACCTAAGTAAATGAATATGTGAACCACACTTCACATAAAAATACTGATAATCATAAGATCACGTGGAATGTGCAGTTCTCCTTTACATAAGCTGTATATTTTGGGGTAAAATATTCCTTTGGGCCATTCCTCTGAAATTTAATTCTCCACTTTCTCAGACTTTATTTTCCTCTTGTCATTCCTGAGAATAGCATGAATTATAGGCACAAAAAAAAACCCAAAAAACACTTTTGTTGAAAATGGTTTGACATAGCCTATGGTATGGTAAGAGATAATGGATTATGACAGTAAGACATTGTGAACATTGAACAGACTAATTAATAGCAGCCTTATTAGTGCGGGAAACTCATTATCTCATTCATTACAGACCAATTAGAGCAGTTGTTAAGTATCATGTAGTAATATTGCCATCTTGCTCGCATTCATTGAGCATCATAATGTCTTTCATGCAAGATATACAATATATGGTCAAAATCAAAGGCATTAAAATGATAGTTCACATTCTGTCATCATTTTCTCACCATGTTGTCCAAACCTGTATGGCTTTTATTTTAAGAAACAATAAGCCGACTAACTACTATCTGTAGCATTTGTATTATTTATCGACATTGCCAGATAGTTCTCCCTCCCATTTCATTTTTTTCCTTTACTTTATTCTTTTATAAACCAAATTAATTTGTTGTTAATTTTCTTAATGACAGGCAAACTGGACTTAAACAATATCTGTAGCCATTAGAGATCTGTAGCAATTCAATTAGATACAACTGCATTTTAATCATCATCCAAACTACGTTCACACTGTCAGTCCAAATACAATTATATGTGTATCCGATTGGAATCTGATCTAAAATTATTGATGCCCATGTAGCAACTGTCAGAAAATTATTGCAGCAGGCAATCTTTATTAACAAGACCTCTCTGGATGACGTAGGACCACCGCTTAGGAGCCACAATCTCAGAATTCGCCACAATTGGTCAACTTTCATCTAAGACAGCCCAGAATTGTACAATGTGTACTTTACACAGTAAAGGAAAATTACAATACTTTTGTCCTAATATATAGGACGCTATAATAGCAGTCAGTTTCCAGAAGCACCTCACGAGGTGACCTTTTTATCCCATTTAGGAAAAGCACATTTGGTCAACTATCATTTTCTGTTAAAGCGATACAAAATTGGAATTCACTGCCCACTACAATCAAAGATACATGGTATTCCACCTTTACATCTTAAAAAAATTGTCTGACAATTACAGACGCACACATTAATTTGACAGATGTGTTGTGTATTTGATGTGGTATGATCATGCTGCTGCCACTTGGTCTCTGCTGCCTACCTCAATGTTATGTCCAGTATGTGCTTCAATGTGTCCTCTGTGTGAATATTGTTTGTGTCATGTTGTATTGTTTTATTGCATGATTTGTTTTTATGCCTGTGCAATCTGATTGTCTATTTGTTTGAATTGTGTGTCCCATGTTTAGTATGTCTGTCCCCTCTTGATAAGTCCTGCTGTAAATATAATTGTAATGTATTTTATTGATATATGCCTATTGAAAACTGGCTGGGGACTACAGCTGGAAATTAGCCATAGAGGCTAAGGCCGTGTGTCCACCAAAGCGTTTTTCCACGCGCCTGGTGTATGTTTTCAATTGTTTTCAATGGGAGCGCCGCGTTTTTTTAAACGCCATGAGCGTACCGAGGCGCTGAGTGTTTTTTTCACGATGAAGCGCCGAGCGCCCAGCGTTTTTACTGGTCGCTGGGAGTTCAACTTTGGATAAAATGCAGCACTCATCACTGTCACTTTTTACCCAGCCGTCCAATCACAGTGGAGGAGGGGTGGGAATAATAATAATACCACACCGACCTTTGGATTTCTTTAAATCATGCAGCACAAACAGAATGCCTATAGGCTACTTAAAGTCTTTTGCTGTTTTATAAAGGCACAAAACCATATCACAGTTTCAATTTGAGTTCCTTGGCAAAATATAACGCTAGACAGTCGAGACCTTTATGTTAGGCAACCGTAGGCAACTGCTTCTCCATCTTCCCACCAATTTCGAATTTCAGAGCGTCATGTCACCCGAGTCGACATGGCAGCTCTCTCTCGCTCACTGCACAGGAAGCTACAGACACTGTTTTGGACGCGATTTAACATCATATTTTGATCGAATGGGTTGCAAAAATCTGCATAAAATTAGGTAAGTGAGGACTGCGTTTATAATGTGATCTAACATAATATTTCATGGTGCCCAGGGCCCCTTAGATGTCCTGTGTCCCTGGGCAAGTGATCAGTTACCCTAATTGTTAATCCTAATTGTTAATCCTAAATCCGGCCCTGGGCATAAAACCCTGCATAAAACAAAAACAGTAGATGGACTGAATTACAATTCAAACTTACTCTCAAACAGTAGGTGGCGCTTACTAATTTACATGGAGGTAAGAGGAAAAGAAAATGGACATGAGACAGTCAGTTTCCTTCAGAGGTACATTCATACTGTACAATGCCCCATCCCCAATTCAATATTTATATGTTTCTTCCTATACTGTATTTCGAGTATTGTCGAACAGTGCAGCCCATTCTCTCCCCCAAGGCGTCACCGAACTGACGCCTTGGGAAGCATTTGACCATGCTTCAATATCTGACGCTTTAGGCGCCCTTTAGCGTCAGTTAAATGACGCCCTAGGATCGCGTGTACCCTACCCCCACCCCACCCCACCCCACACCTAAACCTAACCGTGTCCTCTAACTGACGCTTTCCTTTAGCGTCAGTTAGATGACGCCGTAGGATCGCGTCATGTAAAGGGCGCCTAAAACGTCAAATATTGAAGCATGGTCAAAGGTGACGCCTTGGGGTGAGAATGTGTTGAACAGTGAGCTTGTTGTGCTTGCTACAGGATTGTGCTCTGATGGCACGTCTGTGTTCTCTCCCATACAGCAACATAGTGTCGGCCCAGATACGGCCCACATACTGTATAGTACACGTGAAATCCACACCGCATCCGTCTTCAGCTTGTCCCGTTTATGTCCTGTGTAAACGTCCTGTTTACAGACTTTAATATATTTCCACACAAATGGCATGAGCCTACTCCTCTCTATACCCCGGGTAGACTGTTTATAACAACCACCATAGATTGAGGCTACAGCACAAGAGCATCAGAGAAGCTGACAGAGAGAGCAGTGTTAAAAAAAAAGAAAAAAAAGAGGAATCATCAAAGACTGATCCAAAACAACTTGGAATAGAATCTCTGGGACAAGAGGTTGAGGGGGGAATTAGCAGATGAGAAACGGGAGGGGTGCCGTCATCCCCGTCCTCTGTGTACGGGTGTGCATACGTGTGCGAGCGAGCGCATGGTGGGCGTATAGAGGGGGTGGCGGCGCTGCCTCCGGAGGCACATGGTTGTTTACTTCACCAGGAGATTTACCCATCTCACTCTTCAAACAGCTAACTCTTCCTGTTAGCAGAGCTTGTGTAATTATTGAGAGAACAATCACAGCACTCGGTTTTGATCTCGCTCTATAGGGCTTTCTATAAACTCAGAAACGAATGTTTGAAAGTGAGCGTGCATGGTCATAAAGCACACAGACCCTGATGTGCGCTTCATTTTGAAAACCACAGATCTCACTGAGAGGGAATCCTTTGCACTCGGTCCGTAGAGCGGCGGGAAAACCCATAAAACAGAAAACGCATAAAAACAAAACTCATGTTTTTCATTTTTTTAACAGTCTCGCTGCTGAGAGGGAAACCATATACATTTATTTGTCAAATAGCTTTGATAGAAAATAATTCAACATATTGTATTTCAGGCAAGCAGTAAAGGGCAAAAGAAAAATGTTATCGTGGATTAGCATGACAGCGACCGCTCACTTTCCTGTAGGTAGCAGACCCATAAAAATGTCAGAAATTTGAACAGTAAACAAATGGGGAGAAAAAAATTGTCTCCCACTGTCTGCTGACACAGTAGAAAAGGTGTTTGATAGAGCAGCTGCGCTGGCTAATTTCCTTCAGCCTCGTTCTTTCTTATCATGTCAGTGTGGCCTCTCAGCTAATAGCATGTTTTAATTAGCCCTTAGTCACCATGCTTCCACTGTCAGAGATATGAGGAGGCAATCCCTATGGACATTACTCATATTACAGCACCGCCACACACGCACTGATGTCAGAAAACATACCTTTTTCATTCTGATTCTCCATTTTTTAGTTTAGAAACAAGTTGGAAATCTGTCCATTCACGAAGAGTGAGTTGTATAAGACTTGCTGTGCAACAGCTAAAGAGCATTTTTAGCCCACACCTCTAGTGTTGTCACGGTACTGGAATTTTGATACAATACCTTGAAAAATAGCAATATTCGATACCTTTTTTGAAAAATTGCCACAAGATTAAGGCATAAGATTTTGTAATACAACTGCAATTAAAAAATGGCAACACTTTAGTTTAGGGTCCAATTCTCACAATTATGCATATTACTAGGATATTGGCTATTTATTGGTACTTACAAATCACATATTACTTATTCTACACTAAACCTAACCCTAACCCTAACCCTACCCAATACCTAAATTTAACTACCTCAGTAACAATTAACAGTAATGTGGAGTTTATTGAGGACAAAGTCATAGTTTTAAGGCCGATTCCTACGGAGCCCCTAAGGGGACATGGTGGTGGAAAGAAATATGAGATGGGAGATATGAAAATCAGACAAGTCGTAGTTAATAGTGAGAATTGCACCCTAATATAAAGTGTGACCTAAAAATTATATATTTCATAGTAAGTATATTAATTTGACTAAAGAGCAGCAACATTACAATGTGTATGATTTAATTTACTCACCTGCAAGATGAATAACCTCAAGCTTTTATGTTAAGAGTTATTTAATTTAGTCCTGTGAAACATGAGTTGCGATAAAATACTTGTAGAAGCAAGATCAAATGGCACAGTTGATTCAACATGTATTTTTTTAATCTCACGTTTGCTGAGATTATCAGTTAAGTTTATAGGGTTTAGTGTTTTTTTCAAATGTGATAGCACCTGTTTCAGAGCAATATTCTTTAAGTGCCACTCACTTAATTTTACTTGATAGAAGTAAAGATGCAGTGCAACAGACAATTTAGTTATTTAATAAAAAAAAAACACATTGTATTACAGTTTGATTTCGGCCGTTACACCAATACTGTGATAAAATAAGTATTGACACCGTTTCAAAAATTCAGAATCAATATATATATATAAAAAAATCAATACTTTCTCCCTGCTAACTGAATTTTCTCACAATCAACTCAGAGCACAAACCACCCAAATTGGGCTATTATTCCAGTTTCATGTTTGTCCACAAAATAAGCATATCCGGGGCAGCTGACCACTCCTGTCAAGTCTGTATGCCCAGATTCATGTGAAAATTGCCCTAAATCTTTCATTTCATGGTTCAAACAAAGCAAACAAAGTAGAGAATTAAGGACTGAATGGATGGGCATAACTGAAAAAGGGGCAGTGGGGTGTGCGTTCGGGGGTGGAGTTCATTGATGTAGCCCGTCTTTGTTCTGATGTGTCCAGAAACCAGATAAGATGACTAACCTGTTTATCGCTCTGATAGAAATTACACAAGCAGACACCATCCCCCCTACTGAGCCCTAAATGAACAGGTCTAAAGGACAGGGAGAGCGGTTAAACGGTACTGAGGGGGAGCCCATTATCTGTGAATGGGGGTGATTAATGTGCGAAAATGAGACTTGGCGGGATGCAACGAGAGGCCAGGGCTGCCTCTGACCCTCATTCACACCCAGGCATTCACCCAAGTGCTCCGCAGGAGAGGAGGATTGCAACAAACACACACACAATGGTGTTCTTTCTATATCTGATCTCAGTCCTGTGTGTGTGTGTGTGTGTTTTGAGTGTATATGTGTGTATAGTTTGTGTGGTTATTGTCCTAGATAAGGGGGTTACATCATTCGAAGAGAAGAGAAGTGAAGAGAAGACTAAATTGTGCTTTATTCGAATATCAAATTTGTCACAATTCTCTTAAAATTTGGTAGTAAAAATCAAAATACACAAATGAAACAATTGTTTATCATACAGTATCATATAATATAAAATATAAGTGAAACTATTAATTGCATAGTTCAAACCATTTGTTCTTTGAATAAATTTATGAGTAATGTTCGACTTCATATAGATCTCAGACTTCTGTTACTTTGATGGACGTGTTTGAAATCTGATATGCCAGGATAAATTTATTTGCCATCCTTTTCATTTTTAGTCAAAAACAGAAGATAACATTGAATCGTCAAATAACATTGTCTTCTAAAACACTAGAACTTTTGAAACATTGTTAAGATCTTTTCTGAAAAACAAGGAAAGTTGATCCTCTCAGAAGAAACATCGGAACAGCAGCAATGTACTCTACTTACTGGAGTAATAACAGTATATAATAGTTAATTACAAGCAACTAACCCTAAAATAAACCCAAATTATATAGTAAATACATGTGGTTAATTAATATTATTCAGTACCAATATGTGTAATTACATTGTAACAACATCACCTTAAAATAAAGTGTAACTGAAAAGACTTAAGGAAATGTCTCCAGCTGCTACCTTTTATGCTACCTGAGATCTTTTGCTGTGCGAAGAGAAGAGAAGAGGTCTGTTTAACAGAGTGCCTCAATAAGCTCTGCTCCAACACACAATAAATAGCATAATGCCACCTATTGGCTGGTCTATTCAAGCAACCAATCCAAGAGGGATATGCTATATACAAATAGAATAAAAAAAAAAACACCTGCTTGGTGAACAGCTGCGCATCTTAAATAAAATAAAATACATTTAGCCTGTTCCTCTCAGCTGTGAGCTGTTAGTGTTACCCATATATTAGTTAGCATGCTAAACTGTTTGGAGTAGCGTTTGTGGTACATTCAGTATGTGTAGGTTAAAGGCAATGGCTGGCTGCTCGGTTACTGGCTGTATAAATAGCGAAGAAGAGGTTAATCGGTGGCAGAGAGGAGCAGGAGGAAGCACTCGCTAGGTCAAAGGTCAAATGATGAGCCAACACAAAGCCATTACAAAGACGGCACTCAGCTGGGCTCTGTTTGTGTAGGCAGTGCCAGGGTCAAACACACATAGAGAGAGTGAGTCACTGACATGAACGTACACAAACACGCACACAAGGATGCGCGTCCTCTTCTTTCTTGAGCTATGAAGTGATGACCAATTGTTTTCGGATGTGGGCTGACCAAGAGCTGTTATGAAAACAGTATCAGTGTGCATGCATTTGCATAATAGCAGGTTCATGAGCCCTTGGTTTCTGCGGTAACTGAATATTGATTGACAGGGAGCCTGAAAGAGGAGCAAGTGTGGAGGAGGAAGCCCTTGACATACTCAGCAACAACCTCCTTCGAGCTATGTGCAAATTATCACACAGGAGCAGCTAGACCGACCCTTAAATCCTGTTAGTTTTGACCACATATGGACAATGTTTGACATGCGGAAAAACACTGTGTTCTGTCCAAAGTAATTATTTCGTTAATAGTTTTCCAGAGAACGGAACATACTTACGCCTCTAAGCTACATGCTACTTTCGGCCTACGTTTACTATGGCTTAAGAAGTGATTTTGTTCTTTAAAAGAGTAAAAGTTACAGTGCAGAGAAGTTCTCCCACTCTCAACGTGACCTCTGATTGTTGACTCTGGAGAGATGACTGACTAATCGCTAAATAATCAACAGCGTTGTCAGATTGGTTTCCTACCGAGTCTGTGGCAACATGTCAGACACAACAGGCTAGCTGGAGTTCTTGGCACTGCTTCCAAAGGGCCATTTCCCCCATATCCAGAGGGCTTTGAAACAACAAAACCATGAGTCTTTGGACTCAAGCCCACGTCTGTGCAAGCTAATCCGCTAAATAAGGGACCCCATGCCAGGGACGAGGGACCGAACATGGAGCCACATGACACTGTGGCACAATGCACACGCACAGCATACACAGCTAGAGACAGAAAGAGAAATAATGGCCGCTTACAAGGAATTAGGACGCAATGCAGTAAATGGATATTGGGAAATGTTAGCACAGAGGCAGGATACTTAGCAGTAATTAAGGGCATATAAAAAACTCTCAAAGAGCTGATTATTTGATTTAGAAGCAGTGTATTAAATATTGCTAAAACATTCATACAGGCCTACTTAATGCAAACTGACAAATAATTACAATCTCATATATATATATATATATATATATATATATATATATATATATATATATATATATATATATATATATATATATATATATATGCATATTGTTTATGAATTAGGTATGAATATTAATGATTTATTATTGATGTTTAAAATAATTACAAGGAGTGGTATTTTGGACCAATGAGATGTGTCGGTGGGCGAGTCTTGGAAGTAAAAATCCAGTCATTTTCTCCATGGGGGAATTGATTTTTAATGATAACTTACAAATCGTTAAAGACAGACCTACTGTAAAATCTGATTATGACATTAATGGGGATTATGACGATGGTGTATGCTTTTTTAAAAGCCATTAGTGACATTATTTCAACATTTTTTTTTTAAATTGCCATTTTTAACAGTTGAATTGCTGGTGAAAACCACCCGTGATTCTAAAAAAAGAAATCTCCACCAATCAGAGAACCGCAGAAAGCAAGTCACGGTAAAAGAACTCTTTCATGAGTTTACAATCAGATATAGTATAAAATATGCAAATTTAGCGTGCTGTCCGAGGAGAGGGCAAAAATTAATTTGATTGCTTACAGAATGTTTCATGGCACTTTCGGAATGAAATGTCCAGTGAGTTGTGTTAAATAGCGTTCAGTGTTCTCTAAATGTGCCTATGGCGTTGTATTTTTACATTGGTTATTGGGTAAATAGTTTGAAGCTCTATCGCGTTTGAAATTAGAGTATTTTCTGCTCTAAACCTAATCTATAACAAACATAACAAAAGAAAAAGTGGGATAAAAACACATTTGTGGAACCAACCATGCTGCTATAGCTTGCTTCTACAAGCACTCTTTTGCAGTGTTGTGGTTCATGATTCTACAAGCGCTGCATCGCAAGTGACTGCTTTATCTGTGAGTTACCGAGCAAGTTTACCTTGTCCATACATATGTAGCTTATGGGACACAAACATCCTAATGTATTTGTTAATCCTGCGCTATTGTAGGAGTGTTTTGAGGTGATGTGTTGTGCAATGAACCATGCAAAAATGTGTCTTAATTTGTTGATAATTGTCCCAGTAATCATAATGTGAAATATTGAAAAAGGAATTTTGTTTTGCCGTCACGTTTCAGATGAACACAGGCTGAAAAGCTCTTTTATAAGGCGACTCTGTGGTCGAATTTTAGCTAATATGATTTTACAGTTTTTAATGAATGGAGAAAAAAAACACACACCAGCAAAAATAAAAATTCTCGCTGTCATTACACACACAGAGGGAAAAACACACTCACAACAAAGCTTCCATGGAAAAGATGTGGTAGTGTGTGTGGTGCTAATTGTGTGTGTAATTGTAGTGCACAAACCCATCACAGGGACACATAGAGAGTGACACTCTGTTTTAAGAGAGAGCTAAGTGCCTCATCTGCTAAAAACGTTTTAATGTGTGTGCGTATGTGTTTTTGTGTATATGTGGAAATGGAATGTGCATGTGTGTGTATGAGTATAAACGATGCATCTGAGTTTTTTTTTTTTTTTTTTTTTTTTTTTTTTCATGCAGCCACTGGCACTTTTCCACAGAAAAGATCATAACTGTTTAAAAAAATTATTGGATCTTCTCAATTGTCACATCTAATATATACCGAATATATCTAATATATATATATATATATATATATATATATATATATATATATACCCCTGGAGACCAACTGCTAAAACTGGACAGTGTGTTCTGAGCACCAGTGTTCTGTCTGTAAAAATGATGCAGCCCCCCTGGTTGTTTCTGGTTCCTCACCTCCTCCATAGCCTGTGGTATCTTTTCCTGGATAGCCATTCACAGTTGCTTAGCATGGTGAAGCTAAATAAATGTAACAGAGACAGAGCAATTAGGAGCTCAATTCAAGCTCCATTAACTTTATCTGGAGCCGCAGCCTTAACTGGCTGCTCATTATGTTTTAGTGGAGAGACACCATCGGGTCGTTCTCCACCGTTATTCTTACATCTCAAATCAGAGAGAAATTGTGAGGCTCCTTACAGCTCTATTACTTTCATAATGATATGGTACAATTGCTGTAATCTTGGTATGTATTACAGAGAAGACCTGCCAAGAACTGCATGTTGTACCAATGTATAGGTAAGGTGTTTTGTGTGTATCCAAGGTAATACCTGACAATAGAACATTTGACTTTCTGAGGGTTCTAGAGGTGTCTGTGGCCAATAGCCATTTAGGAGGCCAGAGAGGGAGGCGAGTGGATAGTACTCTCGACTGTCCATCTTTGGGCAACCATCAACACCCCACTGGACTGAAATTGGAGCGGCACACTCATATGATCAGTCCAAGTATGTTCAGCAGGTAACTGGCCACTTATTGCACAAGGATAGAGGGGAAAGTAAAACAGAGTGTCAGCAACTCTTGAAAGTCCTTGAAAGTTGGTGAAGCACTCTGGGTGGGAGACAGCTAGACAATGACCGCTCTCATACTGGGCATGATGCTCTGTCTAGGTCAAGACTTTTATGGAGGTCAAAATAACAACATTTGTTTGTTTGTGTGTGTGTGTTTGTGTGTGTGTGCTGGTAGACACAACAGGGTGTCAAAATGTTTCACACAACTACTCTTGACAATCTGAGAATGCATCACTAATAACTTTGCTTTAAGTGGGCTGTTAATGGAAACCAACAAATGCTCGCCAAATAACCCATTTGTTTTTACTACACAAGTAGGACCGATTGAGTGAAATTTCTACTGATAAGAAAAAATAGTTAAAGGGATACTTCAGGATTTAGCATTAAGCTTTGTATTAGTAAACGTCAACCTGTAGTATTTTCGAATTACCATGCTTTCCACCCTATACATTCAGATTCACCAATCGGAATGAATTCAGTTAGATAGAAACAAAAGCTGTACATGTAAACAATGAATGGCGACTGCAGAATGCAAATCCCAGAATCCCGGACATCGACAGCCGGAAATGTCCGGGAAAAAGAGGATGGTAACCCCTACTACTCAGATTTCTCCACAGAACATGAGAAACAATTCATCGCTAAACAATTGATCGGTTGATGTGCGTTTTAAATACACATTCATCTTTCCAGAGGTGAGTATCCCTTAAATATTTTTACTGAGTGATGAATAAAGAAATGAGGAAACAGAAGGATTCCAATAATGCAAATTCGGATAGAATTTTTTCAAGTATTATTATATAACAACTGTGGTCAAAATTATTAACAAGAGCAGTACAACAGTCATGGCAATTCAAAAGTATTTTTGCAAATTGGTGACTAATTCATATGTGTTACAGACTGCTGTGAGACAACCCTGAATCGTAATCCATAGACCAAGCAAAAGGTCAAACACACAGGCAAACAATCCAAATGAGCAACCAGGCAGAAAGCACAGGGAAAGGGGTAATCCAGGAAACAGGCAGATAATCAAAAACCCACGATACAGGAAACCAAGATAATGCTCAGAAAGGCAACGTAACAACATACAAGACATCGCAAAGAATGAGTGAAAGTCTTAAATAGGCAGAGTTTAACCAGATAATGAGACACAGGTGGAAGTGATCAAATAATAATAAGTCCAGGCAATGGGTTATGGGAAATGAAGTTCATGTGAGATTTTTCGTGGAGATCATGGGCACTCCAGCTGCTGAATGTGACAGTGTGATCTCATTTGTATTTTCTGCTTGCACCCAACAGAGAGTTAGGTTTAGGAGCAGGGCCGTCACTATAGTGGGGTGAAAGTTGGTGACAATTATAGGGGCCCCACCAAATCCATCAGTTATACTAATATAGGCCCCTGTTGTATGAATAATGTATTGAAATTATTCATTCAACTAATGAATAATTTTTTAATAGTTGTATGCCTGAGATTTAAATGAAAACCACAAAAACATGCAATTTGGTTAGATATTTTTATCCAAATATCTGCTTCTCTTACCTCCCTAAAAATGGTTTAGTCCAACCAAAAGTATTTATTAATTATTCAGTCAGTGGCATACATCAGATGAACCCAATAAAATTGTAAGTCCCACCCCAGCTCATGAACTCCACCAATCAGAGTTGAGGCGGCAGTTTCCTGAAGTTAACGATGAACTTGTTGGAAGAGCTGACTGGCTGACTGAAAAATGTTGGAAAACATAAATCAGGGTACCAGAAACACCATGAAAAGAAGGAGAGGGAGGACAGGAGAGTTGTTGTGTACCAGTCGATCAAGGTGTTCTTAAAGACAGGTTGTTTTGTTATTTCACTGGGATTGGGAATAAGAAAACTACCGTCTACAGCCTGCCAGGTTCTGTCACTTTTCATTATCGGTGCGCAACACAATCGACCAAATGATTACGTGGTCAAAATTCCTGTCTTGTTGTAAATATAATTTAAAAAATGTGCACGAGTCACAACGCATTGCATAATGCACCTGTCCTGCCAGCTGATGATGTATTTATTACATCAAGAAAACACGAATACAATACATTCCACTTAGATGAACACATTTATTAGATTTATTTAATAATATTACCAGTTCCATATTATCTTTATTGAAAAATAAGACAATAAATGATTTTATTTTTAAAATTCGACTGCATTCTTGTCAATTTCTAAATTACTTTTTGATTTATGAATTATAACAGACTGATGGGGAAAAAACATTATTTTGCTGTTACTTTTTTAAAATTGGTTTTATCTATTGTACAGTATAAGATATTGGTGGAGGGTGGTGGGGGCCCACATCAATATTTTTTTCAGGGGGCCCCGAATCCTCTAGCTACGACCCTGTTTAGGAGTGTACTGTACCTTCTTGTTTTCTTTCTTTTTTTCAATGTGTACAAATCACATTGTACAAATTCATTCACCTCATAAAATAGTTACATTTTCTCATAAGATCAGGTTAGAGCGTTAACTGATATAAAGTAAATTAGATGGTGTAAATAGTGGTTATTCCAAAGGGATGCCGTTTCTTTTGCAATAATATGTAAAGCTGAAGAAGGGCGCGCTGTTCTGTGATCAGCATTTTGACGTGACATTCGTTAAATGTCAGCACAGACTCCATTCAAGCTTCACATCCTAGGCTGCCCTCAGGGTTGCCTGCTGAAAAATGGCATCTGAGAAGAGTGGGACATAGAGAAAGAGAGGACACAAGAGCATTATGCACGTTTTATGTGCGCTGATAATAAGAAGTTAAAGAGGAAGACTGAGAGTGACAGACAGCGAGAGAGTTCTACAAAAGGGAGGAGAGATAACTCTGCTGATCCACTGCAGCCACGGAGCATGAGGGGGCAGGCGGTTGCTATGGAAATGCCACTGGCTTTGCCCAAGGGCGATAAGTCTGTATGAATCAGAGGAAGGTTAAGAAGGAAAATAGAAATGGGGTGGGGTTGGAGGGGAGTGAAAGATAGGATGCAGATGAATGGCCATCTATTGTAAACCGTGACAAAGTGAAGCTACGCAAAAGGACATCACAGATGAACTGAATCAAATATGTGAGGATTCACTGCTGGCAACTAAATATGTGTACGGCTCATGTTAATTGAGGGCATTGGGAAAAAAAAAAAAAAAACCTGAATGAGCAACAGAGGAAAAACGTGCAGTGAAGGATGAAGAGGCTTTTGTTTGGATTTTCAGTCTGTCTTTCTTAGCCACATCAAATTTCCACCTATTAGTCGCATAATCTTTTGTCTGTGTTCCAAGTGTGTGTTGGCATAAAACTGATAATATAGAAGAAAACAGAGGGGGAAAAGCAATAATATTGTGATGATCACAAAACGATGAAAATGAATGAATAAATGAGACACGGTGATATTATACATTTGTTGGGTGTTTCCTAAACTGGAACCACTTTTGGACTTGTGAACTAAACTCTCATAAAATACATGTTTCAGACTCTCAGTATAGTTTATTTAATGTCTAATAATGAATGTACATCCAGTGCAGGGGAATGATGACCACTCAATCAACCAAGCTGATGGAAATGATATTACATATTTTTTGGTGTGAATAAAATGCTTGACTCCATCTTGTTCTTGGGCTTAAGGTGCTCTTTTAATATTTATAAAAAGTTATGTTACATATTGTGGATTACAACATTTAATGAATTACACTTTTTAATATACAAAATATGGCTGTTATACAAATACAATTAATTTAAATGAAATCACCATCAATAAAATCCATCTACCATTTATCAAAATCATTTACACTGCAATTAAAATTGCCTAAATAATGCTATGATATTAGTGTTCTAAATATATTTTGACTATTGAAATATAAAATGTTGGGAAAATTAAATACACTATTTTATTTAAACTAAAACTACCAGTAAATGGCGGCAAGTCTTGATAAGTGAATCACTGAATCATTCATTCGACTGATTTGTTCAAAAGCAGTTCATCTGAATCACCACTAATGTCCTGCTGTGAGATGGAACTATTTCCGTTGCCCACATTGAGCAAAAACTGTCAAAATTGATAGTGTTGTGTTTTAAAATGTTTTATTCAAATAACCAACTTATCGTTTATTAAAGTGTTGCATTTTGCAATTGAGAAAATAGCACCTTCGCTTGGGTGATATTGCTTATTTGCTATATAGTCTATGTTGCTAAAAAATCTAATAAGAACTCAGGATCAGTCTCAGGATCACTACTGTGAAGACTCAGGCTACAGACGACGTAATCGGCAACTACCGTTACTTGGTCTTCATTTGTCTACAGTGGAAAGAAGAGGAGATGTGCTGTCCATCTATTTTTACAGTCTATGAAATGAACAGCCAAAACACATGAATTTTTCCATTTTTAGTTGAAACAGTGTTGTATAAATGGCCCCTCAGTCAGGCTATTGCAGTTTAGGACAAACACGATGGTTACCTGGCTGTCACCAATGAAGGCATGTCCGGGAGAGGTGAATGCTGCTTGCCTACTCTGTACAGCACTGTGACAAGGAATGTCGGAAAGTGGGAGAAGCTTGTGAGGTTTTGCAGAATTAGTAAGCATACGTGGCTGGGGTCTATCTGTGCACGTGCATGACCTCTGTATTACAAAAAGAATAGTTATTTATTCAAAATCAAACACGAGGACATATAAGTGGCTGTAGTTAAAGAAACAATTAGTGATGTAGGTTACGGAGGTTAGTGAATTCTCAAGTGTGACCCTGGACAATTGTTACAATTGTGAGTCCGGACAGACGACAGCCACACATAGTACAGGAGAATCCATGGCCAGGTGGTTCCTGACAGCTATGTCAGGATGAAGAGCGAGGGGTGCAAGGAGATAAAACAGAGAGATGGATAGAACCTCAAATGATTCGCTCAGTAGATGAAAGTGTAATTTATTACCGGCTACTCAAGGGAGACAGAATATTCTTTTCCTGCTCTTTTCCCGTCATCTCATGTCTGTTGGATTGAGGGATGGGAAAATGTTGGAAAGAAGCAGTTTTTTTTTTTCTGAAAGTCTGATGAGCTTTGCTTTGTGAAAGCATCACCAATTCACATTAAGGTCAAAGGGTCAAGGTGGCCCTTGTGAGAGCTGCTAAGATCCTGTAGATGGAGGATATTTCATCTGATTCATGCATTAAGATCCTGTAGATGGAGGATGTTTCATCTGATTCATGCACTTGGTCTAAACCCAGAAATCCAAACATACTATTCCTGTTTGAAACCACGCTTTAGTTGTTTGTTATGTAACATTTACAGCAAGGTTGAGGTGATTTCCTTTTGAAAACAAGAACAAACACTTTTGCTTCCTACAGTGACAGATTTCTTATTATGTCCATGAAAAATGGCTCTGTTTTAGAACCAGATGGTGGATGCCGTCTACAAGCTCAGAAATATCCATCATGTCTCTTAAAGACCTTCCCTGTCGCGTCTGCTGATATCCGCAGGTATCTTAAGGTGTAACTGGCTTGGCCAACTACAGTCCCATTAATCTCCAACGTCAGTTTAGCGGTAACTTCCAGAAACGGGCAAAAATGACCTCCACAGTGGGAGAGCTCGTTTAGCCACGGTGCTTCCGTGGTAGCCATCAATAAACACTGGTGAGTCCCACCAGACAAACCGCCGTTGATGAATGAGAGTCTGTGCTTAATTGCTGGGTAAATTAAAAGCTCACCATAGTGACAGCGTACTGTTGCACCGATATTTAAAAACTCATTAAGCATGTGGATGTTTCGTTTAGTTTAGAGTCAAGGAAAGCATTTCTGTCAGAACGTGACAAAGGCCTGGGGCAAGACATAGCACTGATAAATGTCACATGAGAGTTTTCTGAGGTTTTGATCAGGTTGCTTTGACTGAAGTGCAATTTATCAAGCTAAAATAAAAATAAAAAAACACATGCACCCAAAAATATATTTGACGTCCATCTGTTTACCTACCAGAATCGATCTCCTTTTTTCACAATCACAGTTTTGAAGCCAGTATGAAACTGAAGTTGTGATAGTCTTTTCTTCCCCATTGTGATGTACACTCACCTAAAGGATTATTAGGAACACCATACTAAAACTGTGTTTGACCCCCTTTCGCGTTCAGAACTGTCTTAATTCTACGTGGCATTGATTCAACAAGGTGCTGAAATCATTCTTAAGAAATGTCTTGCATCTTGCAGTTGATGGAGATTTGTGGGATGCACATCCAGGGCACGAAGCTCCCGTTCCACCACATCCCAAAGATGCTCTATTGGGTTGAGATCTGGTGACTGTTGGGGCCATTTTAGTACAGTGAACTCATTGTCATGTTCAAGAAACCAGTTTGAAATGATTCGAGCTTTGGGACATGCTGCATTATCCTGCTGGAAGTAGCCATCAGAGGATGGGTACATGGTGGCCATAAAGGGATGGGCATGGTCAGAAACTGCTCAGGTAAGCAGTGGCATTTAAACGATGCCCAATTAGCACTAAGGGGCCAAAAGTGTGGCAAGAAAACATTCCCCACACCATTAAACCACCACCACCAGCCTGCCCAGTGATAACAAGGCATGATGGATCCATGTTCTCATTCTGTTTATGCCAAATTCTGACTCTACCATCTGAATGTCTCAGCAGAAATCGAGACTCACAGAAATCTTGTCTCTCACTCCATGCTTTTCCATCTTTGACTGCTTCTTTCAGTTCTTTCATAGGAATGATTGTATCAATCTTGATTGCATCCAGCCAACATGTTCTTCCAAGGAATTAGTTTGCATTAAATTACCAAGGTATGAAAGGTAAGCTGCTGCTTATTAATTTACCCACCAATATTTGTTTTAAAACACTCTAAGATTGTCTTGTTTGTAACCACACTTCGAAGGTGTCAATTATAATGATGACATATAATGATGTGCGTGGATAAATAATTTATAATAAATATGGCAATATTCCATACATTTTTTTTCTTGAGATCTATGCACTGATCTCTTGAAAAGAGAAATACGTCAAATTTGCTGTCACTCCTTCAGTCGTTAAACACTCACACAGGAGCGTTAACTAATTTTAGGTAATAGGGTAATATGATTTTAAATATAATTATATTAAAAACTTTACAAATTCTGAAATTAATAACTTTAGAAACATGTCATAACAGTCTGTGAAAAGGGTCCAAAAATTACAACAACAACAAAAAAAAAAAAACACTGCATGTTTTAGGACCTTATTCACTTGAAGAATTACACAAATTGAGGAACGATAGAAATATGCTCAAAAATCATCTTTTTTTTTCATTTAGGAGACTGACAACCCCTGCATAACATGTCTTCAAAAACCTTTACTTTTGTATCCCACAAGAAAAGGGCTTGGAATAACATGATGATAAGTAAATCATTTTTCGTTGGGAGTGAACTGTTCAGTTAATATTTCAGATATTTTGCTCTGTTTTCTGATGCCTGCTAAAAGGTCACGATTACTATTTATCTCAAACAAACCTATAGTTAAATAGTCCACCTTCCCCTATTTTAAGTTTGGTGATCTCACCTGATTACCGATGTGATACCTGAAACCCTTAATATGCCCTCTAACTGAATGAAAACTAGGGCACAAAATAAATCGGCGACCAAGATGAAGAAAAGCACCAACCTTCGACCACATCTCAACACAGACTCCCATGAGGTTTCACCAATTAAGATAGCTCTATGAGTAGGGGAGAGGTCTCCTGACATGCTGTCATGTAGATGGAGAGACTGAGTCATTACGGAGAGACGGTGTTCCTGGCTACAGACAGTGAGGATAGTGGCTTTAATTGGCAGAGCGTTTGTTTGGGAGTCCTGTCTGCCTGGCTTTCTTAAGGTTAGGACTGCTGGGATTTGCTCTTTATGCAAATGCCTCTCCAAATACTCAGTTGCAGCAGAGTCTTGAGAACTATGTAGACCCTTCCATGACTCTGACATACCAACTAGGGTTCCTTATATCAGTTTGAGCCAATTCCAGAGATGAATGCAATGGGATGTTGTCTTATGGGCCAATGACAGATGAGGGTTGATGGTTCGGCATCGGCAGAGAACCTCAGCAAACACCGTAAGAACAAGACAAGTCCTCGTCACAGACCCCAAAAGCCAGCTCTGACTCCTCAGCATCATATGCAGGAGTGATGTATCCTACGCTTTAAGCAGAAGGAACTGGATGAAATATTCTGAATTCACAATATTCTGAACATCAATGCACAATCTTGTTATGCAGCTTTTGGCCAGAGGAGAACTAGTCTTCTGACTGAGCCTGGTTTCGCCCAAGGTTTTTTTTTTTCTTCATTCTGTCAGCTGATGGAGTTTGTTGGGGAAACTTAATATTATATTATTGATTTGGCTGTACTTAAACTATTGGATGAAAACTGAACTTGGCTGCGTTTCCCAAAAGCATCGTAAGTCCAAGTTGATCGTAAAACAACTGTCACCAATGGTCTCAAAGCCGCTGAACAATCTTCACCTTCTGCTGTCCAGGCTCATTCTACGAGCAGTATGGCTGCCTCTATGGCATTATTCCAGCCCATTCTCACCCATTTTGACCATGCTTCAATATCTGACGCTTTAGGCGCTCTTCAGCGTCAGTTACATGACGCCCTAGGATCGCGTGTAACCCTACCCCTACCCCAGACCTAAACCTACCCGCGTGAACTAACTGACGCTTTTCCTTTAGCATCAGTTAGATAACGCCGTAGGATCGCGTCATGTAACTGACGCTAAAGGGCGCCTAAAGCGTCAAATATTGAAGCATAGTCAAAAGGTGACGCCTTGGGGTGAGAATGCGTTGATTATTCTCATGGCATTTGTGATGCGACAGCTCACCGCCTACATTTGTTAGATTTTATTACTTGGATCTTGGCTCCACTCCAGGGTCTAGGGTGCTTGCTTCTTAGTGTACATTCTCGACGCAGCTCGAGTTCCCTTGAAAGGGAACATCTCAGGTTACGTACGTAACCCTGGTTCCCTGAGAGGGAATGAGATGCTACGTCGCCTCGCCATACTCCCTGCATGCCTGTGATCAACTTGCTTCGGCTTTTTAGAAGCAGATGCGGTCTGTTTTCAGGGGTGCTTTATAGCTTCCTGGTCGATGACGTCACCTGCCTATGCCGTCTGTTTTTTCCATCGGAATGATTATACACTTGCTTTACGACGCAATCACACAGGGCGTTCCCACCACATCTCGACACAGCGTCTTGTTCCCTCTCAGGGAACCAGGGTTACATACGTAACCCGAGACGTTTTCTACAGAGCTGTATTTATTGGTAAATAGAACTCATATTTGATAATCTTTACAAAGTTTTGATAAATTGATAAGAAATTGATATGGAACTGAATCAACACTGAACTGATCTAAGCTGGACAATGACACTATTCTCTTTTTAGAGCTGCATTGCAGCAGAATTGAACTCATTTTTCTCTTGTTTATTCCTGTAAAGCTGTTTTGAAACATTCTGTATTGTATAAAGCACTATATAAATAAAAGGGACTTGATTTTTGAATAAGCATGGAGCCACTAAACGCACTGCATTATAAAGACTAATAACATTTCTGATTTGACCTGTGCCTCGCCTTCAAGAATTATAAGGATTATTAAAGCAAAGTCCTTAATCGTTTGACCGTCTCTCTTTCATTTTTGACTTCTTTTTCAAAGCCTCAATGTTCTGAACTCAAATAAAGACACAAATATATTGGATCCGCCGTCTCTGCAGGATCCCCGGATCAGTGCTATCTGAATTCAACGTCAACATTTGCTTTAGGTCCATATGAAAGACAGAGAGAGGAAATAAAGAGGGGAAATACTGTATTTCCTTTCATTTCAGCACTAGCATGTGCTCTCTAAGCAGCCATAGACTACCTCAGAGAAATATTTGCTTTAGAATTTACCCGCAAAAAGAAACGTCTGAGCCCTTTGAACAGACTGGTGCAAAATCTCTCTGATCAAACAAGGGAAAGCACCAACATGTCAGCAGATGCAACACGGGAAACACTGAGAATGGCAAAAGTTAGCTCCACTTATAAGCACAGTTTGGATCAATGGATTATTTGATTATGTGGTTTTTGTATACCTGATGGACGGTCACCTATTCTCATAGCCTCAGGGTTTGAGGATATTCACAGAGAAATCCTAAGGGGAATTACACCGGATATACAATACAGATACAAGCAAATAGGATGATGCCGAAAAGGAATAATGTCTGACGTGCATGTCCAACACACACACACACACACACACACACACACACACACACACACAGACACACACGGGGTGATATGAGGAATGCTATTTGAATAAATATTTCCAATAAGGACATTGTGTTTTTGTTTGTCAAATCATAGACATTAGCTTAAGGCTAGTGAGATTGATAAAGGATGTTGAGAAAACTGACATGGATTGGTCAAAGGTTCACTAGTTCCTCATATCAACTCAAAACAGACCAGCACCCCAGGCAGACAGGACATTTTGCTTCATTGCAGGCTAAAAAAAAGGAAAGAAAAGAAAACAACAACGAAGAAGTGTACAAAGGCAACATCTGGTTTCATATTCAAAGGCCGTAAAGGAAATGGTGGGACTTCTGTTTTGATTTATGGAATTATTTGAGAGCTCTCTTTCTCTCTTCCTACCACTCATCCTGTCCACATTCACATTGTCACAAATAGGAAAACAAACCTCGTCACACAGACAGAATCAGGCTTGTCTTAGATGATTGATGTTGGGGTGTATCGTAAGGAAGACACATAAAATGGAGACAGACAGAACAGCATCACTGATATTCTATTTTTGCCAGCCTTGTCTTTTTATCTCTCTGAACTATGCTGTCTCCTTGGGAAAAAAAGAAAAATAACATCTGCTAAATGATCCTACCATTGCTAAACAAAAGTTTGCCAAAAATCAGACTGGCTTGTAACTGTAACTATAATCCAAGCAAGTCCTCATACACCCTTTTCTTTAAAATGTCACCTTTGTAGCTGTTGCACATATCCACTTTAATTTTCATATAAGCAATTTGCTGTGATTTTGCGAGACTTAAGATTCATTAGTTGCTATAGGTAATTAACAAGAATAAACTGTGGGTCTATGATGTTGTAAATTAAAATAATATGTAACAAATTCCAGTTTGCAATATCAGGCATCTGTGCCCGATCTTACGTTTAAAAAAGGTGGATATCACTTTACAAAATACAAAAAAAAGTAAATCAAAAAAATAATTATTGCTTTTTTTTATTTATTCAGTTAAATTCACGAAGATTTTGTTGGAATTTAATTTAATTTAAATTGTAAAATGGGAGTTAAATTTAGGGAGGGACTACTTAAATTAATTTTTATTGAAAACTTAAACTGGACAGTTGATTTCTAGTTCCCAGGATACTTTGCACAGGACTGGACTGGAAGAGTAAATGTTGAGATTTTATATATTTTATATAATTAAAATCATTGTATTTGCTGTAGTGCTATTTGAGCATAGGCTTTTTATTTGTTCATCCCATTCATTACATTTAGTGATGTAAGTTAAATAGCGCAAAATTTAGCATTTCTTCATAATTAATCTTTTTTTCTTTTTTTAGCTCAAACAAAACAACGATTATTTTAATCACCACAATAATGTTCAATATGACCTAAAAAAAGGAGATATTTAGGTGGTGGAAATATGGTTAATTTTATTTAGATGGACTTTTGAATGTGTTTATTTAGATGTTGACTTCAGAACAGAGTCTGTGATTTTCACCTTGATTTTATTACTTGGTGATACAGTTTAAATTCCCCTTCCAGCTCTGTGAAAATGATTCAGTCTGGCTTGCAGCTTGTCAAGACAGGTTATATTGAAAGTACATAAATATATGGAGTAGTAATTAAATGAGCAACCACTGCTAGTATATTTACAAGGTTACAAAAACCTCACAGACAAATTGCTGGTGGGCAAGAACTCAAGTTTAAAACGTCTTCTTTGGTAAATTCCACAGGAAAAGCAAACAATCCGCTACAAAAATATTTAAACACCCATTTGTAACACAACACCGCAAGCGAGAATACATTGTGTATCGAAAATGACATATACATTCAAATGCATATATTAAACAATGAGGGATTAAAATCTACTGCCCCCCATCCATCACTTCCTAATATTTAATATGTGCTGCATCAGGGCTCGGTCAATCAAATCAGAGAGATGCAGAGGGAAAAGTGTGGGCAGGAAATTCCACAGGAGCAGCACACAGAGTGGGGAACACAACTGTGGCCCTGTACCCCAAAACTCACCAGCGGCCAACTCAAACAGCAGCTCCCCATGAGGAAATGACTGGCTAAACAGAAAACAGCAATGAATCTGCGTGGCATGAATGTCAGGATTTCTCCATGCTGCTTTCAGGACCTGCAATGGACCTTGTGAGGCTTTACCACCTCACTCCAATAGGGAGAGGATAATAGAGGTATGCTCATCAGCCGTGTTTTCTCTTACACCAATTAAAATGCAGCCAATCCAGTAATTTATTGGATGATATAACACCTCGATGTATAAGTAGGGTTTAGTTTATCTGTGTCTCTTGGCTCTGGTTTTCCACCATCGGAAAGTCTATAGCAATTTTGTGAGAAGCACATCAGGCCTAGACCTTGATTAAATTCTTTTGTTAACAGTGATTCTCCTCTAAGAGCATCAGACTTAATCTGTGTCCAAAAAGCTCATAGTCTGCTCTTGATAATGGAGCTGACTTCCAAACGATCTGATAAGATCACACAACTGTGAAAACAAAAAAATGAAAAATCCCTTTCCAGATGGGGGCAAAGGAAATGATCCTAAAATCAATGTGGGCTCTCCTCTTGTTGGGGTTGGTTTGTGTGTATTTACTCGTTTTCTGTTCTGAGGATCTCTGGTGAATTATTCTAACCATATGTGACCCTGGACCACAAAACCAGTCATATGGGTCATTTTTTTCCCTTTTTTTTTTTTTTTTTTTTTTTTTTTTAAAGCTGAATAAATAAGATTTCCATGGATGTGTGGTTTGTTATGACGATATTTGACCGAGATACAACTATTTGTAAAATCTGGAATCTGAGAGTGCAAAAAAAAAAAAAAAATCGAAACATTGAAAAAAAATCGTCTGTAAAATTGTCCATTTATGTTTGAGATTGTGCTGCATTCACTCACAGAAATACTTTATATATTTAAGGTAGGAAATTTACTAAATATCTTTACGGAACATGATCTTTACATAATAATTTTGACCCATACAATGGCTATTGACACAAATATACCCGTGATCCAGGGTAAATTATCATTAAAATGGACCATAAGGTTCATAAACTGTACAATTTAAATGGCTATTTACTGAAAATCATTATATCCACCTTTGCCCTTTCATAAGTAATGGCATCTGATTTATGAACAAATCACTTTTGAGTCAAATCTTTTAATCACTCTTTTAATCAGTTAATTAATTTCACAAAACTGATTTAAATGGTTTTTTTATGAAACAACCCGATCTGGTTCTCAAGTTTAACTTTTTGACAAAATAATCCAACTCAGATCCGAATGACATAACTGTACAAAAAATCTCTTTAAAGCAATAATACATTTAATAGCAATACAAAACTTGTCATTTTCCAAAGAAATTCAGCTCAAACTGTTTTAACTGTTCAAACCAAGCAGACACATGATCTATTGTAAAGATACCTGCATGTTTTGAATGCTATCACATACTGTATTGCGGATGAGGATTTTCTCAAAAGCTGCTATTCTTTACACATTACAACAACATTATCACATGGGGTTGAACTATGCGGGGACAGAGAAGAAAACCGCATAGCTCTTGAAAATGTCAGTCATGGCTATTATTCTCTATTGAGGGCTGAGATTTACATGACAACAAAAGGTAACATAATACCAGTTGGCAGAAGCTAGTCCCTCATTAGAGCGTCTCTCTCCCTGACTCACCAGAGCCTGATTCACAGCTCAAATCTCAACACAAAAATGAGCTTTAAACATCCATAAACCCACATGCCCATGAACACCGTACCATTATGATGCATATATAAACAATTGAAGATAATCACACTATGCAAATGTGATATTCCCCATGGGATGATACAAGTCCTCTGTTAAACCACCTGAGACAATAGGGTTCTGGCAATAGCTCAGGTAAGCAAGCAATACTGAAAACATCAGACTTTTTACTAGGAACTCCATGTGCTTTCCAAGAAGGATAACAGAAAGGACTAAATAGACTGGGGTCACTTCGGGCCAATTTAATCAAATGCAAGATTTAAAATGAAAATGTATTTGTTGTTATGTACTGAATTCAGAAATCTTATAAACAGTTTTTACCACTAAAACAGCATATTTATTTCACACCATTTTAGCCCTCACTTATGAGTCCTCGCTTATGAAAATGCTATACGGATGAAAACCATATTTAAGCAAGGTTCGGATATAAAGTGTTTAGGCTGCACGAGACAATGCTGAAATGTGTGGAAATGCTGCACTTTGCATCGGCATAGACTCTCTCTCTCTCATGTCGGAAATATCCAAGGATGAAAAGTAATACATTTTTATCACCGGCACTCAGCAAATACTTGACCTGAACATCCAAATATTGGTTCAGTTGGTTTTACAATCAGTCACTCATCTATATCTGCCGTGTTTCATTTGGCTTTTAATGGAACAAATAAAAATAAAAACTATTCAGTCAAATGCTCATGATAGGAATAATATCTTGAGTCCACAGGGATTATACAGTGGAATAATAACTAACTCATACTAGTGAAAAACTGAATTGCGTCCTTAAATAGTCTCCTTGAATCAAGCCGTGTGTCGAGGTGGAGATGCGCACCTCTTCACGAGTAGAAAGCAGGAGAGAAGAGAGTAAGTTGGCGACTAATGAGTCCGGACAGGCCGTTAACTCTCAGGAGAATTCGTGTTTCTCTGCTGCTATTGGGCTCTCTCAAATCATTCTACATTATCCTCCCACCTGAATAAACGTCTTTCCAGCTCACTGTCAGGTAAGGGTTCAATCAGCCACCCATCAAACTATTACTGATCACAGTTCTCGGCTAAAGTGTGGCAGATTCTGTAGTGATGCAAATCCGCAGGAAGCGGCAAACGCAGCGTGTGAACAGGGCTCTTTTAGTGGATATTACCATTTAAAAACTGATTTGTCTGCATTATCATGCCAGCATTAATTATGTTCACAGTAATCAAAGCATGGTGATATGTACTGTATGTTACAGCTTCAATAAATAAATAACTGTAAGAAAAATGTAGGGTATGGTACTTCAGAAAAAATATATACAAAAAAAATGTATAGTGACAACAGTATGTCACAAAGGCAGTATCCTTAAAAGGATCACCACCTTATTTACCCCTAAAATTTGCATAATACCTTATTTTACTAATTTAAAGGTTTCGGTTGTCTCTTGCAATAGGTTTACATGCACTCTAGGTCAAAACACTTTTATTTTCTAATAATATATAACACAGTCTCATCCCAAGACGTCAACTTTTGATCATACTGTGCGTCAACATCAGACGTTTTAGGGTACACTTTAACGTCGGTTAGATGACGATCCTGGGGCGTCATCTAACTGACGCTTTACCTATATGACGCAGGTAGGTTTAGGTCTGGGGTAGGGTTAGGATTAGATAGCGTCATCTAACTGACATTAAAGGGTGCCCTAAAACGTCGGATGTTAACGTATGGTCAAAAGCGTCAGTTGTATGTAACACAGTCTCATCCCAAAAAGTCATATAACTGACGTCTTGGGACGTCTTTTGACCATACGTCAATATCCGCCTTTTTAGGGCCCCCTTAAACGTCGGTAGATGGCGATCCCGGGCCGTCATACAACTGACGCTTTACCTTTAACGTTAGTTAGGTGACGGGTTAGGTTTAGGTCTGGGGTAGAGTTAGGATCCCATAACCTCATCTACCGACGTTTAAGGGGGCCCTAAAAAGGCGAATATTGACGTATGGTCAAAAGACGTCCCAAAACGTCAGTTATATGACGTCTTGGGATGAGACCGGGTTGTTGTATGACGTCTTGGGATGAGACTGCGCTGTAATACACATGAAAACTCAGAGTACGAAGATTCAGAAGTTTACATGACAATGATATGCATGACACGTTTACATGACAACGATATGCTAAAAATAGAGAAGTTTTTCCACATACAAACAACACTTTTGTAGAAACGATCCCCATTCAGACTGATCGGTGAAAACGACTAAAACCCCTGTATTCCTGTATTCGGTTGTTAAGTCTGACGTCACGCGTGACGTTTAGCCTCTTCCGGGTCCAAGCGCTCCGCTCGTCCATATCTAATTAACGTTACAACTCATAACGTTAGACTAAGCCCTTTTCTTAAAGGACTGGCTTCGCTTCAGTGCCAGTGGGTGTTAGGGATAAAGGAAAGAATTGTAACTTACCTTATCAACTGCAGCCATTTTCTCTTTTCTTTCTCGTCACAGGGAAAGCGGTAGAATGACAGTTGAATGTCACTTGTTTTTTTTTAACTCCGATCTATTTAAACAACATGGGACACAGCACTGCGGCATGTTAAAACTCGGGCAAAAGCGGTAAGCAGATAGAGAGGACCCAGCATTTGGACCCGGAAACAGTATTATCAGAGCGTGATTACGTCACGACTTAACAACCGAATTCTACTGCCAGGTCATTGGATGGTGATGAAACCCTGCAGACTGACGCATGTGCATGACATCATCGTGCATGCTTTTTTTTTTTTTTTTTTTACATGTAACTGACACTTTTGACCACGCGTCTAAATCCGACGCACATTGCAACCTTTAGCGTCAGTTAGATGTGTATTCTCACCATGTAGGCCTACCACCTGCAGAAACACTGCATCTGTAGGGGCTGCCACTGTTTTGTATGGTTTCGTGGGCAATGTGACATCAGAGTTCGTAACTGGGAGAACATTAATCTAGTACGAGTTCACGGGTGGGAAGTCACGAGTTTGACTTTCACAGGTATAAGTTTGGAAAAACGCGGGTTACAAGTTGCCTGGAATGCAGCATTAAGATACTACTACGGTGTTTGAGGGCAGGCCAAAGTAGACATTGTTCGCAGGCATCCAATGAAAACCATAGGCTTGCTTTATTCAAAATTGTTATGTAACAGGTAGTGAGACTAGAATTGCTCACAACTCGGTTCAGAAAGTTCAGAAACTGAGACAATAACTCCATTTATCGTGCACTTTGATTTTTAAAACTTTGCAGATCTTTTACATTCACAAACAGATATTACACACTGCATTAAAGATAATATTAGAAAAAGCGATAATATTAGAAAAAGCAGAAGAGCTCTTAGAGTAGTACTTTAACATCAGGGGCCCTTTCTGCTCAACTAATATTAATACTACTAATACAAATTGTTTAATATATATTTATAGTTTAAGATTAGGAAAATTTGTCCAGACCTGTTCTCACGTGTACACTTAGCGAAGAATATGACCTCTTCTTCTGAGGCTTAAATGGGCAAGGCAACACCTAAACATAATGAACTCACACACACACACACACACACACACACACACACACACTGTAGTTTGTTGTACTTGTGGAACCTGTCAGCAGTTACAGATCTTGCTCTGAGCACTTCACCACTAATTGCCTCTGGTGCTAAATTTAGAGAGCGAGTGAGTGAGCGAGCAAGAGAGAGAGGGAATATGCAGTAAGATGGAAAGGAAGGAAGCTCGAGACAGGCAGAGAGAAGGCTAGAGATAGATAGAGTGAGATGTGGAGCTCCTTTGATCAGAAATACAGATTGTAGTAAGAAAGCACCCTCTCCTCCTCCTCTCGAGCTGGCAGGCAGTACGGCTCACTCACCAGCTCCTCTCACACTCTCTCTCTCTCTTTCTTTCCCACCCTTTCTCACTCTTTCTGAGTCTCTGGAGAGTACCAGAACTATTCCATATGTCAGGCCTGTCAATCAGAGCAGAGCAGGGGATCCCACTCTGCAATCCATCACCTATTCATGCGCCAAAGTCCACGATTTATTTTGTCACCATGGGTGGTTTAAAACCTCCCCTGGACATTCTGCCATGATATCCAAATAATCTGAAAAATTAATGATGTTAATTGCTCTGTTTAATGATGTTGAATTGGCAGTGTGTCAGAGCAATCACAATCTAGCCCAGCAATAGTGCAAGAGCAGCATATGGCTTGTTTCGGTGTGTATTTGATTTTTTTGATGTTGTTGTTCCTGCTAAAAATCTGCCAATCATTTTGTATCATAACAGAAGGAAAATATTGGTATTAATGGGAATGAATTGACTGACCTTTTGTCGACTGCTTGATTAACATCCTACGCATATATGTTGCTCATGGTCAACATATTAATTGTGTGGGGAGGTGCATAACTATAAATAAATAAAATATGTATTTATTTTTTTCCCATTGAGTATTTATGTCAGTTGCATGCTGAAAATAGCTGGGGGAAAAACAAAGCCTAGTCTGCTATGATGTGACATCACTGAAATGATTTACTACTAAAAAAAACACATCTCATTAATACCTCAATATTTCATTGTCAGGTCTTTGAATGCTATGTTAGAGTATTTTAAAATAAAAATAAAAATGTAGCCCAAATGTTGTCAGCATTTTTACAACCATTTTAAAGATGCAAGAAAAAACCACAGGGAGTTAAAATCATTCATGCAGTTCAATAAAGCAAACATATCATAGGAAATTTTCTCTTTTAACACTTCAAAGAACAAGAAGGACGTGACAATTAGCAGTCATCTCCTCATCAGCTGTCAGAGGAGAGATTCAGCACTCCACACACAACCCATTTGAGAAGTCCAACACCTCAAAGCTTACCGAGGTGTTCAAATACTGTCTCTCTCTCTTTCTCATTCTCTCAGACATACTATTTTTTTTTCTGTTACATCACAGAAATGCATTTATAAAAATGACAACAACGATTTATGGTGTTAAAAATATTTAATAAAATCTAGTCTGTTAAACTGTTATCAGCCGTCCACCGAAACCATTATATGGTTATTAAAAAAGAATATTCATTAAATATGTTATTTCTGAATTCTGCTTTTCAGCATTACACACTGACAGGGGCCATTTAATGTTACATTCCTGCTGTCTTTAAAAGTAGATAGTTTACTCAGATAATAGGACTCATTGAGTATATGGTTGTAATTTTTTTTTTTTTTTCATGTGCAGAATAAATACTGACAATAATAGATGCTTTTATCTGTCTACTAACAAAATGTCATGTTCTGAGTGGTTGCAATAAAGGTGATAGAGAAATACTAGAACAATCTTTACCAACAAATGCTTGGGAGTACAGGAAAATAACCACAAAAATAAATAACAACTGACAAAGTACTAAACAGAACACCGAGTATGCAAAGATAATCAGGAACCAAATAAGATAAAGCTGATGATAATTACAGAAACAGGGACATGTTTTGCATAAATATTTAAAATGTTGAGAGGATGTTAAGGTGAATGTGAACGTGGCAGCTTAGTCTCATCTCAAGACGTCGTATGACTGACGTCTTGGGACGTCTTTTGACCATACGTCAACATCCGCCTTTTTAGGGTACCCTTAAACATCGGTTAGATGATGTTATCGGATCCTAACCCTACCCCAGACCTAAACCTACCCCTAAACCTACCCCGTAACCTAACCGACGTTAAAGGTAAAGCGTCAGTTGTATGACGGATCATCATGTAACCGACGTTTAAGGGTACCCTAAAAAGTACGTTGACGAATGATGTTGACGTATGGTCAAAAGACGTCAGTTATATGACTTCTTGGGATGAGACTGTGTTAAACGTGGATGATGACAGTGCATGAGAAAGGAAAATTCACACAAAATTCACAAAAGTCAGTGGGACACTATTATAACTGTACTCGGCCTGCCCTTTATTACACTTTGGTTGGGAATCAAGAATGGGCTCTTACTGAGAAAAAAAATATCCGAATGTGTAATACCATACAAAAATAAGCGTTTTTTTCTGCAATACTGGCAAATTCTAGGAAAAAATATTGACTCAACATTGTTATCAACTCTACAATAAATAACATTTTACAATAAAACAAGTTTGAAAACATAAAAATAACACGATGATCCATCCTGGCCCAGCCTCCAGCTATGTAATCAATCACAGCAAACATGAAGTCATAAAGAGGAAGCTGAGGACAGGACAGAACTGCCTGATACTGCTGTGGTTGATCTGTACAGAAAATATGCATGATTTATAAAATGAACAAAAATCATTGAAACACTTATACAGCAGGACAACGATTCACAATCTGAAAGCTGTCGAGATTTGTTTAGTTCTTGTTAATTTAAGGGCTGTTATTTGTTTAATGCAAACAGATAATTTGACAGCTGAATTAAATGAAATGTGCTGATAAGTGTTTATAATTCACATAGGTGGTTTGCATTTTAATTGGTTACTGGATATACATGCATCAGATCTGAGAACAGCCATGTGTTGGGCATCCTATAGGTACAGAAGAGAATCTACAGTATATTCACACTTCTTTTTAATTTTTTTTTTTTAATCTCTGATCTCTTTTTACTGTACATACACTCACCTAAATGATTATTAGGAACACCTGTTCAATTTCTCATTAATGCAATTATCTAATCAACCAATCACATGGCAGTTGCTTCAATGCATTTAGGGGTGTGGTCCTGGTCAATACAATCTCCTGAACTCCAAACTGAATGTCAGAATAAGAAAGAAAGGATATTTAAGCAATTTTGAGCCTGGCATGATTGTTGGTGCCAGACGGGCCGATCTGAGTATTTCACAATCTGCCCAGTTACTGGGATTTTTTTCACGCACAACCATTTCCAGGGTTTACAAAGAATGGTGTGAAAAAGCAAAAACATCCAGTATTCTGCAGTCATGTGTGTGAAAACTGAAATAACCACTTGTTACAACCGAGGTATGCAGCAAAGCATTTGTGAAGCCACAACAACGCACAACCTTGAGGTGGATGGGCTACAACAGCAGAAGACCCCACCAGCTACGACTCATCTCCACTACAAATAGGAAAAAGAGGCTACAATTAGCTAGAGCTCACCAAAATTGGACAGTTGAAGACTGGAAAAATCCCGATTTCTTTTGAGACATTCAGACATTCAGAGTCAGAATTTGGCGTAAACAGAATGAGAACATGGATCCATCATGCCTTGTTATATCACTGTGCAGGCTGGTGCTAGTGGTTTAATGCTGTAGAGGATGTTTTCTAGGCACACTTTAGGCCAATTGGGCATCATTTAAATGCCATGGCCTACCTGAGCATTGTTTCTGACCATGTCCATCCCTTTATGGCCACCATGTACCCATCCTCTGATGGCTACTTACAGCAGGATAATGCAACATGTCACAAAGCTGGAATCATTTCAAATTGGTTTCTTGAACATGACAATTAGTTCACTGTACTATGGCCCCCACAGTCACCAGATCTCAACCCAATAGAGAATCTTTGGGATGTGGTGGAACGGGGGCTTCGTGCCCGGTATGTGCATCCCACAAATCTCCATCAACTCCAAGATGCTATCCTATCAATATGGGCCAACATTTCTATAGAATGCTTTCAGCACCTTGTTGAATCAATGCCACATAGAATTAAGGCAGTTCTGAACGCGAAAGGGGGTCAAACACAGTATTAGTATGGTGTTCATAATAATCCTTTAGGTGAGTGTATATAAACAATACAAACAACTGCAAATATTAGTACGTCTTGTAAAGTTGAGGCAAGGATGAAGAGAGAATCCAACAGCAAGCACTTTTAATAATAATAATAATAATAATAATAATAGGTAATCCAGGGAAACCTCAGACAGGAACAAAGAGACAGCAAACATTACAATATCAAGAACTCACAAAGACTGAACTAGACACAGGCAAACAAGATAACAATGAGGTGTGGGTAATAAGAAATGCCTGGGAACAATGACCAGACAGTTAACAATTGGCAGGACACATGGCAAACAGGGAATCACGTGACAGACAAGAACATGGAACAAAACACAAAACCCAAACTGTGACACGTGTTCATTCGTATGCATTCACTTCTTGCATGTTCTTGCATGTATCACACACACACACCTTTTTATAAAATAGAAATGCCCGACTCTTTGATATAAAAACTAATTACAATGTTCCTTTGACATTGACATACAATTAAAAGGCCTTTTCCTTTCTACTAATTAGACTTTGTTTCTGGTGAAGTGATTGGTCCCAAGGTCTTTTCGACCCCTAATTAAACACAGAGAAAAGTAATAACAGCAAAAAGGTCAGAAAAGCTCAGTTGAAACAATTAACAACTCAATGACTCATTTCAAAGGTAATCTGTACAAACTCAAATGGACTATATCACAAGAAAAATAAATATTAATCACAGATGTCAATGGGCAAAAAAAAAAAAAAGTGCAGTCTCATTAAGATTCACTGTGAGTGACTGTAAAAATACGACAGATCAATTTTAATATCAAAATAATAATTCCTTCATAATAGCGTTTAAAAAAGTTAACGCTTAAATGCAAAGCTTATACCTGATTTTGAACTAAAGCAGGGGTCATAAGGCGATCTTAAAGCAATAGAAGTGTGGCGGTCCTATTAAATGTCAATATCAGGACATCATGTGGATTTCTGATTTTACAGCATTTTATGTACACAGACAGTTTTTTTTTTAACTAGCCAACATACTTTAGTTTTGACACGAAAACATAAGTGTAGGTGTACAGCCGAACGCATAGACTTTCCACCTTGTTCAGTGTCTGTGCTATTTCCCTCCAGAAGTAATGAAAGATATAAATGCTGAAAGCTCGTTTAAACTGGATTTAGGGGTATCTTTTAAGTAACGGACTCACACATGCACTCATCAACGCGGATGTCTGCTGTTGCATCTCCAGTGATTTTATTCTGTATCTTCTGTATGTTTTTTGACAGTGAAACAATGGTCTATGCCAGTATTGCTGCCTTGTTGACAGATTAATTAGCACAAACAAATCAAGGCTCATGCAACCTGAATGTCCAAACAAATTGCAGTGAGTGTAAAATTTAAATCATGTGCACGGTATGCATACCCTAGCGTACGCATAAACTGAATTAGCCTATACTTAGCACTTTATGCCCAAAGCATATGCATAGCCTTTCAAAGTATGGCTTCTCCGTTTAATAGTGTTTGCAAACACAGGTGCTCGACAGATGCGCACACGAAAGTTGCATCGCGTTCGGTGTCTGCGCTATTTCTATTCAGACGTTCTGACAGATATAACATAATCTCAATGTGCAACTGCGCACACTGTACAAATGACAAAACACTTTGGCCTTTAGAATTAAAATCTTCACATGTCAAATGAGCAAAAGCCTAAAAGTTAGGGGTTGGGTGGTTAGCTTTAGCCGTTAGCACACTGTTGGCAGATTAGCACAAGTTGTCTGGGTTTACAGTGTCTGCTCAGAAAAAAACAGACAGAAGCAGTCTGTTTGTGAGCTCTGAGCTCAGCTTGAGAGCTCTACCTCTTCCCTATCAGCATCTCTTTTACTGCTCTGACTTTACATGAAACCCTCTGGGGAAATGTGGGAAAAAGGCTCTCCCTCTCTTGCTTTGTTTCTTTACTCTCTGGTCATACCACATCACTCCCTCAGGATATAAAATCTCCCCTCTCCTATGTCTCTCCCTCGAACTTGTCTCTCTACCTGTTCCCAAACACACACAATGTGCAATAAAACCGCAAACTGTCCTGTTTAATAATGCCAAGGTGGAGTTTGACATTCAGAACATAAACTATAGTATGTCTTGTGTAGAGACTTTATGCAGGCCAAAACCATCATTAGCAAGAGCTTTTTTTTAGAATTTCTCTTAATTATATAATATAATTAATTTGACATCAATATCTTCAAATCCAAATAGTTTAAGGCCTGCTTCATTCTCTTTCTCTTCTATTCATTTCTCCGGCACTGTAAATGTCTTGACTTTTTTCTATCTTTCTGACGCAAGCCTCTACGGAGCCTCTCGTTTATCTCTCCCTCCATCCTCTCTGCCTTCACAAAAGATCTTTTATTTCTCCATTGTGTTCTTTCGCTCGGCACATGGTACATGATTGCACGGGTAGGTGGCAATCCATCCACCCCAGAGAGGACGCTAAATTCTCTCCGGACCGTCTTTGCTGTCAAAATGGCCCAGCACTGTCTCATGTCTCCACAGATTTGGCTTCATTCATAAAAAGAGCTCTTAACAGCTCACACTTAAGCACGACAGGTCGGTTGTACTGAGAAATATCACATACGCAATTAAAATGAGGGTGGTCTTCTCTACCTGTCTCTGTGATGCTGCGGACCACCACCAGAACACACAATACTAAACTTGAACATTTCCAAACACTATTTACAATTGTCGACCCCTCTGGGTTTGTGCTTCACTCACAGGTCCACTACCAAAATGCTCCTTTCTCTTTCTCTTTCACACTCTCTATCCTTTTTCTCTGAGGGATTAGGAGTCCACAGCTGCAAGTGACCCCCCTTTCCTTTTTTTTTTTTTAAGCTCCATAGCTTTTGAAATGTTTTCCGCCTGCTAGTGCATTGGCTCTGTGTATTAGCATTGTGTGTGGTGTTTTTTTTTCCAACACTCTGAAAGAAACCTTGAATGATTACCCAGATAGCAAGGTGACATTGATACAATGATGAGTTTTGATCCAAACCATCACTTTGCTGGTTGAGATTGACATTTCAATGATCAGACATTTTGATTAAAGCCAACAGCACGGTCGAGACAGTATGAAAGTATGGCTGCATCCGAAATCACATACTAGAGTAGGTACTTGTTTTAAAGGGATATTCCACCGTTTGTTTTGTTTTTTCATATTAAACTATGTTGTTCCCTTAACTAATATGAATTGATGCATAACTCTCTCGTCTCATTTTGTGCACTAAATCGCTCTGTCTTGCGGCGAAACTTAGTTAGCACTTAGCTTAGCCCAGTTCATTCAATTACTGACCCCAAACATTTGAACAGTAGTCTAGTTCCCCAAATCCACAATATTTTTTATGAATGAGAAGTATTGAGCCACAATGATATCCGTGCATTGATTATGAAGAATTTGTTGTTTTGATTAATTTTCTCACATGACCGACACATAATCGATGTACAGTAGGCAATACAGTGAACAGGGCCACAATAGCTGTATATTACTTTTTTAGGACAGTCTATTTGGGCTAAAAAGTTGTATCCAACACCTTGCACTGTTTTCGCCAGTCCGTGGTGATGTACTGGAGGTAGGCCGTCTGACCTTGGAAGGCTTACTATGAGCACACAGGGGGAGCGATTCTTTGATATGCACAATCAAAGACCTCCCACGTCCGCTGCTGTGAGGAAGGTTACTTTTGTAGTTGTTGTTGTTTTCTATAATTCGCTGTACAAAGGCAGTTGACCATGACTTTCATACCAGCTTTCTGTTTGTGAAGGTCAGCAAGGAGGTTTTAATTACCAGGTAAAGGAATAGCAGAACTCAACAGGGGTTTCGCTCAGAGTAAACGGGTGAAAACATCAAACATGCAACCTGTCCGCAAAGCACGCACTGTCTGTAAATGAACAATGGCTCGTTCCACCTTTGTGTGAGAATTCAAATAACATCACTTTCATGTTCACGGTAACTTAGTTTTCAGAAGTCACTTTTTCTAATACGAGGTATGAGCCCTGCTTTGACCCCAGAACAGACTGAACTCTTAGTAAGGTTCTGGAAACATTCCTTACAGATTATTGCCCATGTTGACATGAGAGCATCATTCAGTCACTGTCATCAGTGAACAGTCATCATTCAGAAAATAAAGACTAACAACACTATAGGACTGAACAGTTAACTAGACTATAAACTCACAGTAGAAACGAGACTAAACAGCTCTTTGACAAAACTCTTAGCAGGATAACTCACAAGTGTGATTACAACATGAACTGGCACAAGACAGCAAACACAAGGGGATTAAATAGGAGAGAAAATGATAGGGACAGCAGATGATACTAATAAAACAACCAGGGGAACAAGGGGTGGGGTTAAATGACAAGACAACACAAGCACACAAAACATGGATCTGTCATGATCCTGCCTCAAAACTAGAGAAAATCAAGGACATGAGGGCATAATCATTGTGAAATAAAGGTCAAATGCACTTATTCAGTCATCAACGATTCACTTAATGTTGTGCAGAAAAAATAACACTTTATTTTGATGGTCCCTTTTGAAAATTCTGTTGACTATAAGTCATTTTGCAACTACATGTCAACTAACTGTCGTTAGAGTATTATTAGACTGTCTGCTTACTATCTGCTAAAAATTTATTGTGATGCTCCTCCAACAGACAATCTACTGACTATAAGTAACTTGCGACTACACGTCATATCCCTAACCCTACCAGTCTACTAATACTCTACTAACACTCTAGTGCAATGTTACTTATGGTCAGCTGACTGTGTTAAAGGTTAAAGTCCATCCAAATAAAGTTAAAACAAAATATATACATACACTGTTACACACCTCAGGTCATTAGCGACCCTATAAAGTTTTTACAAATAACATATTGGAAAACAGGCATTCTTTATATATTTGTAAATGATAAATGAGGAGGGTAGTGAATGACTTCCTGAGTCAATCAAAGACCCGAGGTATGCATAATATCAATATCTTAAGTACACGTTAATTTCAAAATTTCAATTGCAACGTGGGAGTAATCTATTTTCTATGGATATGTGAGACTTACAATTCATTAGTCACTATAAGTAACTAAAAATAATACAGTGCCGTAATTGGTAAAACTATAAACCAGTGTATATAAAGTTTCACTAAAGTAAAATAATTTGCTGAGAAATACCAGTTTGCAATATCAAGCCACACAACAAGCTGTTTTGTACAGCTGAAAATAAGCCACACATATTCAAATTTCAAATGGTGCGCCTGCGCTTATGTGGAAAAATAAGGTGATGTATTTGGTCAGCAACAATTCTCAGGGAAGCAGTGGCATTAAAACAATGCTTAGTTGGTATAAAGTGGCGTAATGTGCGCTTTATAATCCTGACACTTTTAAACAATCACCACCAACCTGAAAGGTTGGCACAAGCCAGGATGTATCCATGTCCCAAATTCTGAGCCTGTACCGTCTGCAGAATCTTCAGAATCGTCTTTCCCAATCTTGTGCTCCCCTCTAGTTTTGGTGCCCACTGTAGCTTCAGTTTCCTGCTCTTAGCTGACTGAGTATAACCTGGTGTAGATTTCTGCAGCTGTGCCCCATTCAATTCAAGATTGGGTCCTTTGCATGTTCAGAGAGGATCTTCAGCATGGCACAGTTGTAACATGTGATTATTTCACTTACCACTGCGTTTCTGTCAGCTTAAACAGTCTGCCCATTCTCCTCTGACCCCTCTCATTAACAAGCCACTTTCGCCCACAAAACTGCAGCAGTGCATGTTTTTTGTGTTTTTCGCACCATAACTCTAGAGACGGTTGTGTGCGAAAATCCCAGGAGATCAGCAGTTTCTCAGATACTCAGATCTCCCCGTCTGGCACCTACAGTACAGTCATTTCATGGCCTCTATTTGGATGTTTGGTTTGAACAAAACCTCAGCCTCTATTTCTGAAAGCTGGCATGCAGTATACAGAGGTAAAGAATGTCCAAAAGCAATGTTTTTAACACATATTGTCTATTAATATGCTTTGAAGGTAACATAAATGTATCATTTGCTGCCTTGATATTCCACAATCTTGTACATGTTAGGTGGTTTGTAGAAAAGAAAGAAAAATATGACATCCAAAGTTGTTTTTTTTTTTAATTCACACCTCCCTTTCTAAGCAATAAGCATATAAGGTCAAAATATTTGCAGAATCAATTTGCATTGATTGTTTTAGATCATTAGGCATGATGTCATTGTGTCATTGGCAGCAATGTTGTTTTAGATTTCAGATGCAAGCATCACATCATGCATCTATGACTTGAGCTGTGTCATGCGATTGGCTGATGAGATGTTTGCACAAAGTGTTCAGGCGTAATAAAGTACCTACTGAGTGTAGATTGTTAGAAATTACATTAATCAATTTTCAATTCTGATCAAACATATAAATTCAGTGAGTCAGGATCAGTGAGTGTGTGGAAAAAACAAATATTAAACTCTTTCCAAATCGCATCATCTGCCAAAAACACAGATTCGCTCAGAGAAAAGAAAGGGCTGAAGTCACTGTTCGTGTGGAACTGGAGCTCACTGCCAGCGATGCATACATACAAAAAGGAACCAGCCAGACCTATACACACACTCACACAAATGTACTAGATAAGAAACTCAATGAATTCCCACATTTTACTGTGTAAGAGTGTTCCTTAAAGGGATAGTCTTCGTTTACTGACATTTATGTTGTTCTGCAACACATTTATGACTATACTGGTTGCTATTTTCCAATCAATTGTAAATGCAAAAGCACCATGTGCATGCAAAAGCACCATACAATGCGTGGTCCATGCGACTTGTACGTCATATTACAGCTCTTCACAAACCATATGATAGCTTTTTGAGAGGGACAGGATGAAATTTTAATTGAAAATGTATTTACTGATAATCTTCCCCTCCAGTGAGCTGGGACCAAATCATTAAGAACTAGATCATTTGATATGTGAACAAATGATTCAGACATGTTTGTGAACTGGGTCCACAAGTTCATTTATTTGAATAACAATTTGCAACACATGCTCATTGGATAAACAGGCCTCTACCTACATTTTTGCGAAACCCCAAAAACCAACAACGTACCTTGAGTACATACAATCTGCCGCAGTTTCCTTCTATAATGAACACTAGTGGCTGTGAAACACCATCAACTTTTATTTAATTTATGTATTTAACAAATTATGATTACAGGGACAGAATATTTATTAACATAGACTTATTTTCGTAAGGTTTCTAATTATTCTACGTGCTTTACATCCTTTTTTGAACCTGGAAAACTCCAGTCCCCGCAATGTTACTGCATGGAAAAGAGCGAACAGCATAGTCTTCAAAATTTCTCATTTTGCATTCCAAGAATAAAAGTCAGTCATATGGTTTGAAACAACATGAGGGTGAGTACAAACTTTCAGCGTTGGCCTTTCTCTGTTTCTCTCAGTGAGCAAGTGTGGATATTCTTTTATGAGTCTTGAGTTTAATTCCAGATTTCTCTTCCCCTTCAAATGACTTCCAACCTTGTATCAGACAGATCTGTCGACAGGACAAGGTGCATTAATATACACTCACACACCAAGTCAGAATGATTTGCAAGAGTCTTTGGTGAGCATGAACAGCCTTGTCTGTATAAAGAGGGTCTCGACTTGACTTGAGACAAGAGGGGGAGGGGTTACAGTGACAGACAACTGCAAAAACTGCTACAACAATAACATACAGAAGCCAAACAGACAAGCCTGTGTGGCAGGAAGATTTTATAAACACATAAACATACACACTTGCTCTGCTTGTTCATGAATTCAGAGGCTTACTGGGTTGTGCAAGTACATTCTGTATTCATGAGACTGAGGAAGTGAATGCAGATAAGGGTGCTGGGGGAGAGATTTCTCCTTACAGGATTTTTCTTTGTCTCAGCGCCCCCTACTGGAAGCTGTGGTACTTCCCCCTCTCAAAGCCTTTAGACACCTCTGATTTAGATTAGACATTTCTCTAGATAGAGAGAAGCGATGCATTTCACAAAAGCAATGAATTTCAGTATGGTGAACAATGCGAAATGTTCAGCATTTGCAAGGAGGAACAACATGTCTTTGGGTTCAAAAGAGACATGCAGCGGCAAATGCTAAACTCACAAATTCTGATCTGAGTCATGCAGATCCCAGTGACTGCGACAAAGTACTTAGATTAATTTTTTGTGCTTTTTTGATAGAATTCCACAGAGAAAGCAATTAGAGGTTAAACTGGGCTGGAATGATCTGGAACGGCGCTCCAGCACCTTCAATACACACATAAACAGAATATTCTATTCCATTTCCCTTTATGCGCCAGTCAATGTTTTTCATCCAGTACACACATTCCAGCTCCATTTAGCCAATGTACTGCCTCACAAAATGTTCTGACCAAGAGAAGCACTTTTCTATAAAGAAACTAAATAACTACAGTGTATGCAACGGATTGTTCTCATGTCGCTGAAGTAGTACATCCACTGGTATCCAGTGCCAATTTTGCATTGTTGTATTGGTCAAACATATGTCTATTCTTTGACCTATATTGATTTCTTTTAAAATGCAGTTACACTTTATTTTGATGGTCCACTTTAAACATTGTATTATACAGTAATTAACTTTACAACTACATGTCAACTAACTCTCCTTAGAATATTGGTAGTAGACTGTTAGGTTAGGGTTAAGTGTTATGGTTCAGGCGAGCAAAAAAAGTACATGCACACTGTAGTTGAAAAGTTACTTATAGTCAGTACAACGTTTACATGGCGACCAACAAGCTAAACTGTTTGCAGATATTAAGCAGACAGTCTACTTAAACTCTGAAGAGATTTAGTTGACATTGAGATTAAAAGTTACGTATACTTAGTAGAATGTCTAAAGTTGACAATCGAAATAACGTAAAAAAAAAAAAAAATATTGAATACATACCATATGGTGTTACTACTAAAAAAAAAAAAAAACTATACATATATATATATTTAAAAAATAATTCAGAATATATTGTTAACAATATTAACTTCTTTGTGTGTAAATAAAATATGTTCTTACTTTTTTCTTGATTGTTAAACCACATATTATTTTTTTCTATTAAAGATGCATAATTGTTTTCAAAACTAACATGAATACAAATTGCTGAGAACGTGTTTCAAACTACATCATTGCTTTTAAAAAACATGCTTGTCATACCAACCAACAAAGTTGGATTCGTGTTTGTTTATTTATATGCATATTCATATTTATCTGTATTACATTTTTGAATAATAATTTATTCAGTTTTTCATATTAATATAAAATCACTTAAGGGTATCAACATTGGTAATCTAGCTTTTTTTTTTGGGGGGGGGGGGGGGTGTTTTATCTTGCCTAGGGCACCAGAATCACCACCAAAATCTCTATTTAACCCCTGAAAGTGATGATGACTCTAAAATAACCATTAGAAACATTTCATAAATTATTTGCTAACCAGAAAAAATATTGTATAAGGGGCAAAAAGGCTTGAATGTAGAAAAAACAAGCTTCAACTTAAAGTGAGAAGCACTTCAGAGGGGAATCTGCACATTTTTTTTTTCCTTTTTGAGCAAAGACAAGCATTGCTGCACAGCTTTACAATTTCACACATGTACTCTCAAAAAGCACATATGTAGACTCTGTATCCGTACCCTGGCTATTCCTCCTCCAAATTTAGTGTGGGAGAGAGTGTACTGAGGAGGGCTGAATAGAGGCTCGGTTACAGACCTGTGGGCCAGAGTGAGTGTAGAGCATTGATCCAGAGCTAGAGAGGGCCAACACAATAGATGGATTACAAACGCCAGGCCTGGAGCCCCTCCCCTACACAGCGATGTGCCCGAACAATAGGAAACACACACACACACACACACACACGCACACAGGCAAATTAGAGTGAGAGAAGCACACAGAGAAAGAAGCATATTGACAAGGAGAGAGAGGAAGAGAGAGAGCAACAAACTGACTGTTCAGGTCAGATTCGAAAACACACATTCCTGTTTATGTCTCCCCTGGTTCAGAGAGCTATTCATTAGTCCTTTCTGTAAATCAATCTACTGCTTTTTAAAACAGTGTCAATTTAAGCGTGACGCCTGTCAGCTTGACGTCGCTCTGTGGATATTTAACTTGAAGCCCAATTAATCATCATGATTAATTCCTGCACAAACCAGCTGCAACTGTTCAGTAAAGCAACTTCTCCCCCTCACATTGCAGAGAGCACAGGAGGAGAGAGAGACTACACCAAGACTCTTTTGTAATTACTGCTCCCTGGAGAGGGAGGAAGGAGAGGGATGGGGAGAGAGAGAGAGGAGGGGTGGGGGGGGGGGTTAAGATTTAAACTTTGTGTCAAACCAATAGCCATGCGTCTGTGTATAATATATTTCTCATTTTTGCTCTCCTTCTATTCTGTCTCTCTGAGGGGATATGTCTCTATATGCGGTTCCTGGTCCAACATATTTTTTTTGATCCTGGAACAACAATCCTGTCAAAAAATGTAGCCCAAACCCCATCCCTACCCCTAAATCTAACCCTATACCCATAAGTTGTCCCTAAAGTCAGAGGAAAACTATAAGAGAATAACAAGGATGTAGAAGCAAGCACCAAACCCTGGTTGTACGCCTAAACTTCGCAAAAACTGTAAACTGGTTCCTTAAATCTAAATGGTCGATTGGAATGTTGATCCAGGAACATGTGGCACTTGGTGAAATCACACATGTGCGTAAGTGTGACAACTGGGAAAAGTGATAAACATAAAACAATAAAAACAGATGGAAGACAAATGTGCTTTTTAAATAATAAAAAAGACCAACAATTTATTTGAAAAGTCAAAATTTTGACACGGATCAACCAGCATGTTATGTATAAGAATAAGTGTATAATGTCAGTTAATCCAATCCAATAAGGCAGTGGTGTTATTTGCACTTTATTTATTAACTAACAGTAGGGTTTGTCTTTCATTTAACTTCTAATTAACATTAATATGGTAGACACAGAATATGTCATGTGCTCGATTTATCATGAAACACTGCTAAAAATAAACATTATTTTGGCTAACGGTCTAACTTTCCTTATAAAAGCATGAACTACTGTATACCTCAAACAAAAAATCTTACACTGGGGAGTCTTACAATATACATTACCGTTAAAAAAGTTCACGAAACCTCTGCAAGGTTGCTTAAAACAGTAATATGAACTATTATATATATGTAAAAAAAATGTCATAACTGTTTTCTATTTGAATATATTTTTAAATTTAACTCATTCCTGTGACGGTAAAGTTGAATTTTCAGATATCATGTGCATATGTCCAAATATCCACTCAAAATCCACTCAACATTTTCACAATAACACTAAGTTTCCCATCTCAGCAGGAATACAAACATGAGGACCCATCTGATCTACAGTATACTGACAGTACTAAGCTTCCACCTTTTATACGATTTCAGCCAGTGCATTCGGATCATCCTGTCATGACAGTGCGCGAGAGAGAAAGAGCGAGAGAGACTGGTAATGCACTCAGTACAGAGTCAGCAGACATTGTAAACTGCATGAATGAAGAGTGTGTTATTCCATCATTTGATTGATGACGTCTTGTACAAGGTGTGGATAGACAACATGTGCAAAAGATGCAGAAAACAATACCCAATCGATCATGCAGTCACTCGCATCTCAAACCTGAACTGTGAGGCAGGCTGAGCTGCAGCACATGCATTTTATCAAAAGCTCCAGGTCATCATTGTGCCATAACTTATTTCCAGGGTGTTCTTTCTGCCTTAGTGCATCACTGTCAGATTCACTGGAGCTCAATTTTTTCTTAGATGTCCAAATAAAATAGCAGTGTCAAGCAGATCCTCAACCTTTTAACCATCTGGGACCCCTTGATGCTTGAGATTGTCTCTCGGGTTTGCTATTAAGACGTACTGTTCATGCTTGCTAAAGCTTTGAGTATACTTCTGCTCTTCTGTTTTCATAATGATAGACAATTCAGACATCGAAAGTGGTAATATCAGAATGAACGTGATAAATGTGTAGAGATTACATCTAATTTGATCAAGACAAGAAACAATGTATTAGTAACAATGTATTGTTTTAGGCAATAGTGGTTTTTTTCAGGTCAGGTGGAGACATGAAGTCATTAAAATAAATATTTTTTTTTATATAATTTTTTTATTGAACTTTTTATGCACTTCAAATGTCTTTGCCACTTTTGTGTGGATTTGGTCCTGAATTATGCACTCATGCAGTCAGATGCAGTATAAAATAGAAGTTAAACTAACTCAAAGCTCAAAAAACTCAAAGCTGATAGACCAATCACTCCTCATCACCAAATTGTACGTTCTTGCAGTTTAATGTCTGAAATTGTTCATTCTAAATGGTTTAAATGTCTAAATGGGTGGTGGGGAGGGGGATGTCATATTAAATATGTCTTGCATAAATTGAATTAAGTAATTATAGTTGGTTATTATGGCAATTTCTAACGTATTCTTTCTTACACTTAACAATGCATAGTCATTTCTCAGCAGATAACCTTATAATTTCTCTCTTTATAGCTGTATTATACTATCACGACTCTTTACACTTTTATCTCCCTGTTTCTTTAACTTTGTGTGTGTTCATTCAATCCCTTCTATTTTCATCAAAGCTCTCAGCTCTGAATATAATGGTATTTTTTTAAATAATAAATTATTATGCAATTAAGATAAATTGGGGGGGGGCTTTCTGTTACAGAATGAGCTTCTCAGAGACTGCAAGATGTCCTGTGATCTAAAGTTGGTGTTCACTTTGATCAGTCCAGCCTTGTTCCTACAAGCTTGTGGTCAGATTGTTTTCTCTGAGGATGCAAAGGCGATACTGCCTCCTACAAACATTTGGATGAGTAGAAAATCTGCAATACTGACAGAAATAATATGAAATACATGCGCTTCAAAGGTTTGGGGTCATTATGATTTTTCAGCATTTTTGAAAGGAACAATGCTATTATATCTATTGGTTCAAAATGAAGTAAAAACAGTAATATTGTTAAAATAACCGTTTTGTATTTTTTTTTTCAGCATCCCTACGTCAGTCTTCAATGTCACGTGATCCTTCATAAATCATTCTAATATGCGGATTTGCTGCTCAAGAAACATTTCTTCAATGTTGAAAACAGTTGTTCTGCTGACATTTTTTGTGGAAATCATGTTGTTGTTTTTCATTAGGATTATTTGATTAATAGAAAGCTTAAAATAACAGCATTTATTTGAAATATAATTATTTTTGTAAAATTATAAATGTCTTTACTGTCACTTTCAATCAATTTTGAATGAAAAACAAAAAACCTCTTGATTGCAAACTTTTGAACATTATGTACGTACGAAATCAATTTCTTTATTAAAGAAAATAAAGAAATAATGTCAAATAGGTTAATAAAGTTCCGAATAGGGTCATTATGAACAAATAAAACAAATTACTGATAAACAAAAAGCTATGCATTACTGTTATTCTTGCGATGTAATTTTTTTTTTTAAATAAATGTATTGATGATTTATTTCAACAGTCTCTTTTGACATTCAACTAACAGAGACAGTCAACTAACTCTCATAGAGTATTAGTAGACTGTTGGGTAAGAGTTAGAGTAAGTAAGTATAAATAGTAGTAAGTAAGTAGTAAGTAAGTATAAATTGAAATGGACTTGCAAAGTTACTTAAAGTCAGTAAAATGTCTGTAAGAGAGCATCAAAATAAAGTGTTAGCAGATATTATGCACACAGTCTACTATTACTCTAATGAGAGTTAGTCGACGTGTGGATGTGTTATGTAGAATGTTTAAAGTGGAATAAAGTTTTACCAAATAAAGTTAAAAATTTAAATGGATTTGGAACACATTTATTTTGGACTGATAAAAAAGCAAACTCACAGAATGGACATCCACATGCCACTGAATAAGTTCAGAGCAAACTAATAATAAGGTATGTTTAAAAAAAAATACATATGAAATGCTAAATAAAGGCAATTACAAGATTCAGGAGAGAAACACTCAATGGCTGATTAACACAATAACTCTTTTTTTTTTCCAATTGTACAGGTTCAGTAAATGAGTCTACCTGACCAGGAGATCAGTACCACCAACCAGTCTCCTGCATTCTCATCATCAACTCCACGTGAGAGGAGACAAGAGCCAGAATTGACACTTTGTGGATATCAGCGACGTGAACGATAGGAGCTCAAGTACAGAGCATCTCATCTTCACAGCAGGAGCTTGGATGGAGCTGATAAGGTGGGATCTTAATTAAACCACACCCTATCCTGCTGAGTTAGACAGTGCCGGTCTGACCACCATTGCGTCTTCATTGCTCTCTGCTGTTTGAAGAACAGAACATGAAAGAAACCGCGGCTCTCGACGTGGGCCTGTATCATTACTTGAGCCTAGCGATCTTAATTAAAAAGCATTGCGTGTTATGTGCCATAACAAAGGAAAATTTGAGTTCATTTAAATCCAATTATGCCCGGACAGTATCTCCAAAGACGATGGAGTAATTGCTGTTTGAACATGCAGGCCTTTATTCTATTGCCATGAGATTAATAAATGTAATCACAACACCGTCTAAAACAAGGGGAGACGGGAAAGGGCGGTGCATCGCTATACCACAGGCTTTGATGGGTCTCAAACTCTGCCTGAAAATACCTGAGAACCTGCCTTTGAGTTGGACTTAAGCGATAACGTAGAGCGGTGGGCCGTGAATCAAAAGTGGGTCACAGGTGTTATCCAACAGATCACACATAGCAGGAAAAACATATGCATAATAAAAGATTAGATTAAATAAAACAAATAAAAAAAAACAATCAAATGAAACTACCGAATTTTGGTGGAAATTTATATGCAACTTTATCCTCATCCCTGAAACAAATGTAACAAAATTTTTAAAAATATTTCTAGTTGTGAAAAATGCTTTTCTTTAACCCTTAAATGCATTAAAGTTTCACCAATCATATTACATATTTGGATCTTTAGCGACCCGTATCTATAATCAACACAGATGAATATGTTGCGATAATATTAAACTCTCCTGATATTAGAATAACAATTCCAGTATAATAAAATAAAGCATATTTTGTTACCTTTTGGAGCTTAGAATGGTTCAGTTTGAGCAACTGTTTTATATCATCACTGAGGGAACTTGCTCTGCTGTAAATCTGTGAGCCATTTCAAGTTTTGCTGATGATACTTCCTATTCTTTTATTTTCTGCCTGCAGTAACTATGAATGAAATGTCACTTCGTCGTATCAGACATTATGGAATAAAGGTAAACTGCACTTATTCAGTCATCAAAGAATCAATTATTGCAGAAAAAAAATGTTACACACCCCAGGGTCACACCACGACCCTATACAATTTTTAGAGAAAAAATGAATGAAAAAAACAGGCACTCTTTTATAAAAAAAGAAATCTTGTTAAATTGCATAATGAATTTATTGAGGAATACTAAGAAGGTTGATGTCTAACTTTAATAAAATCAATGAGGAGGAGGGTACTGGATGCCTTCGGGTCACTAAAGACAGAAGATATTCGTTCAATGGTTAAACTGGTTTCTGTAATGATATTTGATACTGTTTGGTACTGGTGTCACCATTTGAACTGGTTTGTCCAATTTGAAATCTGGGTTCTGAAGCAAACCTAGTCAAACCTACCAAATTTAAATTTTCAGACAATTTTATGGCATTTTGCAACTTTTTGCCCCTAAGTACCCATTAAGGAAAAAAAAAAAAAAAAAAAACGAGATTGAAATTGAAATCCATTAAGAGCTACCATTTTGCCTGACCCTTCATTCATTTTTTCCAGTCTCAGGTGGTCACAGCTCAGGGGCTGCGGTGAAACGCTATCCTGATCAATACCTTCCCTTCCATGCCCTTTAGGACAGAATAAATCATCTGTTTAAGAGAAAGCCCATCAATGGAGAAAGAGGCTCCTCTTTTCTGCCGCCTCCTGAATCAGCACTCTTCTTTCCCTGTATGCTTTCCTCCCACAAAAAGGCCTAATACAAACTGATCAGACTAGCATTGACCTCTGACCTCTACCCCTCTGTCTGATGACCTATTGATCAAGTCTGGAACTGACTTGGGGCGACATCCACTGATAAACCAAATAGAAGGTTGAAAAGATGCACATATGAGGTATTCATTAAAAATTTACCTTTAGAAAAGATTTTTAGCGCTTCCCCGTCAGAATTTTTCGGCAATCCATGTTTTAAATGTTATACTAGTACACATCTTCTGAAAGAAACTTTCAAAACATGGGCAAAGAAGAAACAGACACAAGCGACACAAGCATAGGTTACTCGCATAGGGATTTTCTCAACTTTTTCAAAATTTTGCTTTTTTTATGAAACTTAATGAATAAAATGTTTTGTTGTTGTTTACAAGCAGACGCTGCGTTCTTTCTTTTGAAATATTGCATGTTCAGATATTCATACAACAAAATGTTCTGTAAGCTATGAATTTGTTTTGTGAAAATAATCAAAAATGCTGGCAGTGGTTGGCAACTTTTAAAAAAGAAAAACACTTGCGGGGGAAAGAGTTAATAGCATTAACTTGAATGAATAAATGGTAATTCAGATTAAAGTGTGTAGACTGTCCACAACCAAAGACAATTCACACCCACTCACTTCTCAAATACTCCACAGTTTCTTGACTTCAGTGCATTTATTTTTTCTGTTTTTTCCTAGTGGTTTGGATCCGGATTTGGCCTCCATGCCATCAATAAATAAAAAAATAAATAATAATAAAAAAAAAAATAAATAAATAAATCCCCAATCTACTGCCTTGGCATGAAAACAAATTCCGAAATCTTTCCAGGCCCCGCATGAAAGAAATCAAAACTACAGCACAAAATGAATTTTGATATGGATACAGGTAGCTGTCAGATTCAATATCACAAAGACGTTTTTTGATCTAAAGGGAAGAAATAAACAGGAAAGGTATCTGTCAAAAACAACAAGAAGATAAAATAAAAAGGGAAAACAAATCTATATCTCCAAGGCTCAAATCTGCCTCCATGTGCACTTTCTGTTCATCCCCTCCCAACATCTCTGTCTCTCTCCCTTTCCGTTCGTCTCTGCCTCATTGACATGTTGTGTTTTTCTATGAAGTGTAAACCTCTGAATCTGACCTGCTGCTCTGTAAGGCCTGCAGCAATCTCCAGCATGCATGTGCTGCCCCGATGGGAGGGGTGCAAGTCAAACCTCTATAAATATTTCACTTCTGCTTTTCCCTGCTCAGCTTCTTTCACCGAAACTCTCTCACCTTTGCTGCCAAAACAACTATATGCTCACCAAGCAACTGGGGGGGAAACACACACACAAACAAACAGCTACATAAAATTACGGTAAAAGACGAACGCTATGATTCATGCGGCGCTGATGATAAACACCGTGCAATTTAAAACACTCGTAGTAGGGCATCATAATCAGATATTTAGCTTTCATATTTTATTCATAGCAGGGTAGGACATGCCCCAAGTGCATGTTTGTTATGTGTGGTATCCAAATCAATACGACCAAGCATCTCTCTTTCTCCCTGCCACTTCACCAATCTCACTTTCCCTGCCTGTCAATCCTCTCTTTCCCAGCCGTTTGCTCCCTAATCACCCCTCTCTCTCCTTTTTTTTTTTCCCAAATAATAAATGTCAAATCACTTCAGACAGAAGACCCCACTCTCGGGATATATTTTGGCCTTGTGAAACACTATTGACTCACTTTAACCCACATTTCTATCTGCCCAGTCAGTGTGCCGGCAGATCGTTCAAGGGATGGAGGAAGGGAGTGTTGTTAGCCATCATTTGAACAGCGTTTGGCCGACGCTCGCACTGTCCTGCTGGTTCGCCCCCAGCACTCTCCTAATTCAGCTGAAGAACATGGGCTGGGGTCAAAGGTCATGTCGCAGGTCAAAATGCAGCATTAGCGCATGTTCAAGGTGAAATTTCAGAGGTCAACCGAGGGATTAGCTCAAGGAAAAGGTGACCGGGGGGAAGGATAGAGGTAGGCGGTCTCCGGAGGACAAAGTTCAAAGGTCAGATGACTGGTGTTGGCTCACGGTCAAGGTGACGGAGTGAATTCTCCTGAGGGTGAAGTTCATGCCTGCTCTGACCTTGAGAAGATCAATACCAGCACAACATCTGCTTCTCGCTCTCCTGCTTTTGACTTTTCCTTTTGTCTTCTCTAAAAAAAATGGGCATTCAGCCCAAAACCTGATCTAATGAAGAAACATAACTATGTTGGTGATGGGGAGATGGTGGTTTTGTGAATTTGTACAACATGATTTGTTCGTTTTTTAAAGCATGAAGGTCAACCCCATCCTTCAAACCTAACCGTCAGTGGGGCGTAATCCATATAAATTAGTCACCAATTCGCCAAAACGTAAAATACTTATGAATTACCATGAGGGAGTGTTGTTCCTTTTATACTGCACAGTGCGTTTCATGTGCCCATCATGTCGTCATTTTTATGGAAATCAGTAGTTTTGAGTATTATGGGTAGTCAATTTACATTGTATTACTTTATTTTATCACAATACAACAAATACGTCAGTTTAAAGTAATTTCACTACTTTTGTTTGGGTGAATGTTGCCAATTTTGCCATTAAAATGGAAAACTCATATTCATAATATGTATGCATTTCTAATCAAAAAGTTTCAAACTTATATGCTTTGAGTATTGTTATACATAAAAAACATTCTGTGTCTTCAATGTCCATTTAAAATGCATCAACAGCAACAGCACACGCATCAACACTAGCAATGGATTTGATTAATTCAGTGATGTTTTCATGGTAGTAGTTGGTTTGGCTCACTTCCATCCTGTTTAAACTTACAGCATAATGTCAGTATTAATATAAAAACATTTAAACTTAGAAAAAAACTAATTTCATAAATTACCTTCCAGATGACACCCTCATCTAAGCCAAATCTAAACCCCTAATTGAGCATAAATGATCCTGTTAATTTTCTTGCCATTGTGTAAACTGTAAATAATCAAGTTATAATTAATAAAGTGCCTGAACTTTTTATCTAAATAATTTACCAAAAACACAAGCTAATTTTAATGCATTTTTAAGTTAGACTTCAAAAGGTGCTGCAAACGAGAAATTACCTCTTTCATCTCTTTTTTTTATCTTATTTCATTTCTCACCCCCATTTCAGTCACTTACAAAGAAGATCCAAAACAAAACATTGATCTGAAAGTATTATTAGACATATTTTCATGGAGGGGGTGGGGGGAGCCCCATTGTACACATGGAATCTTTCGACATGTATTGTGTGCAATTTCCACTTGCTTCTTCTCAGCATGCATCACTCTGGTGCTTTTTGTGGCCAGAGAATGGTAAAAGGCAATTACACACATGACCAAGCTGATAGCCAGACAAATAGCTGCAGCCTTTATCATCGGGAAGTGAAGGCGCTGCTGTTGCTGTGACCCACTACCGTAGTTTGCATTTCAATTAAAAATGGATGAAAACTTGTCCTATTTCATTCAAAAAGCAATTGTAGAGCTGAGCACTGGATAAGGGTGGAAGAGAAGCCAGGTTTGCTGTAATGGAAAAAAAGCAGAGCAAACAATAAAAAGATTGTATCAAGAGGCAACATACTTTGTTTCTTTCATTTCTTTTCAAAACACTATAGAGATGAAAGTGTGTGTAAATTGAAATCTTAAGAGTTTAGTGATTTACACGGGGGGGGGGGGGGGGGGATTATATATATATAATCATTAGATAAATCAAGGCTATAAAGGAAATTGAAAATGCATTTGTATACCTGTGCAGCACCTGCTCAAAATGCACCCCAAATGTTGCCATGATTAAAGATTAAAGTTGTATAATTTGTGCTGTTTTGATAAAAGGTTTGAAAAATCCTTAATCAAAACATGTTGAATATTCATTAAGTTGTGAGAGGTTAATTTCATAAACACAAATACACTGCTCTGGCATTTTGTATATAAATGAAGTAAATTTTTGTCATACTTCTCTAATATGATCATCAGTCTTCAGGGTGGTGGTAAAATTTAAAAAACAAAAAAACTAGAGGGCACAGGTCAAACAAACCTTTCAAACAAATGCAGGAGAAGAAAGTTCAACACTCTATGGCTCAGCAATAAATAATCTGTGGTTTATCTAACATCACTTTTGCTTATTCTTATTGATTTGGATCATCGAAGGTCAGCAGCAAAGACATTGGTTAATAAAATGAGATTAAAGTATATTTGTATATTTAACATTGCAGGTTTGCATAATATAATAACTACAATAACCAAACAGTGCACACAACAACACCACACACTTAATTAGGAGTTCTCTCACCATGGGGACAGGAGAGCTGTCAGTCAATGAATGGGAAAACAAAACAACTTGCATTACTTATTTTAAAAAGTAACTAAGATATTGTGTTCTAAATTAAAAAGTAGTGTGTTACTTTACTGGTGACTTGAACACTGGTGCTTTTACCCTGGTGCTTTTATTACAAGTATGCAATATCCTGCTATTTGAATACGTTTGAGTACTTTTAGACATTGGTGGGGGGAAAGTCAAACAGCATTCATTGCTGCTTGAGTCAGCCTATCATTATAAAAAAAGAAAAGTGAATGTAACTGCAAAAAAAAAGGAGGATGCAAACTTCAAGTGTGAAGTCAGCATATTACAACACCGCTGCTGACCAAGCAGTGATGACTGGAGATAATCAGTCAGGCTGTGTGATGGTCACTACTGTGGACATTATAGTCCAGCATCCACTGGATCAAGATGACCCAGACTGCACTACAGCATTACACATAGCACCAACAATCTTACTGTGTTTGTGTTATTGCCGCTGATTCTCATATTGCTAGTGTATGATTATGAAATTTTTTAGTTCTATTTTGAGCATAAATCAGTACAATAGTACAAAGTAGAAAGAATAAAGCAGTTACAGGTCTCTGCAATCGTTTATTTATTTGCGTTAGTTCTATCAATGGGAATTCCAATTGACAAGCGAATTGAGTCTAATCAATTTTGTCACAAAAAAAAAAAAACTAAAAAAAAAAAAAAAAAAAACTAAAGCTGTGCTAAATGGAGACTGGAGATTGTTAATTACCACTACTGATGGATGCTCCTCTCTAAATTCCGCTTGAACCTTTTCTGTACATCAAGATTTTTCTCTCTTTTTCTCTAAAAAAAAAACCTTACTGACCCCAAAATTTTGAACCAGAGTATAGGTAAATTCCAGTTTAAAAACACAAATGTACATTAAGAGGTCATTCTAAATTAGTAAGAAACCACTTACAGTTTTTTTCAGTCGCTTTGGTACATTTATCGAATCATCCTTCACATTTGTAAAACAGTAAGTGCATTTCTCAAAACAATTTGTATAGAAAAACACCATGGGATTGCCTGCAAAAGCCAGCTTGCTCAAAATCCTTAGTTCATCTCTCAAAAGTAAATATCCGTGTCAATGAACATGCCAGTGCCATCAGAATGACAAGTCCTTGTGTCATTGTGTACTGTAGATAAGACAGTCAAATTGCTTAGTAATGTTGTCAATATAACTGTACTCTGGAGGGATGTCCTAATGTAAACTATGGTTAAAGTTTTGATGACAATTGTAAATTGTTGGTTACACCTTAGTGGAAGATTGATTGCAAAAGACTGGACAAGATTCACATGCGCTTTTACTGTTTGTACTGTAATTTGTTGACAAACCATGTCATTGCAATACAGAAAGGAAAAGACAGCACTGCAAAGCTCAAAGGAAAAAAAACGAACAAAAAAGTAGAAATGTGAACAGGAGAGATTAAAAATATGCTTGATTATGACAACTTGTTCAACCATTTTGCATGTAAAGACTTATGCTATGAAGTAATGCTGTTGTGGGGTGTGAAACTATTCAACAGAAACCCATTATAATACATTTTGATCAGCATGACATAAGCAATTGATAATGTAACAAACAGCAGAGAATTGTAAGTAATGGTTTGTGTGGAAGTACCAAAGCATTTGAAACTTGTTAAAAAAAAAATGAGAAACTGCTTTTTTGATGTGCACAAGTGACAATGACGTGATTGAACAGGAGTTTTGAGAATATCAATTCTGATCTAAAAAATGTACCAAACCGACTGAGAAAAAAATGTAAATGTTCAGTCATTGCCATTGATGCCTTTTTGTATCCTTCTTCCTTTTTCATTGAACTTATTGTGGAACCAGATCTTTCAGGTCAAGACCTCACTTGGTTGTGGTTGTGTCTGTATATAAACTCTCGTATACAGTTCTGAGCCAACACTGAGAGTTGCCAAACGCTATCTCCGCCAAACAATCACTGCCAAACATCACTGGCTTAAGCGAGGGAGATGCAGCCCTGTCCCTTTGCATCAAGACCAAAACAGAAGACGAAAGAGTCTACGATGATCAAAGACTAAAAGCCAAGATCGAGGTCCTCAGGAGCAACGCCTGGCCAAGCAGAGAACAAAGGCAGCAGTATTTTCAACCAGATCACTGTTCACTCATATTGACTCCTCTAAACATTTATGCTCTTAAGTGTTTGAATCGTCTCCCGTGCTGGACTCTCGGAGAGAACCAGAGGATATTCGGGGTCCCTTTGAAGAGTGACTTTGGCCAGCCCTTCCATCACCCTTGAGAAGAGTTCTGTAACTTCAAGAGTGAGCCGTTTTCTGAACTTCCTCTCACTCTGACGACTCAGCAGAAAAGTGGTGCATAACCTGAGGACATGTATTATTCCCCCAGTGCTTACCGCTCTGCACACCGCCTGTGGGCCTGCCTTTGTATGGGCATTAATGTATTATTTACAGCCAGGGCTGCCTACGTATTTGATCATGCCTTGATTAAAACACGTACAACCTTGAACAATTAAGCCTCTTTTCTTCAAACTTCTGAAGAACAGATACTGAACTTCTGACGTTTCACTTCAAAACGCTGGTCTAAAGAAACGAATCAAAACAAGGACATAACTAGACAGCGTTATCCTCAAAATAAGATCATACATACAAATATGAGGATTCTTCTAGAAATGCATTTACATGCATAATCTTACACCGATTAATAACCCTGACAACACACACATTCATGCAAACACTTTAAACGTTTGTTTTATATTAATTTTTTATTTTATTTTTTTAAGCCAAACACGATCGGCAATACCTCAATACTCTGGCATTACCCCGATTTTACAGCCGGTTGCAATATAGGATCATTGGAAAAATGTGCCTACATTTTTCAAAACTCCAAAAACGAACAGATGCAGTACAATTCACTGCAGCTGAAATGAACAATAAAGGCAATAAAATACAAAAGATAGTTAGCCATTTTCACACAAATTACTGAGGCACAATTTTTATTTTTTTACAAATAGGGTTATTCACATATTTACATTTTGTGATATTTTTTTTTAAGTTGTGTACATTTTGGGACTTTTTATATGACATATTTCGAAAACAAAAGTCGAATGGAATACAAAAAACTTTGAAGCTCAATATCTCAAACCACTGTAGGAACCTTATAATTCCAAGGTGGTAATATGTTATTTTCAAACATACCTAAATGAACCTTTTAGCATTAACTTCACCTTTTTCTCACAATTGCGAGTTTATATCCAACCCGTTCTCACGACCAAGTCGTATGAATTCGACGAATGATTAAAAAGTGGCTAATTCGTAACAATTCATACGACCTCACTCGTACGAATTAATACGATTTTGCTAAATCGTACATATTTTACGAATTGGCCAATTCGTATGAATTCGTACGAATGACCTACCCCTGACCCCGCCCCTAAACCTAACCATCACGTGGGTTTAGACAAATCGTACGAATTAATACGTGTGAGGTCGTACGAATTAGTACGAATTAGACACTTTTTAATCATGCGTCAAATTCGTACGAATTGCTCGTGAGATAGTGTTGATATATCTCACAATTCTAAGAAAATGTCAGAAATGCAGGTTATAAACTAGTAAAAATCGATTTTTTATTCAGTAGCGGAAACCAGCTTCCATACAGAACTTCCGTGATACGTCCAACATGTGTAATAAAATGCTGTATGTAAGATTGTGGCCAACACTGGTACTGCAATCACCTACAAATTACTGTAGAGCAGTGTATTCCCTCCCCCTCCCCCTGACTCGAGTTTGCCAGATAGGCTGCAGGATACAAACAAATTTTATCCGACACATTTGTAGCTCCAGCTGTGGTAACACGAGCTAGGGTTGCCAACCGTATAATATGGAATCGTTCCTTATTTGACACATAAAAGTCTAGTTCCGTACTGAACTGATACGGAACACACCAGCTCGACTCGACTCGGCGTGCCTCGGCTCGGCTCGACTCAGCTCGCTTTTCGTTCCGTTTTCCATTGCAGACAGTACCGCCACAAATAGTACCCGGTCGTCATAGCGACGCCTTTTGTTCCTCGTAGCTCTATCAATCTCTCGCAGGATCCTCTCTTCGGCCACCAAACAAAGGAAAGTCTGCACCTCCTCGTTTGACCACGGCATATTCTTCCGAGTTGCCATAATAATAGTAGTTAGTTTAGTAACTATATGTGGCCAAACTATTTAAAAATAGCGGGGTTATTGACGCATGTAATGATGACACAGTGAATGGTGACGATTCTCTCTGACCAACCAGCATTGTTTTCACGTGACATTTTAGTATCGCCTTAGCTCGCTCAGAACCTTGAAAATAAAGGAAAACCTGGAAATAACAGCCCATTCTCACATTTGACCATGCTTCAATATCTGACGCTTTAGGCGCCCTTTAGCGATGACGCCCTAGGATCGCGTATACCCTACCCCCACCCCACACCTAAACCTAACCGCGTCCTCTAACTGACGCTTTCCTTTAGCGTCAGTTAGATGACGCCGTAGGATTGCGTCATGTAACTGACGCTAAAGGGCGCCTAAAACGTCAAATATTGAAGCATGGTCAAAGGTGACGCCTTGGGGTGAGAATGTGTTGGAAATAAAAAGACATTTGTAGGCTATGATAAGAAAAACTAAGAACATTCTAGACGTCTAATTCTATTGAATAAGTTCGCACAAGGCAAAAGAAAACTGTTGTGTTTATTTTTTTTCAAATGCAGTCAAAGCCGATGAGCTTTGAATGTTATACGTTTTATTTGTTGAAAATAAGTAAATGAATCCATGGTTCATTGTTGGCAAAATGATCATGATAGCCTTTATATATCTAGCCTGTACAGTCTTGTACATTTATACTTTGCTATTCTATAAATATAGGCATAATTAGTTGCATTAGAATATGCCATAATGTATGATTTTCAGGGGTTATTTCTTCCGTGGTAGGTATTTCTCCCATTTTATGATTATTTGAAATACATTTCTTACATACAGCTCCTTTAAAGCACCACATGCAAGACACATGCAAGACACAATGTAATATCATTATGCAGAAATGTCGCCACGTTTTTCCAGCCTGGCTTATTCAATGTACACTCTGTTCACGTTTTGACATAATAACCAGAAGAACCCCAACAATACTAGCAATGTACACAGTGAACACTCTCAATGTGATAATTACACAATCTGAATGTAATTGTAAACCTGAGTAACTGATCATCATGGACATTAGTATGTAAAAATGACTACTACAAGTTATTGAGGAAGCATTAAGAATTTCATGAGATAAGTGAATTAACTAACACTTCCATTAGCGGTCATGAGGGACACGTTGCTGCGTCGTATTCTTAATTAAAGAACACTCTCCTGACAGCTTGTTTCCCCACTCTGCTGGTAAATGAACCATATCAGATTCGCCATGTAGGTAATTATGAATGTTAATGCAGAGGGTTCTTTTCAAATGACGACCCTTGCTGAACGTTGGTAACATCCACAGCCATTTGCTCCTTCCTACCAGACATGCTTCAGCTGTGACATTATTTTTCATGCACGGAAAGTAAAGCCACATTAAAGTTAGTGCCTGCCCTCAAAGGATTGGGGAGACATTACCTCAGAAACCCATGCTGATATTTGCTCTTATGCATGAGCAATGAACTGTGCTTAGCCATCACTGAGCAACTCTTTAATACTGTAAAGAGTAAAACACCTCTAGTATGCTCAGTTAAGGAACAACTAACCTCCTTCTCCTCTCACACCATCTCATATTCTTCCTTTCTTTTTTCCTTCATCCTCTCTGTCCTCTCCAGCCCCGACCCCCACAAGATTTGGACTTGCTAATGAGGTGCTAACTACTGCAAGGGAGATGCAGTACAGGATCTGGTTTTGGTATACTTTTCTTAAAAATAATTCGTTTTTTTCTGTTTGGTCTCCTGTTCCTTTCATTGTTTTCTTTAAGTTGGCATGAAATGCAAGTTTATAGTCTTAAATCCCCATCTATCTATCTATCTATCTATCTATCTATCTATCTATCTATCTATCTATCTATCTATCTACACTGTAAAAAAATAATCCTGTAAAAAAACGGTAAACTACTGGCAGCTGTGGTTGCCAGCATCATACCGTAAAAATACGGTGTGTTACTGTTTTTGTGTTAGAGCATATACTGCAGCTGTTAAATTAAAGTTTTATACTCTTGCTGACAATACGGTATTTAGCTGTTAATTTCAAAAACAGTAACACACCGTAGTTTTACGGTATGATGCAACCACAGCTGCCAGTAGTTTACTGTTTACTGTTTTCTATCTATCTATCTATCTATCTATCTATCTATCTATCTATCTATCTATCTATCTATCTATCTATCTATCTATCTATCTAATATTTTTTGGCCTTTTGGTTAGTGCTTTGTTTGCATTTTTTTGCAATTTTATTTTATTTATTATTTATTTTGGAAGAAAGGCATCTGCTAAACAAATAAATGAAAATCATCATGTAAACAGTTGCTAACTTATTTTGTGTATCAACATATGTATTGTTTTAACACATTATAGTTGTGTAGATGTATTAACAGTATTGAATTAGATATTATTGTCATCATACGCAAATCATTTTCATCCTAGGGCGTCATCAAACCGACACTTTTGACCATGCGTCTAAATCCAACGCACATGGCAACCTTTAGCATCAGTTAGATGATGCGGGTAGGTTTAGGTCTGGGGTACGGTTAGGGTTAGACCACTAGGAGGCGTGTTTCATATTGATGCTAAAAGGTGCCATGTGCTTCGGATGTTGACGCATGGTCAAAAGCATCAGTTAGATGACGCCTTGGGAGGAGAACGGGCTGTCATACATTGATATATGTATGAGGTTTTTATTTTTTTTTTTTTTGAGGTTTTTTTCAAGAGGTTTTTTTTTTCATTCTATGGGTTGATTGTACTAAAGCACTATGATTACACTGTACAGTTTTAACAGCGCATTTGGACATTATACAGACTCCTCATCCACTGCTCAGCTCACTCATGAACTGATGCCATCAAACCCTATACAGAATCACCCACTCCCTGAAGACACCTCGGCTGACTTAATCCACCCATGACAAAACACAAGTGGTCCGCAATGTGTAATTGTGGTGTTCTAATACAAATTAGCATTTTGTAACATCATTTATAATGATAGCTTTTCATATATATGCTAACTTATGTTTTTGGAAGCAAATCAAGTTTGTTATATTAAAAACAAGCAAATAAATCCTGTTCACCTTTAAACAAATTCCTATATTGATCACAGCAAAAGGGAAAAAAAGGCACAACGATCTCAAATTGTTCAGAAAAATTACACTTCCATCTTGTCAGAGTTACAGTTTAAAATCAGGCTAATCCATCATTCTGCCATGTAAAACATTAAATTAATGTCACCACAGAAGAATGGATTTTTCCGAGAAATACGAAGAAAGCGCTGATTAAGCACAAGAAGGTTACCAGGCAGCACAGGAGAAAGATACGGTGTATCAGAGTTTACGGAAAAGTGCACCTTTGCAGCTAATTCACAATGATTATTACACAAAATATCATCGCTCCCGTTACTGACCAAGCTTCTTTTTTAAAGAAATATCAAACAAAGTCATTCATTATTGCTTTTGCCGAATTTGTCACAGTGCATTTGGTTCATTTTATTTATTTTCCTCGACTTTATGCAGATTGTGTGTTTAAGACTTATGGCAATAGCGGCCAACTTATGTATGCAAATAGATTCGCCTCTCTGTTGGGTGAGATTACTGTGAAGTGCTGCTATTTGCATTTGAAAATGATCCGGATTGGAGTGAGCGTGAGGCGAGGTGCAGTTAGGGATGATGGGTAAAAGAGAGCTTGCCACGATAAGCTGAAAATTGTGTTTGCCTAAATGCTTGCAGCAGCACACCTCGCCAACGCTTTGTAATTTCCCTTTTCTTTTTTTGTGTCTGTCCTTTTTATGTGCGTGGTTTAACAGTAACGCTGTTAACAGAGTTGCGGTTTAATACCGAGCCCCTTTTTTAAATCTTCAGGGTGGCGTGATACCTTTGGCTGTGGATTACTAGTCCTAAACAAAGTCCGATGTCAGAGAGACCAGCAGCAAGAGTACCTGTAAATTCTCAAGATCACAATGAATTAAGAACACAGCAAACTAGCTTGGGTTTGCCCTGCAAAAAAATACATATATAAAAATAAAAAACTATTAGAGGAGAAGCATGTATGGGAGAGCAGGGACAATTTAAAGCTCAATAAATGTAACATTAGTAATTACTTCAAGTAAAGTCACTATGACCATGTATCAGGTATCCTAAAATATAACATCCTAAAACAAACATGACATCTTGAGTACGTTCAGTTAAATATATATATATATATATATATATATATATATATATATATATATATATATATATATGGGTTTTAGGTTCATCATTTTATTTACACAGTTCAAAAGCTCTTGTTCAAAAAGTTACATATGTTTGTTTTGTGTGTGTTTTCTGGACTGATTCGAACACAGTATTAGAAAAAGTCTATCCGTTAATTTATGATTTATAGTTCAAAAGATTAAGATAATTTAAGATTTGTGTTGTTGTTGGACAAATTAATGCTTTTATTCAGCAAGAACACATTAAATTGCTCAAAAGTGACAGTAAAGACTTTTACATTGTAACAAAATTCAGGTAAATGCTATATTCAACAAAAATCCTGAAAAAAAAATATCAATACAAGCAGCACAAGTGTTTTATAAATGGACATGAAGAAGAAATGTTTTTTGAGTAAAAAATCAGCATATTAGAATGATTTCTGAGGGATCATGTGACGCTGAAGACTAACGATGCTGCAAATTCAGCTTTGCAATCACAGGAATAAATTATATTTTAAAATTTGTTTTTACTGTATGTGTAATCAAACAGATTCAGTCTCAGTGAGTATAAGAGACTTCCTTCTAAATATAACTGCTCTATTAAAGACGTTTAAGGTATGTTTTGTAACAGCGTGTTTTGTATTTTTTGTGCATTTTAGCTCAAATGCATCCAGCCTGATTAGGGTAATTTAACTGATTGGGTAATGACAACTGAGAGGCAAAAATAAAATAAATGAGCAAAAAACTCAAAACTATCTCACTCTAGATTGCTATTTCCTTGTCTTTAACTGAATTATCAAACTCAATGTAATCTCAGGAAAAAAATGTAAGGCTCCTGTTGATTTTGATGAGAGAAAATGGCACTGGGTTTTAGACAAATTAGACAAACCAACTAATTCAAGTAGAAGAAATGAACTGATCTGAGGTATTAAGACAGCAGAACATGATTTCACCAAGTGCAACATGTACTTGGATCAACATCTTTGTTGATCCATGGAGCAACATTCCAGTTTACACTTTATGTCAAGACAAGTTTAGGCTTACAACCAGGAATAAGTGCTTCTACATCAGTGTTATTCAAATAATTTCCCTGATTTAAAGGATAACTTATAAGAGTTAGGTACGTATATGCAGGATTACAATTTCGAACACAAAATATGTTGACCTATAGGAACGCGTCTAGGCCAAAATCAGGGCGTGCATTAATATATCGACAGATATCAACTCTGGTAGACCTGAATGTTTCCATGAGAGAAATCTAAAAGCATGTAGCGATAGAAACTTTTAGGGGTTCCATTCATGTGACAATTTTATGGATTTAGATTTAATTGATTAATTTTGTTTTAATTCATTTTCATTTTTATTACATTTAATGAATTAAGCAGCTCGTAAACATACTTTATCACAAGAGGAATTGGAATAACCAACGCATTCTCATCGTTTAGCGTCATATAGAACGCTATATGACAAAACGGCGCTATACTACGCACATGGCACCCGTTATCGTTAATATAACATGCGCTGTGATGGTTAGATTTAGGTGTGGGGTAGGGTAGAGTAGTCTCATATTACTCTAAAGGATTTATGACGCCTTGGGTTCGCGTGAATATTAACGATAAAGGGTGCCATGTCCGTAGTATAGCGCCGTTTTGTCATATAGCGTTCTATGTGACGCTAAAGGATGAGAACGGGCTGGGAATAACCCATTAAACATGAAATTCCTGTCCAATCATTTAAGGCATTTCCCCTTTTTTGCCATAAAGTCAAGAACCCTTTCTATATAAAACCTTTTTTTTTTCCTAAGAGTGTAGTGATTATTACATTTTTCAACACACTCCTTGTCATATTATGAGTAAATAGAGTCTGATAGAAAAGTAACATAGATCACCTCCCACATAAACAAATTGAACAAAGCCCTTGAATGAGTTAAATCATCCCAAATGAGGATTTTTCTGACATCAGCCATTTTTATCTAAGATGCGTGGGACTTTCTCGTGTGTATTGCGTCTTTGGAAGACCTTAGTCGTTAAAGCCCTGTATGAAATCTCACAGAATAGTGTGTCTCTACAGCACACAGACTCCTGGCTGAATCCCATTAAGCCTGCACAGCGCTGGGTAATGGGATCGGCCACGGGCCTTTATGTTCCTCCTCCCCCCCTCCTTAGCCCCCCCTGCTTCACATCACGGCCTGCGAGGATCCCGCGTCTCAGCCAGGATAACGTGCCACAGCCCAAGCCACCGTCACAGATGAATATTCATTAGCGCAGCTTTTTGCGAATTTTCTCCTGGATACGGCTGCCCCTCTGCCCCTCCTCTTCCCCTCCGCTCCCCTGGCAGAGCTGGGATGAGGGAGAGAGAGGAAGTGGGGTGGGTGAAGGGGCGACTGGGTCTCGTAACACCTCGGGGTCTGAGACATGTGTGCACAATTTCGATTTCATTTGTGTGCCCCTTTTTACGTGAGACGTTGTGAGGCAGACAGAGAGGAATCGAGCTCGTGGAAGCAGAAAATGTACAATATGACAGTCAAATAGAGCTATGACAAAAATGATTGGCGGTGTAAAAGCTGAACAACAATGAGTGCAGTTTTTTTTTTTTTTTTGTGAGGAATACATTCATTATTAATGATATTGAAAAGGATCAATCGCATCCAAAATAAAAGTTTGTGTTTACATAATATATGTGGGTGCAGTGTGTATAATTATTTTGTGTATATAAATATAAATTAGATATAAATCTCTATACAGTATATACATGAAAATATTTCTTAAATATATACAAGCATGTGTGTATTTATATATATAAAATAATTATACACAGTGCACCCACATATAATGTAAACACTAACTTTTATTTTGGATGCGATTAATCGTGATTATTAATCGTGAAGTTTGGGGTCTGTTATTAAAGTATTATGTGTATTATGGGTATTTTCAAGAGTCTTAACATACATTTATTGAGCAGTGAGCACATACCAGAATCATTAAAGTACACTTATATTTCATATTTGTCCATCTTTAAATGTCAAATAAGATAAATATTTTTGCCCTAAACATACATAACTGTTGAAAAGTAAAATAAGATCCAAAGGGACTCCCGTCAATAAGAGTCAATACGATTTTATACAACCTGCGCTGGTATCTTTGCAAAACTCTTTTTGTGTGTCATTGTGTGTCAATGACACACAAAATGTGTGTCATTTTTACATTACGTAAAGGGTACTGCATTACATAAAAGCTAAACATTTTCTGTAGTGTGTAGCCAAACATACAATAAAAAAAAATACACATACACGTTATGCACAAATGCACTAGCCAGGACAGGCCACACCATGACCTTTGACCCTTAAATTACTCTGTACTTATACTACTGACCTGGGCCAGCGGCTGAGGGGAAAAGCGCTCAGAGTTTGTATCCAGCGAGAGCCTGAAGCCTTCTCGCCTCAAGCCAGCTTCTGTATCACCATTACTGCTATCTCAGCAACCAAATTCAGCTTTGAAGTTTCTGCAAATCTCAGAACAAAAGCATGAATTATTCCACATTAACCACACATTGATTAATCTAGTCTGATGGGGAACGAATACAACAAAAGATATTAAAAGTTCCCTTTTTTTTTTTCCAGGACAAAAGAATGTTTCTTCTTCCACATTAGCCTCTCTATTTGCCTTATATGTTATTAATTTACCAAAACCTTCACAGGGCAGACTTTTTTTTTAAAAGGAGGAGGAGGAGAAGGAGAGAGTTTGAAATGAATGAGAATAATAGTGACCTTTGCCAAGGGTGATGGATGAGAGAGAAACGCTCACTGGCATCCACTGCACTGGAGACGTCACCATGACAACCCTGACAGCTGAAGCAGCACACATGAATATGTACGACCCACATCTGGACAGCTGCTTTAGCCAATGCACTCCTGGTTAGGGTGTGTATGTGTGCGAATGCATGCACATTTGCATAAAGTGTGTGTAGGTGTGGGTGTGTGGCAGGTTACCATTCCTTGTGTTTTTTTATTACTAAGAATTCAAAAAAGCATAAAAAGTGATAATTCAACACAAGTGTCGGGACACAAACAAGCTGTAAGCAAAAGAACAATTCCTCGTTCAAGCGGCAGTCCGGCCAAGCCTCGCGGCTAAAGATGTTTTTTCCAACATTTCCTGAGGTGAACTTCACTTGTATTGTAATACAACTTGGTCAGAATGCATCCGTCAACTCACGGCAGTTCGGCGTGACACATAATTACTGGCTAGCCCTTGGATGTTTGAAACCATATGGTTTCTGACCCGTTTTTCATTTCAAGTCATTTTCAATTAGAGAAATGCACGAGAACATAGCGGGCGAAAGAGGGCCAGAGCATGTTCTGACTCCATCCATCACACCATTTAATCTGAGGGGGGAAAAGACATCGAGAAAACCAAGACAGAGAGCAAGAAAGTGCGTATTCTATTTATACAGCATCTGGACTCTCTTTTCAGATTATTTGTTCTTGGTGCACCCAGCAGTGTATGCGCACATGTGAGAGAAGCGAGGGAGAGAGAGAGAGAGAGGGAAGGATGGAGGGAGGGTGGCTTTGTTACTCTTACTCAGTTCACCTCATTGAATTGTAAATAAGGTGTGATATTTTTACAGAGGGGGAAAAAAACCTGCACAGCCGGTGCACAGCAGACAGGCCGTCTGAATGTCTGAATGTCTGCCCGCGCTGTGCCTTTCCTCCAATGTAAGTACAACACTCAAAGATCTTCAGCCTCGGCCAACGCATAAGGGAAATTTGAGTTTAAACATGTAATTCTTAATCCCAAAACAAACAGAAAAGCAGCCCGCCGCATAAATCGAAACATTGCGGTTTGAGACTTAAATCCATTTACAAAGCCCTGGATGGATGAGCCGACTATCAGTGACAACTTAATGAAGTTTAAGTGGGCATTTAAAATGTGAAATAGTTTTGGTAGTTTTTCCGTTGATAAACAGTACAAGCATAAAAGACTTTTGAGTAAGGTCATAATATCGTCATCTCAAGCAAATGCATGACACAAAAAAAGCTCTAAAATTGAATAGGAGAGTCCATCCAAAAAATATTTTTACTCTTTTCAAACCCGCATGACTTACATTCTTCTGTGGAACTAATAGGAAGATATTTGGAGAAATGTTTCCATTACCCTTCAAATTGTGCTAATTGAAATTGTGAATTGAAAATACGCCCAGTGGAAACTCCCATATCGCATAAAAATGTTTTTATGCTCACATGAGGTGGTTTGTCATCAGGCATTTTGAAAAAGGAATATTTCGCAAAACTGCAATGGAAAAGTACAGGTTGGAAATACTGGATTCTAAACAACAAAGAAATACGTCTCCTTCGATTAAAAATCGTAGCATCTATATTGCCATGATTTTTGGAATGACTTTTGAGCAAATCTGTAATGGAAACCAGGCTTTCACTGAATTGATAAAAATATGAAAAAAAAAAAATATGTTTCAGAGTTGGCAAAAAATTCAAACAGATGATTCCCTGTACACAGTGTACAAAATCATTTGTGACGATATTCCCTATTGATTAAATAAATTGAGAATAATCTTGTTCTGATGGAACAACCTCAACTATTAAAGAAACATGAAACTGATAGTAAAATGTATATATTCATATCCAAACTATGAAGGTCTATGTTATGAAAGAAAACAGCAAATTGCCAATAAATGCTCCTGGAGGTCTTTACATTTTTGGTCAATATGCCCTAACGCTTATAACCTCAATATTGGTGTTCACTGTCTTGTTTAGGGCCCGTTACACCACAGCATTTTCAACTAAAAAAGAAAGCTTTTCATGCGGGGTCCATTGCCTGAATTCTCGTTTGTTGGTTTCCGTTGATTATCTTCCTTCATGTATTTAAACCCTCACTTCTCCTCTGTTCTTTGTCACTTGTTAATGTTATGTTTATGAGTGTGTAGTATTGTTCTCAGTCTATTAAAGCGCTTGTTATTGTTCATTCTGTCATGCATCTTCTTGTGGATTCAACTACACACGACCCCCTAACAAGTAGATATCAAATACTGTGTCTTCTGCTTCTTATTTATTAATTAGTATTAATTCAGCCCTAAGTAATATTTCTGTCATCATTTACTCACACTCAGGTTGACTTTCTTTCTTTCGTAACACATAAAAGGTGCATTTTTTTATATAATAAAATGTAATTGTGACAGAATCAAGCTGCAAAATGACAATAAAAACACTATAAAAGTATCATAAAAGCAGTCAAACTTGATTATTATACAGGTACCAAGTCTTCTGAAGTCATATGACAGCTTTTTGGAAACAGACCATTCACTGATCATTTTCCCCCTCTGAAAAAGATATGTAATAACTAGTAGAAGTCAATACAAAGTTGATTTTAAAAAATGTCAATCAAAAACATCCATAAAGAACCAAACATCATGATTTGACGGAACTGTTAAAATGGAGCAGAAGATTTTCAGGAAATTCAGGTTGTTTTTCACACAAAGCTATCATATAATATTTGATGGCTTAAAAATAGCAGTCATTTTGAAGCTCCTCTTTCAATTTCATTGTAGCCTTCAGTGTTAGCAGTGTTTCAAAGAAGAAATAAAAGTTGATAAAAGTAAATGATATCAATCAATCCATCCATCCATCCATCAATCAATCAGACTATTTCAGATTCAGGGTCCAAATATAAGACATAGAGTTCATCAAATAAACATCATAAAAATGCTTGTTTATGTTTAATCTTAATCTTATTTATTTATTGTATCTTTGGATGAACTAACCCTTTAAAAGTAGATTTTAAAAATAACTGAGTCGTGTGACTGCTCATGTAACACGCTGTAAAAACCATTACAATGTACAAGTGTTTACATTGCTTTAACTCATCAAAATAAGTTAAGCAATTTTCACATTTTTTAAGTTATACAAGATTCAACTCATTTTAAGTCAATTTAATGTCATTTAAGTTTAAATAATTGTACTTTAAAATCCTAAGGCAGCTATTTTCTTTTTTGAATAGTGAATATTTCCCACGTAAACCATAAGCCCCAGAATTTCCTCCATTGTGTTTTATTTACTTTTCTCACTCAATATTTTCGCTTTTTTATGGCCAGTTGCCGTCGAAGAGATGGGCTATTCTTTAATTTAACAGGAAGGTTTGAAGATCTCAAGTTCACATAAACAGCACTGACACCGAGCTTCTCGTGTGTTTTTGTCTTCTCTCTTCTTTATTGTAGCCCAAGGTCAAAAGATGACTGAGATTGTTGAATCACCTCAGAGAAGCCTGGTGTCTGATGTGAACTCAACCTCTCCCACTTTGGTAGAGCATGTCCTCCCTCTCATCTCCCTCTTTCTTGTCTCGCGCTGTCGGCTCTGAAAACTCTTCTATCTCTCCCCTGTCCTCCATTCACCTTCTCTTTCAAGCATCATCTGTCCTCTCATCTATCTCTCCACTCTTTTTAACTATTCACTCTATTCTTCTCTGTCACTCACCTTTTTTCCCCGCGTCCCTGTATGTCTGTCGGTGTCTAAGTGGTCTGTGAAAGGGCGGCTCTTTTCAGGGGACCAAAGGGTTGAGGGACGACCTTGCACACAACTGAAACTCTGCAGAAGAAAGCAGGGGAGTTTGGTTGTACTTGTTTGAAGTGAAGGTGGACGGCCCTTTGAACCTCTGCTCTCATAAATAAAGGTTTCTTTGAAAAAGCAGACCAGGTCAAAAGAGGAGCATCTCACAGGTGATAGCGGTAAGACTGAACCCTCACATGAAGCAAACGACAGATATGACTAAATCTCAGCTCTGTCTTTTTGATTATGGAAATTAGAGCTCATGCATATGCATTATAAAGAGCGAGGTATAACATTTAGACAAAGTTGTTATTGCTTTAACAAATGCAATTTCAATTTAGCTTAAACTAATTTTTATGAGAAAACTGTCATACGGGTTTTTGAAATGCGTTGTGTAACACTTTCCCCTCCCATAGTTCAATTCAAGATTTCAGCTTTACCATATTAAGCGAAACACATGTCTGTTCATGAAAGGTCACACCCGGGGTGTTTATGAATATTCAGATGACACATGCAAAGTAAATTACAGTTGTTTGCAGATAACTTCTCTGAACCCTCTTGAACCCAATTTGTTGTGTTCGGAGTTTTTCAAGTGGGAATATTTCTGAAGTATAATCATTTTAGAGGCTTGAACAAATAAAAGTATAAGAGCAATGTTCCCTTTTTTACATATCTGAAGAATTTTCATACAACCTATATTAAGGAGTTTTATAGTGATATATTAAGTTTAAGTTTTTCTTCCCCTAATGTATAATACAAACTAAAACATTAGTTTAATGTGAGATTACATGAGAAAAAAAAATTACCAATATTGGTAAATTACTGTAATCCATGAAAATATCTCTAGAATTTGATCATTAGAGAAGTTAACTGATTGAAAACCTTTCTTTTTCTTTTTTTTTAAATACAAATGTTATATTTTTGGTTTAGTTTTCACCAATTTAAACTTATGCTAAGTGTTTATTAACATAATTTTTATTACTTTATTTTACAAATGAAGAAAGCGGTTCTGTATCAATCTCAAAACACAAAACAAAACCTTTTTTCCTTGAATTTGTAAGTGCTGTCAAAGCGATTAATCACATCTAACAACAGTTTGTAAATGTGTGTGTGTGTGTGTGTGTGTGTGTGTGTAAGATAAAAGTTTGTATATAAATATATATATGTATATATATATATATATATATATATATATATACACATACACAAACTTTTATGTTAGATGCGATTAATCGCAATTAATCATGATTAATCAATTTGACAGCACTAATTATTTTTTACACGAGCATTAAACAATGTAAGTTTTCAAATGGACCATGTAAAAAAAATACAGTTTACCACTAAATTATTCACTTCGAAACGATTTGCCCTTCCCTTAATTAAAGTCAAGTTGTAAAGTCAACCATTATCAATAGTAACTGTTTATCAATATTAGCAAACTGTTCAATGAATAAAATAATGTAAAATTGTAATGATTCAATTTACTGATAAAATGAATTGCAAAGATGCCGGTTTCCTCACTCTCAGAATAACCGCGGACTGGATTCCCACACACAGATAAGCCAAATTCCATTTTACCGATGATATTAGAGACAGAATCCCCATTAACAGTGTAAATTTGACTAGGCTTAATCTGCTTCTCTGAAACTGCCCATACAGCATTTAATGAACTGACCCTTCGGCCCGCTCACCCCAGCTCATCATCCACCGCCCCCTTGTACCTGGAACAGTGCCCCGCTCGTCCCTTTTATGTGCCCATGAGACAGAGCTGGCCCCCTTCAACCACACACCCCCACCACAGTGACAACCTCCCCCCACCTCACCAAAAGTGTCACCCAGTCCGCCTAACAAGGGTGAAGGCCATATGTGACTCTCTCATTAACGACTACATGAAAGAGACAAGAAGTACAGAGGGACATCTGGGCCTGACTGAGACACAGAGGAGAGAGAGAGAGAGAGAGAGAGAGAGAGAGAGAGAGAGAGAGAGAGAGAGAGAGAAAGAGAGAGAGAGAGACCAAGTTGTACATCATGCTATATGAAAATAAAGGCCTTTTCACACGACTCACATACCGTAAGTTGCCAAACTCTATGGACAATTCGCATGATGTATGCAAAAGGATTTTTATAAGATGTAATTTGCAAGCCAATTCCAAGGCAAAGAAGAAACACTGTAACTCTCTGCATACCTTGTAATTTACTTAATTTATATTTCATTTAATGTTTTATTTATTTTTAATCATTTCTCAAATTTTGTTTGCGGTCATGCCTTGCTTTTCCTCCAACGGCTGCTTTTTCAGAAATATTTTCGCCTGGTTCTTAGCTCAAAATGTACTTTTATGTAAAATAACCATATATATATATATATATATATATATACACAGTATATTAAGAAAGAAATCTTTAAGAAATAAAGCTGTCTTTCTTTAAGATAAGAAATCTTTCCAATATGCTGATTTGCTGCTCAAGAAACATTCCTTACTATCAATTTTATAACAGTATGAATATTTTTGTGGAAGCTGTGATCAATTTCAAATCATCTTTGATAAATATAAAGTTTACAATAACTGCATTTATTTAAAAAGCAACACTGCAAAAAAAAAAAAAAATGTTGCTTCCTTAAATTTTTAAGTAACTTGGATGGATGTAATTATTTCAACTTAAATTACATTAAACTGACTTTTAAAAATGAGTTGAATCTTGTATACAGTAACTTATAAAAAAAAGTTGAAAATTGCTTAACTTATTTTGATAGTTGTCCAAACTTATTGATCATATAATTTTTACAGTGAAATCTTACAATCTTTTGTAACATTATACATCTTTTCAATAACTTTGATCAATTGCATCACTGTCAAATAAAAGTATTAATTTCCTTTAAAAATAAATAAATAAAACTTTTCTGTCCCCAAAATGTTAAACGGTACTGTATTTGCTAAATAATTCTGAATTTGAATATTCAACTTGATTACTGTTTTAGAATAATGTTAATTACAATGTTTATAATGAAATGGGATAAAGTTGGAAGAAGTGGATGATGGGATGTTTTCTATTAATGTTAAACCTAACCTGGATTGAGATACTTTGTACTTGAAATTATTTTATTAATTTGTTACATTAACAGTTTAGTGATAAGATGTAGATTTCAAAACAACTTAAATTTGCAGCAATTACATTCAATTTTGAGAAAAGTGTCACAAAAGAAGTTACAGAGGATAATGCAAAAAGTGTTACATCCATCCCCAGTCTCCCCTGCAAGTATTTGTTGTGAATTGCTGTATACTTCCTGCAGTCTTGCTTTCTAGCACCTGTGCTGATGCTATCCGCACACCACTTGCACTGAAGCCACGCTGTCAGGTGAAAACACCTTACCGCTGTTTAAAAATGTGAGTGCTGCAGAGAGCAGGAACCACAACAGGAAAGAGGACCGAAGATACTGTAGATGAGAAGAACAACACGACAGAGATCTACACCAACAAACCAGCGCGAAGAAGCACGCCGCAAGCAGTCAGCACTCTCTTTCAAATGTACTGCAGGCCGACTAATAGGACATCACCAACCGATCATTTCTGCCGGGGTGTGCTGACAGAGATGTCGTCTGTCTCCCTGACAGCCTCAGCGGTAAATACACACACAAACACAGACAGTGCGTCGCACTGTCAGTGGAGCAGGTCTCCGAGCTAAATCAATCCCAGGATGCAATGACACTCCTGTCATTTCCAACACCTCCGTTCCCATGAAAACTCACAAGTACAGCACAAACTCCATTTACCAGCACAGGTCTCGCTCACGGTGAGCTGACAGACAGGACTGTTTAATGTGGCCCTCTCTGGGTGTGAACCAGTTAGGTTTAGAGTATACTTGAACATCTAAACCCACATATGATAATGCATAGGTTTTTCAGAACATGAGCCCATTCTCATCCCAATATGTCATCTAAGGCCGTGTGTCCACCAAAGCGTTTTTAGCCAGCTGAAAACGTCAGACGCTCTGCTGAAGACACCGTGCTTTGGGCGTTTAAGAGCGTTCTGGAAGCACAGCGTTTTTTTGTTTTTTTTTTTCCGTTGAGACGTTTCGTTGCTATGATACATAATATCCACAGCACAGTTTACTTGTAACTGATTTCACAGATAATTTGTTTTATACTAAAAAATTTTTTTTCATCCATTTTGTTCGCTTAGCTCTGCTGGTTAATGTCGTTGTACAGAGAGAATGTTGTGACAGTTGGTCTGTGTGGTTTAGTCCCGCCCCTCCTCCACTATGATTGGACGGCTGGGTAAAAAGTGACAGTGATGAGCGCTTATTCAAAGTTGAACACTTTTCAACTCTTGTCAACCAGTAAAAAATGTCGGGCGTGAAAAAAACACTCAGCGCCAAGTTACGCTCATGGCGTTTAAAAAACACGGCGCTCCCTTTGAAAATAATTGAAAACATACACCAGGCGTGTGGAAAAACGCTTTGGTGGACACACGGCCTAACTGACGCTTTTGACCATACGTCAACATCCAACGTTTTAGAGCACCCTTTAACGTCAGTTAGATGACGCTATCTAATCCTTACCCTACCCCAGACCTAAACCTACCTGCATCATCTAACTGACGCATAAGTTAGATGACGCCCAAGGATAGCGCCATCTAACTGACGTTAATGGGTGCCCTAAGATGTTGACGTATGGTCAAAAGCGTCATTTGGATGACGTCTTGGGAGGAGAATTTGTTGGAGGGTAATGTTTCACTCACAGTTGCTCTAAAAGTTAGTAGTTTCCAAAAGCCTGAATATATCCCCAATAAAAAGTCTGGATTATATATACAGCATCCTATAGATAATGAGTTGCTTAACAAGTCTCTGTGGAGATTGTGAGTTTAAAGGGAAGGTGAAGGGAATTTAACGTAGACAGACTTCTAAAGACCTCTTACTGAACTTTTCAGTCCTTCGTCTGTGAACACTATATCCCTTTTCCATTAGCTCTCTGCAGGAAGAGTGAGGAAGGTTACGGGCGCTCCATCACGGTGAGGGCATCCAGGACCCCCTGTTCTGGCTAAGAGCCCTCCCTCCTGTGGTACTGTCAGGGGGAACAGCTGGGTCCATATACTCTTTGACCTCTAGCTTTTAACAGCAGATCACCTTCCTCTCTTCAACCCCCAACAAATAAACTTCACTTCAGCAGAGCTGGTTTACTTCACCAGCCTCACTTCAATAGACCTGACTCAATAGTTACATGACATCATTTAGTTTTGAATAGCATGTCAATTAGTTATAAAATTTCTAAGAACTTGCCATTTGTGTTTTACACTCGATTTTATGCAAGATTTCCTTTTTATTATCTCTGACATTGTTTATTGCCCTAGAAAGTAGTAAAGTAGAACAGACCCGGACATGGCCTTTAATTTAATATACTGTATAAAGCATTAGACTACACTCTCAGTCCCCTCAAATTGAAATGCAAAGCTAAAAAATCTGATCATCTTTTGCAGAGTAATGCATTATTTATAGATGTCAATATTTGTATTTTTATACAATATTTGTATATTTATACAAAATAAATGCTTGTTTCTATGGTTACAGTACTTATAATTTGCGCCTGTCTCTAGTTATGTTTGCCTTGTATTTATTCTTGTTCATCAGTCCCTTGTTGGTTTTCATTTATCCTTTTCTCCTGATCTCCTCCATTCTTGAGTTTATAATTAAAGGGATACTCCAATTCTTTTTTTAGAAATAGGCTCATTTTACAACTCCCCCAGAGTTAAACAGTTGAGTTTTATCGTTTTCGAATCCATTCAGACTGGTCCCATTGACTTCCATAGTATATATATTTTTTCCTACTATGGAAGTCAATGAGACCAGAAACTCTCTGGTTACTGATATTCTTATAAATATCAGAAAATCGGCTAAGTGGATTTGAAAACGGTGAAACTCAACAGTTTAACTCTGGGGGTGTTGTAAAATGAGCCTATTTCCAAAAAAAAAAAAAAAAAAAAAAAAAGTGGAGTATCCCTTTAAATACTATTTTAAGACTATTCTTCGGATCTGGTCCTCAGATCCAGGGTCATCACCCTTGAATCTATGCTCTGTTAAGTTTAGTTTTTACTATTGTCATTAATTAATTAAAGACTATTTAGAGTATTTCTTCTTTGTGCATGTTGCTTAACAGACAACACAAAATCAGTTCCAGTGTTTTAAAAACCCCACTACACACATGAAATTAATTCATTAGTGTTCAATGCATCCTTTAATATTTATTTTATAGCTTGTTCAAACACCATAATAGCATGTCCTTCAGTACCTCAACAGGCTAATCTTCCTCTTTTTCTCATTCTGCTTTTTATTTTTCAAACAGAGACAGCATCCGAGGTGCTCATCTCAGCTCACGGTCTGTGTGTGTGTTTGTGTGTCTATGTGTGTGTGTGTCGGCTGGTGGAGAGAGTCCCTCGCACAGGTAAATTATAACTCTCACAGAGACAGATCTCGTTAGCCAGCCTGTCAATCAACATGAGGCACGTTGGGGAGGCAATCACGGCATCGCCAGCAAAGAGGTCACCTATGAAGACATTCATTTTCAATTCATCCATCAGATCAGCGCTGAAATCAATTTACCGCACATCAGCGACATTGGGCTGCCCCCATGGCAACCAAAACAGCACAAAACCTCTGGGAATTCAAACTATTCTGACTCGCAGCACATCTGATTACCAAAACACACAAATGCTATTAAAGTGCAGAACATCACCCTAATCTACCACTAAATAATAATCCAACATTAAACATATGCTTAGAACTAAGTAAATATAGGCTTGATTGTGATTCTTATCTTTCTCGATAGAAAACTCTGGGCTGACTGTAGGATGCGCTCGCTCTCTCTCACACTGAGAAACTTGCATGTTCTCATTGAGATGCGGTAGGTGACACGCAGGCCACAGGGAGATTCGATCAGCGCCGTGCGTATTAAATTAGTTGTCTGCGTTCTGCATATGTCAGCACAGTAGTTCATTAATGGTGTTTGTTTTTGAAAACCTGAAGAAATATGATAAAAAGGCTAGATAAAGGAGAGGATGAATGAGGATTGAGGGAGCGTGGCGAAAGCGGGAGGGAACGGGATACAGCTGAGTCATCAGAGCTCCAAGGACACCACATTGGAGGGCTTTTTGCGTATTAATAACAATACCTATTAATAATAAATTCATTTTTAAGCTTTTATTGAGTAGATGCTTTCAAATGGTATATTTACGCTGCAGGCAGAAAACAATGTTTAAGTGTGTGTGTGTGTGTGTGTGTGTGTGTTCTTCAGCAGCAAATCAGAATATTAAAATGATTTAGGAAGGATCATGTGCAGACTACAGTAACAATGCTGAAAATTCAGCTTTACATTTAAAATTTTAAAATGCAATAATATTTCACAAAATGGTTGATTTTTCACTCTTTTTTTTCAAGTAAATTCAGCCTTGGTGAGCATAAAAGCCATGAAAACAAACAAAAAAAAAAAAATTCCAAACTGCATTAATGAGAAACATAAAAAAGCTTCTTTTTTTGAAACATTTTTTTTCCTGAAATAATATTGTTTATTAATTTTGCCAGCCTAATCCTAAAGTGTGACTATTGCAATAAATAAATAAATAAATAAATAAATACACATCTGCGTACGGTAATGTGGCAAGTTCATACGTTTTTCTTGTCTTCTCTTCTTTCATTCCACAAGAGAACAGATGCCATTCTCTCCCCCACCCCGACATTCAGGTGTGACAGCGCCAACAGTGGGTATATGTGTGAGGATGGGTCCGCAGGCCATGACAGGGTGCAGAGGGGCACAGATGCACTTCACATTTCTATAACATAACTCCATATCCTCCCCCCTTTTTTCCCCACCTCTCATGCTCTCTTTCTCTCCATCCAGCTTTTTTAAAGATAAGCACGAGGCAAACCCAGGGAGTGAGGGGCGTCTCAGCGGTACCGCGGCCTCGTCTTTGAACAATAGAACACCTGAGATTCAATTAGAGCAGGTTAACAGGAGAGGCAAGGGAGCCTCATTAGTGGGCCTCTGTGTTTTATGTGGACAGGTAACAAGTTATCTAGCATCTAATCACACACACACACACAAAAAAAAGAAGGTTGACAGGATGCACTCGCAGACAGAGAGGCGCTGCCATCAAAATGTCATTTGATAGGCCTGATTTGCATAATTACAGAATTTACAAACTCTTAGATGAGTAAATCTTCTGTCCGTCACACTTCCCAGACATACCGGGCACAGCAATGCCTTTCAGTGAATAATCCTTACGCTAAGTGGTGAAGTACAGTCTCAGGAGAGGGAATCTATCATATGAGAAGGTTTGGCACGGTCTCAGAGTGTGGCATCGCCGCCGGTGCTGTGGTTACTGCCGGACCGGGAGCCTTTGAATCCTGCCACATTGACAGTGCGTTATTAAAATTCATGTGTTGCATGGGACATTTTGCTAAACGCACACAACTAAACCCCTGCTGAGACCGGCTCAGCAAAGCGTGCTCGAATAACGCTGGCTCAGTGTTGATTTAACACTCATCTCCGGGAAGGTTTAGACAAATACAATGATGAGTTCAGAGTCTAACAGCGTACAGTAGGAAGAAGTGATGAGAAGTGGACGTCTGCCAGCTGAGTGACAGGGCAGAAATGAAAGAAACCCGAGTGGCGATTTGACTCGATGCCTCTCTGTTTGAATATCCGCTGTGTTTTATGCTAAGCATTTGGAAGTGAACAGAAGAAGTGTGAAGAGCAGAGGTTCATTTCACAAGCAACTGAATAACTGAAATGAGGTCTATGGCAGAATATATTGCGCAGGAGTGGACTTGATTAGGGTATGTATGAAATCAGCAAAAACACTCCTATTAGAAAATGCAACTAATTAATTGCAGAAATAATTGCGACAAAATGTATGTGAAAATCAAATAGCAAATGTAATATTGTAATAAGTTTATAAATACCACAGCTAACCATAAATGGATATATAATAAACTGATTTCGTCTAAATGAATAAAATGTGTATCAATAATAAAAAAAAAAATCATTTTAAAATAAAAAATAAAAAAATACATGAAAAAAGTAAGTACTGTCAACCCATTCTCACTCCCTGTATAGCCTGTACTGACTAGTGGGATAAATGTGTTTCTTTCAGCTGCAATAGAAAAGCAAATATAAAATATAATTCACAAGTGCCTAGATGCATTATAAATCAATGAATCAGTAAAATAAAGGGATTGAATGCATGGCAGTTATAAGCAACAAGTACATCATGAAGACACAGACATAGAGTTGGTCAAAATTATTGGTACCCCTGGTAAATATGATCAAAGATGGCTGTAAAAATAAATCTACATTGTTTATCCTTTTGATCTTTCATTAAGATAAATCGCAAAAATCTAACATTTCATTGATATAAAAAAGTGGGAGGAAAAATCACATTCCGAAATAAAATAAAAAAATTCTCCAAAACAGGTTGGCCACAATTATTGGCACCCCTATGAGTAAAATATCTCTGTAATATATTCCCATTATTATTATTTTTTAGCATAACAGGGTGACTAGGAACATTGTAATTGTAGTTAAGACTTCTTGTTTTACAGAAATATGCAGTATATGAGGCAACGCAAAGGCCAAATTCCACCATTCACAATGAGTAAAACCACAGAATAGTTCTGATAAGGAAAAGACTGATGAGCTTCATAAAATAGAGAGTGCTGACTGTAATAATATCTATAAACTGCAGGCATATTAACAATACTTTTTAAACAGATTGTAAACATAAGAACCCAGGGAGATGCAGCATGTTTATATTAAAAAAATAAATACATATGAATTAAATATGAATTCAAATTAAATCTAATATGTCCAAATGTATACTATACAAAGAACTTACAACAGTAATTTGTGTGGAATATAAAAGCAAGGCACTGTACCCTTCAGAAACAAATAAAATATTTAATCCCCTGAATACTGAAATCCATTTGATATTATAAATCATAGCCTCACTCTGTATTCACTTTCATTGAACACAGTGATGTCAATGAAAATAAGTCTGCACTAGAACCTATTGATCAAATCAAAGTGTGCACTTCTTCATCACTGTTTTGTTGAAACACTTGTGGAAAAAAAGACTAATTTAATCCAGCAACAGAAGCCCAACTCAATTACAGCCGCGAAGGACCTGCCAAACTGTAACGCCATCTAGTGGTTCAGATGTCAGCTCAACAGTCACCTGAAACAACCTGACTTTTCAGATTTTGTATTCACAGACTTAAGTTACCCACACAACGCAGGCCTACATGAACCAACAATCTTCCCAAGACAAGCCACCATGGGTTATTGGATTTAATTAACCTCGTCTTACATAATCAGATCAATAAAGATCACTAAAGTGCTGTTGTAGGACATGATGTACCATCAGCATCCTTGTTCGGGGAGGACCATATCTCATTAGCCGTAAAGGACAACTTTAACTCAAGCAAGGAGGAGGAATCCTTATGCATTGGATTTGCACTGCTTCGAGGCATGCGGGGTGTTGTATGAAAGGGTGGTGGGGTGTGAGACAGATTTTGCATGCAGATATTTTAAATGCAATTGTCTTCTTCGCACGGGCAAGCGAGGGGCTCTTTGGAAATTGACTTTTTGATTATTCATTTAGTGCGATAATTAAATAGTCCTTGCCCTGGGAGCGAAGAACAAGTGAACCATGGCGGGGATATCTAACAGGGCTTGACGGATCCTTTAAATAATGTTTATTTATCTCCACTAATATTTTGCTGCCTAAACAAGGCTCAGTGCTGCTCCGTGACCCGTGGCTTTTGTATCAAAACTTCAGGTTTTAGCTCATTTTGAAGTGCTTTTCATACAAAAAATGGTGTAAAGTTTGGATGAATTCTCTAGCATCTTTGTTTTTCTTTCAAAATAGGCTGAATACAAAATAAAGTACATCAATACTACAAGCAAGAATTATTTTAGACATTAAATCGATAAATCACATTTAAAATTGATACATAAATTTCTCCTCTCTTGAATTAAACAATGTCTGCGGTCTAAGTCAATCCAATTGTATAAATTAATAAATGAATACATGAACATATTCACTGTGAATCTGCTTTGTGAAGCATTATGCACTGACCTCAGCTAGAGATGTTATTATACTTTAATTATGGCTCGGTTTTACCATGGCCCACCATTCCTATGTGAGGAAATTCATGCGTTTGAATGTATTTAGTCCTTTCTAATGTCAATGCTTTTAGAGCTCAACACAGGTCTGAAATTTGCAATTCCAGTGATATGTTAAAAACATAACCAGGCAGAATGTATAAAAGTGAATGGGAACGGGTTTCCAAGCCGCTTCAAAGTTTTATGTAAGGGAAAGAAAGGAGTCGGAAAAAGAGTTCTCTCGGCACATATACATCGCAGCTGTGGGAATAAAATTCACACTGAAAGCTGGATAAGTTTCTTCCTCAAAAATCATGAAGACAAAGGAACATTTTCAAAATGAGTAAGTTGTATAATTATATTCTGTTTTCTTTCATTGCAAGATCGTATCTTTGCTAAATTAATGCACTGTGAAAAATATTTTCATGATTAACAAATTTTTTTTTGTCAAATCAACTTAAATAATTTATTTAGTTCAGATAACATATAATTTTGAGTTTCTGATAATTAAATCATTCTCCTTCATTGTATTATTTCACTTTTTCCAATTCAATGAACTTAAAATTAAGGAAACCAGGTTACTTACTTTTTTAATTTAAACAAACAATATTTTTTTAAAGCGTGGCAGCCAAAAAACAGAACTTGGGAAACAACTTTTAACAGTTTTAAACGTTTAAGTGAAACCTAATTTTCTAATCTGACAGTACATCCTTGGTAATTTATGACGTTCTCTAAAGTTATGCAGAACTGCCTAATACAAATATACTCACTGTAAAATAAATAAATAAATAAATAATAAAAAAATAATAAACAAATAAAAATTATGACAACATCTGTTTTTACATTGCTTCAACTCATCAAAATAAGTCATTTCAACAGTTTTTTTATAAGTTACAAAATTCAACTCATTTTTTGTCAGTTCAATGTAAATTAGTTGAAATTACTTAAATATCAAAGTTGATAGTACTTCAAAATTGAAGGCAGTGAAAATGGAATCAGTCAACATTATAAAAATAATATGAAGTCTTTTAGATTTGTAAACCCAAACAAACTTTTCAGTGGTCTTCTTATAATGTCTTTCAGCATTCAGAAGTCACACTCAGACACACACACACACACACACTTAGCCTCAGCACATTTCTCTGTCGGCAAAAGCTATTATTGTCTGGTTGATTTTGTTTACCAGGGCTCACGTGCTTAGGCAGTTATCCGGCCATCTTCCGTGGAAGATCTGCTCAGATGAACTGTGTTTGCGCACTTTACTGACTGTGCCAGAGACGTCAACAAAACCACGCTTGTGGAAATAGAAGAGTCCTCGTTATGCAAATTCAGGACACACAGATAGGCAAGTTTTTTTGTTCGTGAATTACCAGCCTTGTCACAAGTCAAATTACATTTTGAATAACCTTTGGAACGTTGCTTTTTTTTACAGAGATGTGGCTTGATTTGGCCACTGGTCTCAAAACAGGCCCTGTTGTCCTGTTTGTATAAATTAAGTGGCATAATTTTCATAAATCTTATTCAAATGATGCTCTGTTACATATTCAATTGTACTGTGAATTCACGTGAATAATTGCAACAATGGAAATGGTAAAAAATTTAAATAAAGGCAATTTGAATTGTACATTTGTTCATAATATATGGAAAGCAGTGTTATTTAGTGTATATTTTAAAATGATTTTCCACATTCTACAGTCATCAGCGCAGAGATGTGACAGATCATTACTGCAAGGTAACATTAATAAACATCTTTATATAATAAAGTCAGTATTTATGTGTAGTCTACATACAAATTTGGCATGGCGAATGTGAGGGAGACAAACTAAGAGAACTTGTAACTTGTTTTTTTCTTGAAGAAAAGAGAGAATAATATTCAATAGTTCAAACTAGCGAAAGGTTACATGATACACTCTTTGTTGTTGCTGGAATGTGCCTACAAATAACTTCAATCTTATATTTGTTTATCAAACAGAGAACATGTGGAGATAAATAAAATATGTTTAAATATTTACCTTGAATTTGATCAAATGTTAAAGGGATAGTTCACCTACGGTAAAATGAAAATTCTGTCATCATTTACTCACCCTCAAGTTGTTTTAAACCTGTATGAGTTTCTTTCTTGAACGCAAAAGAAGATGGGCCACATTGACTTCCATTGTATTTTATTCCATACTGGAAGTCAATGGGGTCCAAAAAATCTGTTTGTGTTCAGTTGAAGAAAGAAACTCATACAGGTTTGGAAAAACATGAGGTTGAGTAAATGATGAATGAGAATATTAATTCCCTTTAATGTCAGAATTAAATTTCAGAATTTTGATTTTTTTTAAATCAGTAAAATGTCAATCAGTAAACAGAACCTTAAACATTAAAGTCATACTTTATTTTTTCTTCTTTTTTATAAGAAAGAAAAAATATTTCAATCTTGTAAAATTGCACAGAAATGCAGAACATTGCAAGTACTATTGTTCGAGCAAAGATGAAAACATTTATTGGAAAAAATTTAACAAACTTGGATCATTTGAATGCATCATAGTGCATCAACACAGTTATTCACTTTAATTTCATTTATAGTGTATGCAAACACACATATAGTCTAATCTACTGCACAATCTTGTGTTTTTGGATGTAAAAGTCCACATCGCTCTCTACCGTTGTCACAGGCTTGCATCCCACAAAAGTAATGAGTACCTCAGCGAGCAGTTCTTACCTCTATCCCCTGCAACCCTTTTTAAAATTGTTGAGGCTAATTTCAATATTCATGAGTTCTCCACAGGCTCAGTTCAGCAGTTTCCATTAAGCATTAATTAGGTGCCGGAGGGGGAAGCAAACACAAATAAGGAGCTGAATAACTAATTAAGGTGTTTGAAATGCTGGAGGCCTGCAATCCCACTAATGGCTGGTTGGGCAAGGTACAGGAGGAACTGATCCCACAGACAAGATTCCCACCAGCACATAAACAACCAGCAGAAATACACAAAACACAGACACACCAACAAACCTCAAATCACTCGCTAACAAAAAAGTTAGCACGGATTTGGTGGTGAACAACTGATTTTGGTGTTCTGTGGATTTTCGTTTTCATTGCTGAGATGTTCAGGCTGCATACAGATGTCGCCCAGATGTGGCTCGGCTTGCGAGAGAGATTAAAGACTGGTTATTTTCTCCCATTGTGGTTAATAAGAGCGTGAAAAGTTACTGTTCTCGCCGTTTTATTTGAGAAGACACTATGCCATGCATTCAGTTGTTGGATTATTATGTCAACCTACATCCATTTCTTATCATGGCTTTCAGCATTTTATAGACCTAAATATGATAAAATAATCATTCATTTGATTCTAATATGTTCAGACGAACCTAAATGCAGATGTACCCAATTATCTAGAATACAATTTCCATGTTATTAGGATGCACTTCATTCATTATCATATGCTTAAGGTATAAATAAAATTATGTGCATGTCATTGCGTTTAACATGCCGGACTAGTGAGCTCGTTTGTTTTAAAGCGAAACCGCTAACATGAGTAATCTCATCACATTTTAATATGTAACTGTCATGCTGACAAATTCTCCAAATGGAAGAATTCAATTACCCTAACTTGTGTAAACAAGAAGGTCATTGAATTTCAGTTAATATAATCTGCTTTAAGGAACACTGAGATGCATTTTGTAACATTGATATAATAATAATATTAATATGAACAATGCAGCGGTGAACGTGAGGTTTTGGACAGCACGCTGTATAAATACAAGTAAATGTTTGTGTATTCTCTCTCGGGCTTTCAGTGACACAAAGCACTATTTATTTTCCCTCCACGTTCTATTTTCATTAAATCTATTTGTCCCATTTGGCCAAAGCTTTGCGGCCTCAAAGTCTAGTCTTAGAAGAGGATCTGCAATGCATGAGTAAAATAAATTATATTTCTACAGAGGCATATCTGTAGACTAGGGAATATGATTGGAATTGACCTGATGAATCCTAATCAGGTGTTTTAGGTTTAACCCCGCTGAGGTCAGATTACTGAACTCACACCGGCGCTTTATTTGAGCAACGGGATCAAAATACTAAACCGCACAAAGCAAATAAATTTCCTGCTCTCCAAACCTTTTGCTCAGATAGGTTTGTGGTGAAAGCTGAAAAAAGCTTAAGTGTGGGGTTATTTTGTGTCATAGTTTGAGCATGACATACACGTGAAAAGAACAGTGTGTTGTTCGGATGAGGGTAATGCTGAGTAATAATATTCAGATATAGATTTGACTTGAGCATTAACTTGTGTTCAGTTTAATGACACTTGAGAAATTGTATTCTTATAACAATTCTATCCAGATCTCGCCAAGCTTCAAAGAAAAAACTGAAATAATAGATAAAACAAAAGAAGAAAAATCTGAGCTCAAATATTGAAACAGTATTTATGTATATATAGTCATTATAAATCCTGAAATAATTTAACACATGAATATTAGTTTAAAACTTGAAATAGGTTTAAGGTGAAGCAAGCACTAAAATTATTAACTGGAAATAAAGAAAAACTAAACTAAACTTAATCAAAATATTAAATATAATAAAAAATGAAAACAATGACAAAATCACATAATGTAATTACTAAACATTATAATTAAAAATGAATACAATGACAAAATCACAATGTAATTACGAAACATTAAACTAATTAACATGACAACCAACAATATAAAAATAAAAGTGAATTCAAAATATGCATAGAACTATAATAAAATTACAATAAAAGCTAAAATAACACTGCCATTTAATTTCTTCTATAGATTACCAATTTAATTTAAATTTTAACTAATTTTGATTTGTAATTTAATGCAATTTAATTCAGAGAATCAAACTAAAATTGTTTAGCTTTTGAGAAAGATTGACACCAAATAGCACTAACACACCAAATAACACTAATACCATATAGGTCATTAAAATCATATAATTTAACATTACTTTTCATTTAATAAGACAGAACTTTAATCAATTTTCAACCATTCAGAAAAACTTACAATTTAGAGTAGCATGGTAAAAATGCCTATTCTCAGCTGAATGGGTCTTTTCACATCACACGGCTCATTACGGTGAACCCAGAGGATTTGCAGCTGCTAGAAGACAGACCGCACATCTTCTCCTTCTGAGAACCCGTTACCCCTTTCCAGGCCTCTCCCGGCCCGCGAGACCCAAGAGCGTGATCTGAGATCTCACCCGACCCACACCACGGCACCCCAACAGCCTCCAGCGGTCCACACTGCGTGCCCCTACCTGCTGCGAGGGGGACCACTTCAAGTTAAACTAATTATTCCAACACCCAACAGTGTGCTGTTCTCCCAAAACCACGGCAGTGCCCAGAGAGCTGTCTTTTCAAATGCTTAATAAGAGAGAGAGCAGGGTTTAATTTGTCTCTCTTCTAATTTGAAATGCAATACATCCTATCTCCAACCAAGAGGTCGCTGGTTTATTCTTCTCCAACAAGAAAATCTTGTTAAATCTATCCGTATTTTGACAACCACAGATCAAAAAATGTGGCAAAGAGAAACAGATGTTTGTGATAGCACAGTAGTGCAAGAAATTTCCTGTTTTCATTTCAGAACAAGAAATTTCTAACAGAACATATTTGTTCAGATTTGTGCAGGACTTTTACTTTATAACACACAGACACACACTCGCACTTGTTTCACTATCTTTGTGGGGACATTCAATAGACATAATGATTTTAATACTGTACAAAAATACTGTTTATGATATCCCATTACACTGACCCTACCCCTATACCATCACAGAAAACTTTCTGCATTTACTTATATATAAGTAATTATATATAATATTTTATATTATTTATAATTTTTTTACATAATTTAGTATGTTTATTAATCCATTACCCTATGGGGACCAATGGCTGTTCCTCACAATGTATGTGATCTAAGGTTTAACTATATCCTTATGGACTCTTAGAAGAAAAAGTTCTATATAGAACCTTAAAAGGTTCTATCAGTGCTACGTATTTGGAACCCCTTAAATGTTCTATACAAAACCCTTTTTAAGGGTTCAATAACCAGGCAAAAGGTTCTATATGGAAACTTTTGGGTTCATTCATTATCATTTGTTTTGTCCTTTCCGGATTAAATATTTAATATTATTGACAAACATCAAGACCCTAAAAATGTATTTATGAATGCATGTGATCACAAAATTCAAGATATGGGGGTTAGAAAATGCATATTTATATAATTTTATGTAGTTAATCAATATCACACGAAGAGTGCCATTTCAGTTTTTCTCCTTCAAAAATCTGCATGATTAAAATGTGACTGCAAAAACTACAAAATATTGCAGAATAATGTCATATTTGAATGAATAGTAGCCTATAAACCTTTGAGTCAAAAGGGTTCTTTCTTGACATTATAGAACCTTTTTTAGCATAAAAGGTTCTTTGTAGTTGAGTAAAGACACAGTATAGAACCCGAATGAACCCTTTTTTCTAAGAGTGTGGGACTTTGGGTTTCATAGTATTCCATAGAAACACAGTTATTGGTTCTTTAAAGAACCTTTAAGTGATTTTTTTTTTCTTGGAATTAAGAACATTTTAATAATAAAGAATATTTTGTGTAATGGAAAGGTTCTACACTCTTAAAGATAAAGATTCCAAAAAGTGGTTTACACAATGATGTCATAGAAAAACCATTTTGGCTCCCCAAAGAACCCGTCGATTTCTTAAAATAACTTTTTCTTAGTGTGAAGAACGTATAAATAATATAAAATAACCTTTTAAGATTCCACGAATGTTAAAGGTTCTTCATGGAACCAACAATGCCAATAACGAACCTTTTACTTTTAATAGAATGGATTTCACAGGCTCTCCATGGAACCATCAATGCCAATAAATAACCTTTATTTTTGAAGCTGAAGCACCACAAACTCCATGACTCTTCCACGAGCATGAGTCACAAGTCTTTAGATACAGAGCATGTTCCATGACACACAATGTATCACAGTGTTCAGATATAAACAAGGTCTCTGTAGCGCTTCTGTACCACTTGATTGGAAGTAATTATTCAGAAGCCTGTGCCTGTACTCCACCGCCAACCACCTGACACTCCACATGGCAAAATGGAGAAGAAAAAAAAAAAACCAATACACACACATAAACACAACATGCAATTTTGCTTGGTGCAGCTGAAAAGGATTGTTTACCGTAACCTTGTAATCAACCTGCCTAGCAGCTCCACCATTAGCCACTATAAGAAGCCCAGCACAATCGGGGTCTGAAAGAGAGGGTCCCGCCTCTGACGAGCCTCCTCACGGTCTCAGCGATGGAGCACGGCGCTGGCCCCTCTATTGCCCTCTCATCATTTGTTTTCAAGAAGCGCAATTTCCATTTCAGTTGGATTACACCTTTTAATGTATCGCAAGCCTTAAGAAGAGGGAAGGGGGGAGGGGCATTAAAAAAAAGAAGAAAAAAGAAAACAGCATCTCTCATGCACTAGATTACAAACAGGGCATTTGAGCCTTTGAGTGAAGAGGAGCAGATGAGTGCATCCGCAATTAAAATCAAAAGCCCTGCGCAGCGGAGCAACAGTCCTCAATAACCCTTTGTGCACCATGGAGCCAATGGGATGATATGGGCAGCTGGAACTGGGTTATGGGATGAGACATTACCTGCCCTTTTATTGTCACTTCAGATGTGTAATATTCAAATAGGCCTGAGTGCCACTTTACTATAGGCAGAGGTGTTTCCCTAACAGCAAATATACTATACAGAAATAATGGAACAATTTATAGGAATCATTTACTCATCCTCATGTTGTTTCAAATCTGTCTGTTGTTCTTCTGGGGAACACATATTTTGAGGAATTGATGTGATGTGCGGACTACTCTTTACCCTAAAATTAAGTGAATGGGAACTTGGGCTGTTGCAAGCACCATCAAAGAACCATATATTTTAAATCTTTGGAAGCCATAAAATACATATTAAAGGTTATTCGTTATGTCACACTGATGTCTTTAGAACTCAAAAAGATGTTTTTGAACATAATTTTTAAACATTGAAAAGAAATGTATAATGTTACAAATGATTTCCATTTCAAATAAATGCTGCTCTTTTCATCAAATATTTCAAAAAATATATATACACAGTACATTTCTTACAGTATTTATTCATATTTGTTATTGTTAGTTTTTATATATATATTATATATATATATATATATATATAATGCTATTAATGTTTTTATGTATTTTTGATCAAGAGACTTCTTTAAAAGAAAATTTGTTTTAATTCAGCAACACCAAAACCTTTTAACAGTGCATTATAGCACATAGGTTATTATGGACAACTTTTAGTAAACATTTGTGTAGTTTCTATTGTCATGTTAAATTGTATCTATCCAGTTCCCGTTCAATTCCACGGAAAAGCACCCAAAACATGGGTTAAATGACATGTGGGTGAGTAAATGAAATGAGAATTTCAAAAAAGTCATTATTTTGTTTATTGGGTGTACTTGAATATGTTAACAGCACCTCTTTTCCCAATCTGTCTGAAATACTCTGAGTTGCAGTTTCAACAAAGCCCCTCCTCCAAAAAGCCTAGAGTGCTCTGATTGGCCAGCAGATCCAGAGCTTTGTAATCAGCCAAATACCTCAGGCCTCATTTACAAAACGTGCATAAGCAATTCTTGCGGCTAATCATTCTCAAGTAAAGGATGTGGACCATTCACCTGCACACAATTTCAAGATCATTTGCGATTTATAAATTTCACATCTGGAAGAGAGGTCTATGCATGTTTTTAGTGAGTACGTTCGCTCTCTGAATCACACGTATGCACATTTGAGAAATGATTGTAAGATCAAATGTACTGTAGGACGGTTTCAACGCAACATCTTTTATATGAGGCTCCTCAAGCATGTCAGAAATTCAACAGCCCTCACCAAAATCACGAGTTTCAGCTTCCAAGGTTTCTAAAACAATTGTAAACACAAACAATTAATAATGTCGGTTTTACCAGTTCAAGCCAGAGTCAGATTCAGATGATCAAGATCGGTCGTGTTTGACAGTGGTACGTTTTAAGGCCAAACAAAAGGGGGTTTTGCTTTTTCACCTTTTTTTTCCTATGCCTTTGCAGTAATTGTACTAATGTAAACTTATCCCTTTAATAAAACCAAAAATTATTTTATCTCTCAAATTTGTATTAGCCTAATAATTATTAATAATACACTGGTGTAAGGGTTCAAAACACATCTAAGACTAACACTGAATAACACTGAACAAAGCCCTCAGACATGAGAAATCACATGATACCGCGCCAGGCTATTCTTCCAGTTTATGAATGTTATTGACTCCACAGGTCACACAAACTTGGGCCCCTTTTTTTGTTTTATCAATAACTTGCCGTGGCTTCCTACCCACACTGTTAATGTTGATTTTGAATCATGCCTCTTAATTATATGCTCGTGCCCTGCATTAATACATGCATTAACATAACCTATTGTTTATTCATTATTTCCAAGCCATTTCTGAAATTATGTAAAACCATTTCTAAACAAAGAGCAGGCTTTAATAAGACTTGCCATTTTGTTTCATGCAATTCAAATACTTGCAAGATTCTAGGGGGCAAAATGAACAAAATTGAACTAAACGTCAAAAGGGATTATAAAGCTACATATAAATAGGGCTCTAGGAAAATTTGAAGTAGAGGAGTCGCAAAACACAATCTGTTGCAGAGGTTTTGGTGCTTGTGCAGTCTAAGTCTTCCTGCATTGGAATATGTGAAAGAGTTCAAAAAGTGCAAAGCCCTTCAAGCGTTTCACCTTCAGAAGTGTATTACAACTTGAGATTAAAACACTGCCAACATGTGTATCCATATCAAATAAAAGTATGAAGTATTATCAAATTCACAGGACGAAAATTCAAAGGCCGCAAAAAAAAAAAAAAAAAAAAAGTTACTTCTGGTTTATAAATTGATTTGTAATCAGTATTAATGACATCAAATAGCAGAACTGGTATCATCTGCATCAGCCAATATGGTGGACCTTCAAAAATTGTGTTGGAGAATGTGGGGCCTTTGAGTCAAAAGGTTGAGAACCACTCAAGCTCATGTTGAAGTTTTATATCAAATCAAACAAGATAATGCTAAGACATTTCCTCCAGTATGTCTGCTGTAATTATGGATTCTGGATGTTTTTCAATAAATTAATAAAAAAAATAGTTATTAAGAGCGGAAAAAAATATATGCATACATATATATACACATGCATACATGCATACAGTATATATATATATATATATATATACATACATATTAGTGCTGTCAAACGATTAATCATTAATCGCATCCAAAAGTTTGTGTTTACATAATATATGTGGGTGCACTGTATATAATTATTTTATATATATATATATATATATATATATATATATATATATACACACACATGCTTGTATATATTTAAGAAATATTTTCATGTATATACACTATATACAGATTTATATATATAATTTATATGATGTGTAAATTAATTAATATTTTATATATAAATAATTGATATACATGTTAAGTTAATAATTAATTAATTAATTAATTAATAATCAATCATAAACAAATAAATTAATAAATAATATTTACAAGTCACACTTTAGATTAGGGTCTAATTTTCACAATTTACTAAGTATTACTTGTGACTTTTGCCTAAATAAACTTATAATAAAATGAATAGCTAGTTGTTAAATTAAGGTATTGGGTAGGATTGAGGTCATGTAGAATAAGGTAATAATGCTTTGTGTGTGTTTTAGATATGCACATAAAAACAATTGGTTAAACAAAACGAAAGTTAACCTTCAGCATTAAAAATGTGAGTAAACTCAACAAAATGCGAATAACTCAACTTAAAGATAGCCTTTGTTTCAATTCATAAATAGTCAAGACAATTGATTACTTGAGAGTTTAATTTTTGAACACTTATAAAGCGATGAAATGAGTTCTAATAACTTCAATCATGTTTTACAGCGTAATTTCCAATGATGTCCATGTCTAAAAAACAAAACACAGATATTGAAATAAAATAACTCCACTCCCCCATCTGTCCTAACATTGTCACACAAGTGCTTGCTTGGGACTGTTTTGGTCATGAGTGTACTGATTTCTGCCGTGTACTGATAATAGGACAACACCATGGTGTTGATTCTTTGACACACTGAAGGTGTAAGTCATTAACTCTCAGTTTAATCGGAGGTCATGTACTGTACATATTCGGCTCCCGACGGTCCTGGCAGGTCCACGTGAGTGTCTTGTTGTGGAACACAGAATTTTGTGCAGTGCTGTGAACATGCTTGTTATCAACACACAATTATCTGGCCTAATCATGTGGAACTGCACAACAATCACCAGGGACCAAGGAACTAACAACATTCTCACCCAGACTCGTAAATATGCATTTATTGGCACTGCATCACAAGAAAGCCAGTGTTCCTGTCAATATTCTCTTCAGAATATTTCCTCTTGATTTGATTTTCAGTCTATATTTCCAAGGCTTTTTTTTGTGTGTATTCTCTGACTGATTGATTTTCCCTCCCATGCATGTAACGCTCGGCTAGATAAACCTCTTTAGAAAGCTTCTCTGGAACACCAAAGTGTGATGCACATTACTGTACAGTATATTGCAGTCTATAACGGAGTGGTCCACAAAGTACAAAACATCTATTGCACACTTATTTTCTCTTTCAACACATTCAGAATTAATTCACACATCTGTGTCGCATCCTACCGAGAGTATGATGAAAACTTGGGAGTTGTGGGATTGAGGCTCGAGGTGCCTTATAGATCTCACAATCACAGAAAATCCTATGATTAAATTTGAAGCTACAACCAAAGTACATGATTAGGATGATTTATTTGGAGAGTTGAATATTTCAGAGGTAGTAGACAGTTTTAAAGTACAAGGTAAAGTTAAATCACAATGGTGGCTAAATTAATGAGTTGGTTCCACTTTTCCACTTTTTGAAACCACTTTAAATGTATTTACTGAAACACAAACAATTATTAACAGAAATAATTTTCACAAGTTAAACGGAAACATGTTGTCATTGCATAATGATGAAAACACTGTGCCATGAAAGCCTATGTGAGGCCTAACTTTAATAGCATGCCATGCCCTGTGAATGTAATTAATATTATTCTCTTTACTAATAAATTATTCAAATCTAATTTGTAACTACTTATATTATTAAATTACCTAAGATACTATTAAAAACATTAAAAATATGTATTATATTAACTAACATTAACAGAGACTAATACTGTAACAAATGTATTGCTCATTATTAGTTAATGTAACAACGTCAACCAAAAGGACCTTATGTGTAACTAAGATTTCTCAACAAAAAAGTTCATTGTGTTATTTTAATTTATATTTATTATGTGTCAAACATACATTAAGTTATGAATTTATATAACTATACATTACTGTCCAGTGACTAAGTCTTGATTTCTCATGTAACAGTGACCTCTAGTGGCTGAAATGTAGATGGACACTACAAATATATCTAAATAAACACTTTGTTTAAAGTGATTTCTTACAAATGACTTGCCATGTTTTGGTCAATCTTATTGGTGAAAATTTGTTTAGCACTATATAACTGCAGCCTTTTTCAGTAAACAATGGTTAGACTGATTTATCCAAGTTGCACTAAATCCTTTCCGTCCTTATAAATGATATCAGTTCAGACCTATGTGTCCATACTGGGTTATGAGAACTCTCAGTTTGGTTCTCATGTGCAATATGATCCGAGGCCTTTAAATAACACACTGTTCAGCATTGCAGGAGGCCAACAGCTGGCTAGAGAGAAACTTAATACAGACAGACATTCTAAAGACTGGCAGTAAAACATATACAACCATGCAGAAATAGATACACAAACAATGCTGCAAACTATGGAAAAACTCATACATTAGGAGGAGCAGGCAGTGCTATATATTAATTGAAATACATGCTAAAGTTTAATGTTTGCTGCTTCAACAGTCGTATAGTGAGAGCGCATAAAGAAAGAGCACTAGGCCAAATGTGAATGCAAAATTAAGACTAAATATATGAGATGAAATTACCTTTTCCCATCAGAGACAGACTGGAGATGAGACACTGACAGGTGTGTCCATATAACAGCAGAATTGAAGGGAGATATGACTCATATGGTAGATGACATCTGTGCACTGTAAAAAATAATCCTGTAAAAAAACGGTAAACTACTGGCAGCTGTGGTTGTCAGCATCATACCATAAAAATACGGTGCGTTACCGTTTTATAAATTAACAGCTAAATACCGTATAGTCAGCTACAGCATAAAACTTTAATTTAACCCCTATATGCTGTAACACAAAAACAGTAACACGCCGTTTTATTACGGTATGATGCTGGCAACCACAGCTGCCAGTAGAGTACCGTTTTTTTACAGGATTATTTTTTACAGTCTGACACAGTGTGTGTGTGTGTGTGTGTGTGTGTATACACATACTAATAATTTTTGTATGTTTTTTTTTCTATTTATGTTTTCTTTAAGTTGACACAAAGAAAACATCCCTGTAATATTCTAGGAAGGTTAGCAATTGGTTATAAAAAAAACAAGATATCGGCAAGCCCCACATGGCGGGTAACAAGCACATCACTCACAACATCGTAACCTAACCAACGGCCCACATAAGCCGTGTAGTCCTTCTTACAACACAGAGACAGAAAGGACAGTACTAACCATGGTTGCTTCATCAGGATCTTTTTTCTCTCTTTTTGTAAATAAAAAGATCACAACTGTGCATACTAGAATTACTGCTGGGGAAGCGCTTATGGAAAAAGGTCCCAGTGGTACAGTAGGTCATACCTGAAAAGTGAGGAACTACTACAAATGCAACGACTAGCGGCACAGCTATAGGGAAGACAAGGGTTTACCATTAGGGAAACAGTGAAAATAATGGCCTGAAATCTGAAGTAGAGATTTTTATAGCCACAGCAGACACTCGCTTGAGGTCAAACGAGGAGAGTGTGGAAGTCGGCAGCCAGGTTATTTGGGTGATTATCAAGTCGTGCTTCCCTAAAGACTTAGCATCCACTGCATCTTGATGTGCCGCTATGGCAGCCACATACACGCTCAAGGTGGAAGGGGACATATGGCCCTCCAACTTCTCCTGCAGGTAGGAAAGCACTGAATCAACTGCGGATCTCTATGGGTCTTCCCCTCTGGAATCATACAAGTTAGTGAACCGACTCGGCCAAACATGGAGATTCCAGAGGTCGGGGCGTGGGTGCCAGATTGTGCCCCATCCCTGATAAATAAGGTCCTTCCTCAGGGGGATTCACAGGGAGGAGCTGTCGCAACTTAAGGAGCATGGACTTCGAAAACCAAGTCCGGGTGGGCCAGAACACAACCATCAAGACCTGGGGTCAGTTGCATAAACTGCTAAGACTAGTCTTACAAGCTTTAGTCATACATTTTTACAAGTGAGTTCCCAAAAAATAACTGGCACTAAATAAGTTGTAAATTATCTCTATTGACAGCTGATGATAAAGATTCCAAGATTTTAGATTCTGTTTTCTAAATTCATTGATCTTATTGTCAATTTATCCATGTACACATTTAATTGTTTGTGACCTCAAATTTTTCATCAAAAAGGCATATCTTGAAAAAAAAAAAAAAAAAAAAAGAAAACAACTACAGACTTCTCTCTTGTGAAGAATTCCAGGCTTTTCAAATAGTTTACTCTGCTAAAACGTCCTTTTTTTACAATCGAACTGAAGCTTGCATTCAGAACTGCCTCCATCCAATCAACAGCCAATTGATAGAACCATTTGCGCCTTATATTTTTCTTTTTCAGTTATCTGTTATTCCTACGCACATCATAATACAGAAGAAAAGATTTCACTACATTTTATCGCAACTTTAATATAAAACGCACATTTCTTTTAAATTAAAGGTTTAATGAATCTTTTGAAATATTACAGGTCAATTGTATGAGATAGCATAATATTATTTACAAAGCAAATATATATATGTGTGTGCTATGGTGTGTGTGAACAACAAGCTGTTCAAGTAAAGCCTAAAGCTTTCAGGTCAGGAGAAAAATCTGTCTATATATATGTTAAAACCTTTGGGGTGGGAAAAAACAACAACAACTTTATAGTTAATAATCAAAATGCAAAGTGGAAAATGGAAAATGGGTAAAACTATAGGAAGGTTTAAGCAGGCAGAGAGAAGGATACCAGAATGTTTTGCTATTTTTTCAGGCAACATACACATATTGAACATAATTTAATGTTTTGTGCAACACTATACTCGCATAAACACTCACACATACATGAAGTGTTCCCAAACCATTCATGATCGTTGTTTACAGTACTGCTCACAGCACACATGATGACCAAATACTGAAGCAACATTTGCAAATTTCGAAGGCAAATTCAAATCAGATTTATAATATCTGTACCCCAACCTATCGTAATGTTAACGCACACTCAAGAGTTTAGAGCCCAAACATTTTTTCTTCAGTGACAGATACTTAATGCACTTGGAACATACAATTTCATTGTTCTGTTTCCATACTATTCATGAGGTTCAGTTATAATGATGTTGGACTGTACGCCCAATCACCAGAAAGAGAAGACCAGACAGAAGACAGAAGAACACGCCCACTGGAGCAAACATGAAAGATAACCCATAAGTCACATTGAGCTCAAACTCTAAGCACTGATTTCGCTGATATTCCTCATACGAGCTCATGACCTCCAAAACATCTATCCAGATAACATACATCACAGTGACAGTGAGAAGGAAGAAACCTGGAGAAAAGAGACAGCATTGAGAGTTGGAGAAATAAAAAGCAACATGAAAGAGAGAGAGATAGTGTAAAGATAAATTAGATGTTCGTGAAATCTGTAATGCATTTTTCAGCACTGAACACATCCAAGTGAGGAAGAGATGCACCTTACCTCCTCATGAAATCTTAAACTTACCAGAAATGAGGTAGAGTCCACCCCCTGCTTTATAAAGGCGATGACTAGCAAACGGAGCTGCGCAAATGATAATGAAACCGCCAGCCACCACAGTGGCCACACCCACCAACATGGAGACGCTCCAGAAGCCTCTGTAGACTGAACAATCATGTTCCCAATTACAAACCAGAGGCGAAACGGTTCACAGTAGTTAATTTATTGATGATGTTCGGTGAATGGCATTGAAGTTTACTCATGTGAACAGAGTTACACTATACACTACACAGAGACACTAATGTAGGCCTTTAAAACAAAAAAGCCAAATTCTGTACACAGCTTGCAAACCATTTTACAGATTAATTATTTTTTTACTTAATTTACTTTTTACTGAATAATAACAATAAGTCAACAAAAAGAAAATTAGGAAAGCAAGCAAATATGGTTGAATGAATGAATGAATGAATGGGGCATTTTATGCATTCATTCTATCAAATATGGTTAATTTTGATTTAATATTGACAGCTAATGAAAAATTCAACAGCCAGATAATAATGAATGAAATTATTTGAAGCAAGCTAATTATTTATAAATAAAATAAAACATATTTTTGTGTTTTTCTGATTGTAATTTAATAAAATGCCACCTACCATGACTGTTTTCATGGTGAGTACCAGGTTAAAACGTAGCAAAATAAAATAATATTAATAAAGTAATGTAAAATATAATCTTACTTATGGCAGTCTGGTAGCTGGTAGTGTTGTAGATGTCGTCAGGGATGGGAAAGGGGAGAAGATATGCAGGTTTGCATACCCTTTCATGTGGCTGATTTTCTAATGGAAAAACAATGAGAATTGCCATTTATTAGTGTGTGAGTTTTAAATCATTGTTTCAGTTAATACTCAGAAGTGTTGTGAAGTGAAGTTGTTTGCTGACTAAAATAACCTGAATTCATATTCCCACTGTTTGAACCTTGTGTGGCCTTTCTGTAGGGCAACAGGTCAAACCTCTGATATTTGTGGCAAAGACTCACCCAGAGCTTCACAAGAGGGCCAAATACCTTGTTCAGTAAGCAAGTCACTTTACACTTTTTAATATAATGTATTGGTAGCAGTTTCATGTTTATTTGTTGAATTCATTAAAACAGCAATTATTACAGCATTTATTGTCCATTATTATGCTTATGGTAAACATATATTACTATATGTATAAATGAACATCAACCTATATAAATAAATACTGTAAAAGTTAGTGTGCTTGGAAAACCACAGAACATGTCATGTCTCTCTTACCAAACCAGAACTTCCACAGATTGTCATCAGTCATGATGTCATTAAAGGTACAGTGCCAAAAGAAGCCCTCATGATGAAAGGTAATGTTCTGGCCGTCACTAACTTGGAGCTGACCCTGGTTGACCACGACATCACCTCGCTGTGAAGAAGCAGAGAGCAGAGGTCAGAGAGCAATGGACAACTGTTGCACAGCCAGTGAAATTACAATATTTAAAAACAGATTACAAACAAACACTTCAATCTATGGATGGACACATCATGCTATTTGTGTGTTTAGATGCGCTTTACAAAAAGAATGTCAAGGACAGATTGGAATGGAGTGAATCCGAATAATAGCTTGGACAACTGTAGACCAGTCAATGATCAATAGTTAGAAAACAGCTATCAAGTTCCAAAACACAGCTAAAAGCAGGACTATTCAAGAGAAGTGAGCACTAGACCCAGAGAGCCCAGTACGAAGTAGCAGGTACGTCCTCTTAGGGATACTTCACCTCTGGAAAGATGAATGTGTATTTAAAATGGGTCATTTATGTAGAATAATGTAGTTTAATTTGGAGCAGAAAATTTATTTATGGCTTTTGTGGATGAAAGACAACAACTCCCAGAATGCACTTGCTTCGCTGCCCTAGGAAGCCGCGCCTACCGGTAACAGCGCAGTAGTTTAACAACAATTCTAGGCTACTAGTGAGTCTCCGTGATGAGTCTGCCTGAAAATGTGTTTCGAGATCGCCCAAAATGTCCGGGATTCAGCTTTTGCTGATCCAATCCTCCATAATGCATCCATCTGCGTATTCAGTACCTTCGTCCTTATTTTCAAAAAGTTTCTGCCGGTGAAATCAAACGCACTGGCACTGGATCTGTGTCTGTTAGCGCATTAGGCCCAACCCCCTATGGGTGGGATTGAAAGGGTGAGAACTTGTAGTCTTTACAGAAATTCCCCTCTCTTACACTTCCTCCTACAATGACGTAAAATTACATTTTTTTGTGTTGTGGGAGGAATTGAAAAGGGTAAATAGTGGATTTCTCTCGTCTCAGGGGAAAATTAGAGTGTTGCACGACCATTCAATAGTATGACTGGGTTTCTAACAATGGAAAGCTTAATGCAAATGGGTGGAGTGTCCCTTTAAACTCCCTTTGCATCTATTTTTCAGCCTCCACAAACACAAGCAATCCAAAACACTCTCATTGGAATTCGTAACTATTTTACATATTGGCGAACTGGTAGTTAATTCGTATGAATGTCATTTGTATGTGTTTCTCACTTTTTTTTCTCTACGCCATCGTAAAATAGTTCCTTTTTAATTTCCATTAGCTTGAGTTGGGAGCATCTCACTGTTCCCTCCAAATCCTTAATGAGGTAATCTAATTCTTGTGTGACTTCTATGAATAGATACTGCACTGAGATTCCAGTTTGGTTATTTAATATTAAGTGTGGTATCAGACTGCAGCATGTGATAGTATACACTCAAGCTACTCGGGCGGAGGCTGTAAATACTGACGTACGAGGATGTCACATGACTGTCACTGCTTAGAAAACAAATATGCCAATGACTGCTTCAGTATCTTGCTTCAGTAAAATAGTAATATAGATCAATTTAGTTTCAATAAAAAGATACACGAAAATCCAAAACATCCATAGATAGGCCAAGTTCTGTAAAGAGAGCCATTTCATTTTTTTATAATAGACCATCCCTAAATGTCTTCTGATTATAAGAAGTAATATTCATATCAATAAAATATGAAAATACTCAATGGCAAACTTTTTAACTTTTTCTTTGCACTCTAAAAATGCTGGGTTGTTTTAACCCAACTTTGGGTCAATAATGGACAAACCCAAACGTTAAAATAATGTTGAATTAAAAATTTAACGCAATGGCTGGGACCTGGGTTCGTCCATATTTGACCCAAAGTTCGGTTAAATTTTTAATTTAACCCATATTTGACCCAAAGTTAGGTTAAAACACCCCAGCATGTTTTAGAATGTATGCCAGGACTAAAACAACACCCACCTCCAAAGTAACTGGACCATTTGAACGTGTATTGCAGGTCTCTGATGCCAAGAGCCAATAGTCCGTGCCAAAAGACAAGAGAATGAACAGAGTTGCCAATGCACCAAAGAGCCCAGCAAAAAATAGTGCCACATGTAACTTCATGATGACAATCTTGGAGCACTACTTTTTCAATCGTTTACAGCTTGTTAGTCTCTCCTCCTTCCCACATGAAGTAGTCGCTGAAATTATGTAACTCCTCAATGTGTGTGATAGTCCAGTTAAGTTCAGCAAGGTTTATAGTGTGTTATCACAAATGGCTGTTCTAGAAATCTTCCTTGCTCCAGTGTCTATGTGTGTGTGTGTGTGTCTGTGTCCTCTCCCTTAGCCAGAGCAGGACCTGGCATTGGGTGGGGAGTGGGTTTCATGACAGCACACCAGCGTAGAGCTGCCCATTGGGCTATTTTGGTCAGTTGAGTGAAGGTGCCTGCTGCCTCTCTCAGAGGAGTGGTTTAAGAATGGGATTTTCCAGGAGGGAGACGAGTGGACCAAAATATCCCCCTACAGGACAATCAGCTGAGGGAGAAATGAAAATGAAGACACTAGAGCCCAGCATTTCCTAATGCCTGCCACAAATCCCACCACCAACTGACGTGATGTTATGAAATTAAAACAAATCCTGTACATCCCGTACATTTGGGGTCTTTTTTTTAAACAAATTAATATTCATAAAGAATGCATTAAATTGATCAAAAGTGACAGTGAAGACATTTGTAATTTTACAAAAGCTTTTTTTTTTTTTCTTTCTATTCATCAAAGAATCCTGAAAAAGCACAACCCAGCACAAGTGCTTAATGCAAATCATATAATAATCAATATTATCTGAAGAAAGACTGGAGTAATGATGCTGAAAATTTAGCTTTGCCATCTCAAGAAAAAAATACATTTTAAAATATATTAAAATAGAACTTTAAATTGTTATAGTTCACAATATTACTGTATTTCTTTAAAATAAATGCCACATGAGCAAGGCTTCTTTCAAACTTCCCAAACGTTACTCCACCATATTGTATAAGACTTCAGATTCCACTTGAATTTATAGATTGAAACTGTCAATACCTGGGAAAAATACAATATAGGCTCATTATATTTCAAGTGGGACATTTTGCACTGAGCAGATAAACCCGTGACCAATTATCACTGAGCTGTGAATGAAGGCAGAGCCACTGAAGTGGACACAAGGCTGTCCAAAAGGGCTTTGCCTGAGAACCCATCCTTGATTTAAGCTGGGTACGTGGAGGGATATTTAGGGATTAGAGATACAGGAGAAAATATGTAAGCTAAAATTAAAAATAATTACAGCAGATGTCCATTGATGACTGCAAGTGTTGCCAGTCTGGTGTAGTAATGACTGTCTGTGGTGTTTCAGCACAGCAGAGCAGGGGCAGATTCATCAGATTCATTGCCGTAATTTAAGCTGTCATATGTTCTGATATACAGAATCAAAAGCATTCCTTTAGCCCAAAATGTGAGGACTATTTGAGTGGGTTCATGTGAGTGTATATATGTAAACTGTCTTGGGAACATCACTGCATCAGCTGCACTGGGATGATCGAGTGTCATGGTTTCCCCAATTTCATATCCAATGCCGTAAAGGATTTGTAAACAAAATTCCAGAGGGCACTTTAGCTCTAAAATGACCATGACATAAGCTTGGACTGAATCATGCTAACCTGACACTATAACATGTGAAAAACGACATCAAGTACACCGTCAAATTCAACAACAAAAAAGAAAATACTGTGAGGTTTGTACATCAAGAGAGTTTAAGGTTATGTGACAAATATAAATAGGAGGTAATGTGAGTTCTCTAAGGCATGGCACCCACTCTAGAGAACCAACAGGCTGTTGGCACAGCCTGGCAAAGATTAGGAAGACTGCCAGTAGATGGAGCTCAAGCATGCAGAGTAAATGACTATAACTGTAGAGTATTGTTTACTATACTGTATCCTACAAAATAAAATAAAGCAACACATTCTGTGCTACAATAAATAATGCTACAATAAGAACCAACTTTTTTTTTAATAATCAAGAACTATTGCCAATGATACTTGTGATTAGACTAGAATATTCAAATATATAGCAGGCACAATATTATAGAGAGAGAGATTTAACCATTTTATTTAAAATAAGTGACTGTGTAAAACTAATGCTTTAATAAATTGCTTAAAAAAATAATTATTTTCTCACTTGAGGTACCGACTTGATTGATTATAACAGGAACATTTATCTTTAAACCATGTCATTCGTAATAATAAAATATTATAAATAGTGCTGTCAAATCGATTAATCATGATTAATTACATCTAACATAGTTTTTGTTTACATAATATCTGTGTATATAGGTAACACTTTAATTTGATGGTCCCTTTTGAACATTCTGTTGACTATGAAAAAGTTTGCAAGTGCAATGTTACCAATAATCTACAGAATCATATATATATATATTCATATATACTACAGAATTTTATTTATATATATATATATATATATATATATATATATATGTAAACAAACACTTTTACGTTAGATACTATTAAATCAGAATTAATCGATTTGACACCACTAACTACAATAATAAAATAAAAACTAATAGTAAACTATGACATGGTTAGAAAAATAAAAATATTGCTGTAGTGATTATGTAAATATTAAAAATTTCCTCAAGTGAGAAATCAATCAAATTATTTGTTAAGCAATTTATTAAGTGATAAAAATAATATTGTATTGTTATAGGCTAGCCTATTTAGATTACTTGAATTGTTGAAGCCATTCACTCATAAAAAATAAAAGGAAAAAGAAAAGAAGCAAACAAACAAAATAAATGAAAATATAGAGAATATTTTAGAGAATAGATAATCTAAACGACCTAAATAAGATTTTAACTTTAACATTGATTTTGATATTGGGCAATAATTTGCCTTCCAATTTGTATAGGCTACTTTAATTATGCACATAAAATGTTTTAAAGTGGATCAAAACATCCTAACATCATAAAACATAATTTTAGCCAAATCAAACCCATTGATAATACTCACTGATACGTATTCACTTTCGCCCAAAATCACACCTGCTGTTTGACTTGCTTAGGAACTATGATTTTTTTTTTAAGAGCAAACATTTTTACTTCGCTTTAGAAAAGAAAATGAGAAGCACATCAAATATTTCATAATAATTGATTTCAGTTCAAATAAAGCGCGTGTCACTGCTCGATGCCGTTGCTCACTGGACTGTACCATAAACTGGACTGTACATCAGCATTTCACAATGTGAAACACCCACCCATTCGTAAAGCACGAAATGAACTACCTATTATTGAATTAAATATACACAGTCAGTACAGAATATTCGTGATTTCCAGGAGGATATTAGTCTGGTTACACATCGTGCTCCCCTTTTATAGGGACAGATGGTCTGATCCTCGTAATGTCTCGTAAAGAGCAGCATAGCAACGCCGTCCATCGCTTCCGCATTGACTGCAGTTCTGTCAATGCGGGAGAATGAATAACTCTAAATGTGCCATTACCCACAAACGACGGAGACCACAACGCATCATACAATGTATATACGTGGTGGGATTCATGGTGAGTATCCTCTTTGTATTTGCCGATGGTCAGCTCTTCTGTATGACATTGGTCGCAATGACATCATTTTTAAGTTTCTGTCAATAAGTTTGCATAGATCTGATCATGCCCCTTTTCTACACATCTGATTCATATTATCATACTGACATATTATCAGTAGCTCATGACATGACAAAGATTCCCATGGATTCATTTTTAACACTTAGATAAGAATAATTTGCTAGAACTGTTGAAATATGAGACTGCTGTTTACAAAGGCTCATTGATTTTACAAAAGCAAGATATTCATAATTTAGTCTGTATGAAAACAATATTTTCACATTTGCTCTTTTAAAATCAAGGTTTTACATAATAGATGCTTTGGTAACTTCTATGTTTGCATGTGTATAAATCTTTTGTCCTATCTGTGGATTTTGGTAACACCCCTGAGAAAGAACACATTGTCTCTCCTCTTATTTCACTCTCATTGAGTTCTTCCTGGTTTTAATTCATCCATAGTTTCTCTGTTTAAAAGATTTAGTTTTAGATGTGATATTTGACTTTTATAGAAAGTGCCGTGATACAGATTGAGGTACGGTGTGACTTCAATCAAGTGCTTGGCTTGCCTGACTGCAGAGAACACTCACAAATCTAGATAAACAGGCTCAACGCGAAAGGCTTTTGTTTCAGTATTGCTTTCAGACTATTTAAGCCAACCGACATTGAGATACTGTACAGACAAATGACACACATTATTCATTCATTCATTCAAATCAATCAGTCATTTTTTTTTTTTTTTTTTTTTTTGATGAACTAGGCCTACTTCCAGAAAGCATAGTTCTGTTATTATTTTTTTTTCTTTTTTTAAGTATCCGTTCAGATGTCAGGGAAGATATTTTAATTAACTTGAAAAGTCATTTTGTTTATCGTTGAATGGTCATTTTATCATTATATCATTTGTTTGTTTGTTTTTTAACCTTTTTTTTAAGTCACCTCTGAATCATAACATTTAGTTTTAATTCAGATTTATTATAGTCATCAATGAGAAACCAGGTGGTAAAATTAATTTTAGAAATGTGAAATAGTATTAAAATGTCATAAATTTCCATTTTATGTCATTAAAAAAACAAACAAAAAAAAAAATAAAAAAAAAATGTTTATATATATATATTGAAAAATGTCGGTAAACAAACTATGGTATTTTTTGGGGGGTGAATGTGCAGATGAAAAGTCAATGGGGCCCATAAACTGTTTGGTTTTCCATATTCAAAATATCTTATTTTGTGTTCAGAATTAGAAAATCATACAGAATTGGAACAACTTGAGGTTGAGTAAATAATGACAGAATTTTCATTTTTAGGTGAATTATCTCTTTAAATAGTAGAAATTTGTTTCTTGAGCTGTGTTTGCTTTGCTGACATATGAATCCATTTTATGTGTGTGTTCTTTCAGGATCTCTTTGGGGTCAGTATGATTATCCCTTTGCTGAGTCATCATGTGAAGTCTTTGGGAGCAAGTCCTACAGTAGCTGGGATTGTAGGTAAGTCTCTGGTGTTGTTGTTAAAGCTTATCGCAAAAAAAAAAAAAAAAAGTTGACAGGACCTATTTTCAAGCTGGAATTGATTGGATCTTTGGGTGGTTGTGGTTTGCTATTGCTGTGATGTCATGTGAGTGACGGGTTGATCGCACCAGTAAACACGTCATAAGAGAAGAGAAGTTGCTGTAAGCGGGAGGGGAAGATATTTCGATTAAAGATTATAAGGGCACATGAATTTAAAAAATAATAATGTGCATGCATAAATCATTTATTTTATAAAATGAAATTCTGCAATATATATATATATATTTTTTTACATTTTGATATTATGGTGACTTTAAATTCCATGGTGGCACTGAGTTTCAGTAATAGTAGCATATTTCACTATTACAAACTAGTTTAGAAAATAGTTGCCTATCGTTAGCTAGTATGAAAATTAGTTTAGAGTTTAGCTTATTTTCTGCTGTGATCAAGAGAAAATGCTTACATTTACTTTATTTTGAGTACTAAAACTATCAAAGCTACAACAAAATTAATTTGCATAGATTTAAATAAAAATCTACCAAAAATGGAAGGCATTTAAAATTGTGCGCCCGTGTATGTAAATTTGATTCATTTTCTGGCAAGTTCTATAGTTCATTATTCTAAATGTAAATATATAAGTTCAATTTTGTTTAATTCTGCACATCCTGTTCTCAATAGAGCCAATATAATTTACTTTTCTTACTTTTTCAGTCAACAGATGAATTCATTGCTAGGGGATTGTAATTTTAAGTGCAAAGACAAGCAGGTCTTTGAAATCAGCAGTGCATTGCCTCAGTACATTGCCTGCACCTCGTCTCTGATTAAAAGGGCTGTGTAAATATGGCCCATGTAATGTCAGTGGAAATCACCAGCTCAAAAGATATTTTCACTGATTTCATTAAATCACAAGGTCTCGTTGCCTCAACCGCTTGATTGTGCAACTAAAAATACTCAGTTTTTTTTTTTTTGTGATTAATTTATTTGGTGATGTTTAAAACATGTTGTTTCCCATTGTTGCAGGATCTACATATGGAGTATTACAACTCTTCTCTAGCACTGTTGTGGTAAGTAGTGTGTGTATGTGTATGTGTTTTTTTTTTTTCTTTTAGTAAGCAGCATTTGTTACAGTAATATGATAATTTAATAATTCATGTGTTCATCTGTCTCCATATTAGTTTATAAACATATCACAGTAATTATTTATTACAATCAACATAACACCTCTAACTGCATATTGCACTCATGTCCGGAGTGTGTTACTGTAAAATGAGTCATATTACTTTTGACAAACACACATATTTAAAGTGGTTAAAGCCTGAATGTCACAGGGCTAGTTAAGAAGTGAATGAGATGTTTGTCTTCTCTTGGATGTTAAGCATAGAGATAGCAGACAGGAATAGTGAGCCTCTATGAGGCTCTGTGCGCCTCTAGACCAGAAACAGAGAGAACATAGTAAATCCAATTTAAGTTTTTATTGTATTATGTGTGTGTGTCATACCTCAGTCTAATGACTGCTGGTATGGAGATGCCTGCAGTGCTTGCCTCAGGCAAGCCTGAGCCATTTTATTTGTGAGGTCCGATCCGTCTGCCTGTAGGCTATAATTTGTAGCTTTCTTTGGTGAAATGCTATTCTTTAATAAACAACTAAGATTCTGACTCAAAGGTTCTGCAATGATTTACACACATTTTTTTTAAATTTAATTTTAATTGAAGAGTTTAATTAATGGGGAGTCCCATCTTAAAATTACATATATAGGCTAAATATACACTGGATATGTTCTTTTCTGGGGGTTTTCCTGACCGACAACCTATTAAATTATGTTTAATTAGAATTAAATTAAAATGCATAATTGTCACCCATTAAAAATAACAAATTTTGTCATTCAGGGGTGCGTTTCCCGTACAACGGCATAGTTCAATATTTAACTACCATAGTACGATGCATCGTTTCCCGAAACCCTTTGTCGCAAAGTATCGTTCAACCACGTTGGTATCGCCCGTGGTGGAGTAATAATAACTACTTTTAATGAAACTGTTTGAGATCCAATTAACGCTAGATTTGTTATATAGAAATTACAGACATGTCATCTGAGGACTTTTTCTAATTGTTCTCAGTTATTTTGCTTTATTACCAGACTCAATATTTGGCTCGTTCTTACATAGTAGAGCACGTTCGCACATGCGCACTCTTCAAACACGTTACTTCAAATCTTTTGAAAAACTAAATGACGCAAATTCCATTTGTATGTATTCTAAATAAAAGGCACTGGTTGTACTGAATGTCAGCTTGCTTATTTTGCTCAAGATAAGGATTTATTACCTCCAAATGTCATGCAATTCAAAAACGATGCCTCTAATCGTTACGATGCCTCAGACCCCTTGTGGCTATGCTACTTTCCTGAAATCACTAGGATCTGTTAACTACTAAAAGAATCTGACCATGGGACTCAACATGTCAGTCATTTTAAATCTTTAGGTTGGACATGGAGGGCATGGTTTGGGAAAGATCTATGTTGCTAAGATTAGCTGTTTTTAGGATTAAGGAGGGTTAGCTCTATTTGTTTTTTGGTCTGGACCAAATAATCCAAGCAATCCGAACTACAAGTGTGAAGTGAACACACCCTTAATAAAACCATGCAGAAATTTGATCTTCTTCATCTCTCTTGGTCATCCTTGTGGATTAGTGTTACAGTCTGCATGGAGACTAATTATTGAAAATGACTTATTTTATATACAGGTATCTTTCATTGCATCTTATATTGTTTCGTCGGCAGGGAAGTTGGAGTGATGTGGTTGGGAGGCGCTATTCACTACTGACGTGCCTTTTCATCAGTGCCTTTGGATATGGCCTGCTGGGTATGTCCACTAGTATTGCGCTCTTTGTTCTGGCCAGGATACCAGTGGGTGAGTAATGGAGTACTTTTGTTCATGTAGAAAATTAGGATGTGGATTATTGCTTCAAGTCACACATGTGATTTTCTTTTATGTCGAAAGGGCTTTTTAAACACTCCCTGTCTATCTGCCGAGCGATCCTGTCAGATCTTGTGTCGGAGAAAGAACGGCCTCTAGTGATGGGTCACTTTAATGCAGCCTCAAGTGTGGGATTCATCCTGGGACCAGTGGTGGGTGGATATCTCACTGAACATGAGGGGGGGTTTTACTTATCCTCATTCGTCTGTGCAGCTATTTTCTTTCTAAATGCAGGTGAGCAAGACTGACAGTAGTTATATGATTCCTTAAAAGTACAGACAAGAATTGTCAAGCCAATGTTTTATGAGAGTGCTGTTATTTTGTAATGTATTAGGAATAGTTCAACCAAGGACATCTGTCATTGTTTAATCACATCATTTCAAAACAACATGAATTTCATCCTCTGAACACACAAGGAAAAATGTTGAAGACTGTATGCCATTTAATTGCAATGAATGCAAGCTGAAGCTTTCAAAATTCAAATGAGACTCAAAATGACTTACTGTATAAAGGTGCTTCATATGTACAGTATTTAAACTATATACCAAGTTTAAAGCCATATCATTGATGTTTGAAGTCCAAACCATTTGTATGTATCTTTTTGAAGCTTGAAAGCTTCAGTCCCTATTAATTGTACAGTAATTGCATAGAAAAGAGCAGCATTGGCATTCTGCTAAATGTCATATTCTTAGTTCCACTGAAATAAGAAAGACATGAGTTTGGAATGGCATGAGAATGAGTAAATGATTACAGAATTTTTTATCTATCAATTTTGAATTTCCCTTATTAAAAAGTACACTTAAGTATACTTAAAAAAAAAAAAACTAATGGAACTAATATACTTTTAAAAAAATCATACTAAAATACTCAAATGTATTTAAAATACATTTACTTATTGCTAATTATACTACAAGAAGTATATTTATATCAGTAAGTCTCAAGCGATATGTCAGTAAATATGTTAATGGATTTTTGGTATACATTGTATGAAATTAATGGATTTTAAATACATTTTGGTATAGGTTTTTTTTCACTTTTAACACCAAAAATTAAATAATCCCATAATTCACTCACCCTCAAGCGATCCTAGGAGTAGATGACCTTGATGACCAAACACAATCGGAGTTTTAAAAAATATTATGGCTCTTCCAAGCTTTATAATGGGAGTGAATAGTAACTGAGATTTTGAAGCCCGAAAAAGCATCAATCCATCCATCCATCATAAAAGTAATCCATTTGGTTCCAGGGAGTTAATAAAGGCCTTCTGAAGAGAAGTGATGTGTTTTTGTAAGAAAAAAAATGTCCATAATTATAACTTTATAAACTGCCCCCTGCCCTCTGGAGCTGTATGGATTTCTTTTATGATGGATGGATGGATGCACTTTTTTGGGCCTCAAAATTTCAGTTTCTATTCACTCCCATTCACTCCAAAGCTTGGAAGATCCAGGACATTTTTAATACAACTCTGTGTTTGGCTGAAAGAAGAAAGTCTTATACACCTAGGATGGCTTGGATAATTTTCAGTTTTGGTTGAATTAACCCTATAAATGTGAATGGAAAGTAATGTTTTCTGAAACTTAATTTCATGTAAATTGTAATTAAATTCAAATATGTTATAGTTTGAAACTTTGAATTTATATTAAATGCAGTTGGCTGAACTGTAGAGTGCTTTTTTTGTATATTCTTTGAAATATGGTTAAGTGTACTACCGAAAGCACTGACAAGCATTTATGATCAACTAAAATACTTTATTGTCCTTTCTATCAAACAATCATTTCTATTGAACAAATTGAATACAATTTAGCACATTTCTTTTTCACAAGTGATCCCTTCAGATGTCTGCTACAAAGCAAGATCAACTACAATTTACTTATCCAGATATTGTCTTCCCAGGTTTGGTCTGGATGTTACCGTGGAGCGAGACAATAAACCACCGTATCGATGCAAATGCTAATAGTAAAACCAAAACCAGCAAAACCTATGATGGGTTAAAGAACTCAGTCCAGCAGAACTGCTCAGACAAAAACTACATTCGGCATCCTAATGCACCAGCAGTCCATAGTCGAGCAAATGGAGGATGGGGTTGGCGGGACATCTTCCAGTCTGCCTGGAGACAGCTAACCTCAGTGTGGATGCGGATCTGCATGGTGGCGTCCTCGGATTTGTTGGACGTGTTCCTGGTGCGGCTTCTAATGGCTGTATCTATAATGCTGTACTATAGTAACTTCTCCTTAGCCATGGAGGAGCGTTTTCAGCTCAAACCAAAGATGACAGGATATTTGATCAGCTACAGCAGTATGTTGGGAGCCCTTGCTGGCTGCTTGGTGGGACCCGTAACAAACCTCTATGACAACAACATGTCTGCTTTATTGTTGCACTCTACAGCGCTCACCTGCACGTTGATCTTCCTGTATGCCACGGCACCCAATGTCTGGCAGGTCCTGCTGACCTCCACGTTCTTTGCAATCTCTACCACTATCGGCCGCACTTGCATCACCGACTTGGAGCTGCAGCGTGGGGGAGCCCAAGCTAGTGGGACTTTAATCGGAGCGGGACAGTCAGTCACAGCTGTGGGACGGGTCCTCGCACCACTGCTGTCTGGTCTGGCTCAAGAATTCAGCCCCTGTGGACCACCTAGTTTGGGGGTTGTGCTGGGTCTGCTAGCTGTGGGCTTGCTACTCGTGAGGACTCCTAAGTGGGAAAGTAAGACAAAGGTTAAAGACAAGAGTCCCAAACAATGACGTGTAAACCACTTAAAGCGAAGGAAAGATAAAGGACTGTGATGGCAGCTGTCTTTTTTCCTCTCAGGTAATGTGATTGTGGGAGTTCTGATCTGTATCCCACCCATAGAATATCAGGACGTCAATGTGAGAGACGGCCGTCAGTAAGGCTGCCTCCTGTGCAGCCATGCTGAAAGAGAGCAACTGCCTGTACAAATGCAGACAGAGTCTGATGCAATGTCTAAAAAGATGAATGTTTATAACAGAACATTTTGCTGGTAAACAGTCCAACAACAATGGTCAAATAATGGCGTGATGGTACACGTTACGTGCTTCAGACATTTGTCACAATGAAGGTGTTCCCATTCCCATAGCGACAGCTATCACAGCATTGGTGTGAACCTATATGGGGAACCAATGATATTCTGTTTCAAAACATCAGAAGTGGGACATTCATCATTGAAAAACCGTTATCTGTGTTCCCTGGCAGAATTTAACAGTAAAAGTCAGATAAACAAATGAAAGGTAAGGCTTGTATGCTACCCAAAAAAAAAAAAAAAAAAAAAATCAATTTAGCATTTTAGGAGGGATAAACTTTACTACATGATTGAGTTTTATGGAAGTAAATAATGCCAAATGTTTTTACAAACAAATTAGCCTGTTGAATTGCACTACTTGAAAACTTGCATTAACCATGCTTGTATTTTCATGATCTGAAATTCAGCATGGTTGAATATTTAAGCGGTGAATAATGTTTTTCAAATTTATTTAAAACACATTTTCATTATTAGAAATTCAATAATCCATATTCACCTTTCATTTTTCACTTCCAAAATATTTCAAACTGTTTAAAAAATATTTTTCGGGCCATTTTATTTCGCTTTGCAAATTCGCTTCCACAAATTCAGTGGTTCAAATTCGACAAATTTGACAAAATTGAGGAAAATCAGTAGATTACTGAGCATAATCCCTATAGCCTACTCGAACATTCAATGGCAATAAAACATATTATACACAAATGCACTTAAATAGCTGTAAAAGAGTTTTTTTGAATGAATGGCTTGCTCTGGTCTTTGTCAACATCACACTTTTTCACCCCCTGCTGGTGAGACTGACTAACAGCAGTTGGTGATTATGCTCGGTAATCTACTGCTTTTCCTGCAGTTCCTGGATGTCAAGTTGAATTAATTGTTGAATTTGAACCACTGAATTTGTGGAAGTGAATTTGCAAAGCGAAATAAAATGGACCGAAAATTGCCTGTTGAATTTTTAATAGGTTGTATTTTTAAACAGTTTGAATATTTTGGAAGTGAAAAATGAAAGGTGAAGATGGATTATTTATTTTTTTAATAATGAAAATGTTTTAAATGTATTGAATTGAAGTATTCACAGCTTAAATATTCAACCATGCTGAATTTTAGCTCATGAAAATGCATTTTTTTAATGCATTTTTTTATGCAAGTAGTGCAATTCAACAAGCTAATTTGTTTGTAAAAACATTTGCCATTATTTCACTTCCATAGAGTTTTACCTCACTGTGGCATACTTGTTTAACCACTATTTATCATTGGTGCACTTCAGAATATGCACTTCCTTCTGTAGTTCTCCAAAGGCTAGCAATAATGTTTTCCATAAAACTATACAAAAAACTAAACACTAGATCACACACACACACACACACACACACACACACACACACACTACTGTTCAAAAGTTTGGCGTCAATAAAAGTTTTTTGTTTGTTGTTTAATAATATTTTTCAGAAAGGATGCACTATATTTATCTAAAGTGACAGTGAATATATTTACAAAAAAAAAATCATAAATGCAATATTAAAATAAAAAAGTTATTTTAAATATCTTGTATTGATATTTCACACTATTACTGTTTTTACTGGATGCTTGATCAAATAAATGCTACCATTGTGAGCATGAGACTTCTTTCTCAAAAGAAAAAAAAAAAGTGTCATCCCCAAACTTTAGAATGGTAGTGCATGTGTGTTAATCACTGTTTTGTTTTGATTTTTATCATCTGAATTTATGTTTTACAATTACTTATTACAATAATTTTATGTCAGGAATTGTGTTCACACCTGAGCATAACACAATACACAAAGTTCCACTTTCATGGATCAATAAATTGTTTTATTACACATATTTATATTTATCTGTGCCTAAAAATGTAATTAACTTAAATCTCATTGAATAGCAATATTTAAGTTCTGAAAGCTAACGTTCAATTCAGTGAATTACAAAAAAATAATTATAAAAAAAACTTGTAAATGAAAATGACAATGCACTCAACAAATACACTGGTTTTAAGACCTAAAACTCACAATTATCTCACAATTATGATGGCTTTAGTGTTGTAGAAAGCTTTTATGTAAATTGTCACATAGGAATATATTATGATTGTGTTTAACATGGAGTAAATTCTTCCCTTTCTCTCTAGTGTAAGTGTTTTAGTTTGCTTCAAAGTTGTGTGATCTCATCCACAGATAATAGCAGTCCAGCTGCATTAACAGATCAGTGTACATCATTCTGTGGTTCCTGTACCAATGTGTGGGGAGACGGCCATGACTGCTGCTCTCCACCCTCACAGTCTTTGTCACTATAGTTTCTAGATGAGCCATAAGGCAGATTTGAGGTCTGATACCCTGAATGGCTGATGTTTGACCTTAGATGTGACATTCTCTAGCCCCTCTTCTCCTCATTTTGTTCATCCAACATGAGGAAGCTAGATGCATCACTGCTTTAGATGACAATCTCTGTGGACGCTTGAACATAAGCCTGGTTGACGGATAGTCAATCTCGGTTTCTGTATCACCATATCCTAGAAAGATAATGTAGATTACCATCTACTGTATATTACTGTCGATATACAGATGCTTAAAATAGAATCATTACCTGGGTTCTCTCTAGACAACATGACATCATTTTGCGTAAACATATACGCCACTTTCGAGTCAGGTGGCGTGTTCTCTACGCATTTTGAGCTATCCCCGTATGGAATGCCAAAGCTGACTAAATTAAAAAATAAATAAATATACGAAGAAATGTAAAAAAGCAAAAATACATAAATAAATATACAAAGAAATGTAAAAAAGTGCATATGAATGAGTATTTATACTTTTATTTCCATATTTATGTATAATTGTATTTTCCACACATTTATTTATTTATACATTTATTCATTTATTTAGTTCAACTTTTATTTATTTCAGTATTTATGTTTTTATGTCTACATTTCTTTATTTTCACATTTATTTATTTCTATATTTATTTATTTCCACATTTCATCATTTCCACATTTATTTATTATACATGCTGAGACACTAGTTCACGCTTTCACCACTTCACGGCTTAAGCTGTAATTCTTTTTTCTAAGATTTACCCAATAGATTAATAAATAAGATCCAACTCTGGGTCAGACTCCGACTCCTCACAAAGAAATCTTCCCACATTACCCATCCTACACAGACTTCATTGGCTACCCGTTCACTTTCGTATTCAATACACTCCTTCCTTATCACATTCAAAGCACTCCATGTTTTTTAAAGACCAAGTAGAAGTTGCTGACAAGGTGAAACCTCCATATTTGGTAGGCCCACTGGAAAGCCCTGAATGAGCTCTTCACAGGACATCCAGACTTAAAACTGTGACATGTATGTTACAGAGAAAATTGAGAAATTCACTAAAATGTAATGTCCACTACTACAGTGGACAAAAGTCTATTCCTGGGTCCAAGGAGGATACCATCCAGCTGCAGTTAATCTTCTACCGCTAGATGGGTGTCAAGGTCTTCAGATAACGCGCTCGTTTAGGTCTGTACGTTATCCTTCGAAAACATTTCCATGAGGCGTTCTTTAAATACATGTGGCCGAAAAAACAAACAAACAATTAATTATACACCATTTCCACATCTTATAAAGCAATCTTTTGGCTCAATGTATTTGTGATGTGAACGAGGCGGGGTTTTAGGGCATCTCTGACGTAATGCGCGGTGACGTAAAGGCAGGGCGAGTCCACAATGCAGAGCAAGTGAACGAATTGCGGAGATCGCCGTGTATCAAAACACTGATCTGCATAGGCTAGTTACTTTAAAATCATGGAGCATATCGGTGACTGAAACGTAAGTGATCACTTCTGCTTACTTAAAGCTGATATGCTTGCAGTCCGTGTGTAGTAACGTTAGTGGTTAAACCAAACGCTTGGAAGGAAGAAATAAAGAAAAGGAAATCAATTGTCTTTTGATATGCACATAGTCCGACTCCGTAATATGGCAGAAATTGGGCGAGAGTGATATTAGCAGCTCGTGTGGTGTATTGTGAAGTGTTTTAGAAAGCGTATTATAGGCATATGACGAGAACGCAATCGTTCATTCAGTCATCACTCTTCATAATTATTTCGTCACGAGAGCTGTTCAAATGTCTAGATGTTGTCAGCTTTTGCTGCTGCTGCAGAAGCTTTACGTTGTTTCAATGTGCTCTAATGTTCCTGCAGGTAAAATAATCAGATCATACACTGTCTGTTGACATTACGTTAGCTACAAGATGCCTTGAACACATTATGGATGGAAACCTAGACCCAATTATTACCATAAAATTCCGGAATTTTCTTGACGTTCGGTTTTCGACTTCTGTCAGTGCAGACGGAACAATGTACTAAAATACTCGGAAAACGTTCTCTATGCAGCGGTGGCACAACATCATTATTAAAAACTACAACACGACACATACATGCAGCGTACGTACATTCCCGTTACTGAATAATGACTCGATTGAGCCGGTTCTCTGTAGTGAATCAAAACAAACAGTGCGACGAGTGTTGTACGGTTCTTAAATGAATCATTCATTTGAGTCGGTTCTCCTTAGTCAATCAAAACAAATAGCGTTACAAGTGTTGTACGATTCCCTTTTATAAAAATGAATTAATGAAATATGTTGCCTCTGTTCCTAAATTTGAAATTATTTTGTTTTAGTATTTGAATTTTATATGCTTACATTTATGCCATGCCAGCTGTGAAATATCTGAGAAAAGATTCGGTGTAGGCTACACACTTTTTGCAAGAATTGTATTAGCCTACATTTATTTCTGATTTATAATAGGCTATGACATCTAAAATGATCTTATCACTTAGCCCTTGATCCCTAGAAAACACAAGGTTTACGCAGAGAGCCAGACTCCAGTTACAGATCACATAACTGGTTGCAGAATCTTTGATTGCTCTGATGACTTGATGTCAACCCTATGTCGCAATCAGAAAAGAATGAAAATAAAAAGATGTATGATGATAGATGTTTAATTTTAAAGTCTGTATCGTTATTTTTTTTCATTGTAAATACAAGGGCCTTGGGGCCTTCTCCTTCTTCCTCAAAACTTTTTTTTCTAGGTGTTCCTTAAATATAGGATTGTCTTTTTCAGTTGTGACCTTCTCTTGTTGTGTATAAAGGTTCACTGTTCTTTAATATTCTCAGTACCTGGATTAATGGCACTATTGATTGGTGGATATGCCAAAGACTCACATGCTGTTTATGCAACAGTTCACAAAGCCTTCCAGTGAGAGATCTGGGTTACCAATGCAAAGATTAGTTTCTCATTCCTATACTTAGTGTATTCACTAGTTATTTCATCATTTATTTATTTATTTTGCTGTGTGAAAATGATGTAAATTTATGAGTGATCCGGGAAAAAAAACTGTTAATGAAAAGCCTGGCATTTGGCTTGATAAATGATAAGGCTAATAGTTAATTTCCCCATTTCTTAAAAAAAAAAAAAAAGAAAAGAAAAGAAAAGAAAAAAAATCTAATATGTGCTCACTGACCTTTCCAGAGACAAATAATGTTGTCTAGGTTTATAAATATTATTTTTTTATAAATTATTATTTTTTTCTCTCTCTCTCTGTCTGACCAATGTCACAATGGTCCATGAACCTATAGTTATAGATTGGCAAGACAATTTCTGCCGAATGACAGGTGTTTTACTATTCTTCTGCCAATTCATGCATGAAACACAAATACAGAACACATGTTACTGTATGTCTCCTGTCTGCCCTTCTGCACTTGTTATGGTTTATTCACACCATTCAGCTGTGTGCCAAGAGACAGACAGTGACAGATTGGCTGCTCATTTTTAAGAGAAGCAGATTATTCCTCAGCCAGATGAAATGATGTAAAGTCTAGAGATGAAAGTAGAGCATGGATAATCATGTTTTCACCCAGACGATGACTCATCACTTAAAGGAAATGGCTGTTCATTATGATTGGGCAATGATGTCAAACATGGCGCAGAAGGTTGGGGCTCAAATTTCAGATTTAAATTTAAGTCTGTTCAATATATTCAGAGTTCAGAAGACATATGCATGAGAAATATGGACTCCAAATCTGATTCAAACCACATTATGGAGGTTTGAAATGTGATTCCAATCAGATCTTTACAGATGCGCCTCAGTCTGGACGCTCTGGCTGCTCAAATTGGATTTCAAACTGCGTCACTCTTAATGATGTTTTATTAACAAAGTTCATTCAAGAAGAAAATCTTGAATGAATGATATCTGCAATACATTTATATTGGTTCTGTTATTGCTGCTCTCCTGCAAACTGTATGCTAATTGTCAATAGTATTTAACGATAATGGTCTTGACAGAACTGTTTTTGTATGGCATAGAGCTGTGTAAAGATTCTTCAAAATATCTATATTTTTTCGTGCCCCATGTAAATAACAAAAGCATATAGGTTTGAATTGGCGATTGATTGAGATATTAACAGAATTTTAAATTTGGATGAAATATTTACATTAACGATGCCATGTTTGATCATAAAAAGACTTTGTTCTTCTGTATGGTAGTTTAGAGAATAGAGATGCACCATTTCATTAAGAAAAGCATCCATTCTTTTTCTCTGCAAAACAAAAATGGGTAGAAGGCAAAACTTCCAAGTTAAGACTTTTAAATGATTTTAAAAGAAGTCTTGTATGATCTCTGCATTTATTTGATCAAACATACAGTAAATGTTGTGAAATATTATTACAATTTAAAATAATTATCTCTATAATAGCTTATTTTGAAATGTAATTTATACCCGTGATGACAAAGCTAAATTTTCCAGTCTCCAGTGTCACATGATCCTTCAGAAATCATTCTAATATGCTGATTTGCCGCTCAAGAAACGTTTCAAATTGTTATGAGTGTTGAAAACAGTTTCATGCACCTGTGCTGAATAATAATAATAATAAAAATTCAAACAAACAAAAAAACTTTTGAACAGTAATGTACTCATGAATTAGTTTATACACAGACACATGCACATAAATTGATGTTTATGCAGAAACATTCTCACGAATGAATTAATTTCATCTATAAGAAGAACTGTGCATACATAGAATCAAGGCTAAGTTCTTGGCTTATTTTTATAATTAATGTTTTCTTTACTTTTGTGGCATGGTTTCACATTACATTGATATGCCAATGATACATCAATATTTGTATAGTCTTTTTTTTATATTTGTAAAGAATTTTCTTTTTGTATAGATGACTTTTTGCATAGTAAAAGGTTAATCTCACTCTAATCTGTGTTTAGACTCGAAAGTTCTACAAAGCCTCCACCGTCTCCTCTAGTATTGCCTGCTCTGTTCCTCTTTTACTTTCAGACATGCTGGAACTATTTTCCATACAATAATTACATCCCACCTACATTAGATCTCTTTTCATTGTTTTTTTTTTTTTTTTTTTTTGAAATTTTAGATTTCAAGAAGGTGCTCATGAGTGCTATGTTTGCGGCCACTTTGCACCACGTTGTTTCCCGCACTGGATGAAACCTCTGCATTATGACCCTAGAAACAGCACTGCAACAGAGGTATTGATTATTAGACCTAATATGCAGGTCTGTTGCATGTATACATCTCTGCTGAGGTAACAGTTTAACCGAAATGCTCTGCTTATTGAGAGTCCCAGAAAGCTCAGCTGAAAAGAAAGTCACTCACACTTCCTGATTAAGCAAAAGATCAGGATGTGGTTGTGAGAGGAGGTGGACTGTGTGACGGACTGAGAACTGACAGTTTAGCACGAGACGGCAAGAGCATGCGTGTGATGGTCTGTAATGTATGCTTATAGACATAGTTGTGTTTGGTCCATCACCCATTGTTTACCACAAGCAATGTGCCACCAGAAATAAATTGCACTCCCTTTATTATTATCTACATTCAGAGTGTCCATGACATTGAGCTTTCAGTTGATAGACACCTGTTTATATTTCTGATGCTGCTCAGCTAGTCGTGCCACTTTATTTTCTCTTATGCTCACCAAGGCTGCATTTATTTAATTAAAAAAAAAAAAAGAATAATAATAATAATCAAAAGCATCACTGGTCTTGTCCAGTGTAGACAGAGTGTTAATGTGGAAATACTTTCACAATCCCCCCCTTTTTTTTTCTGTACCACTCTCTTTCATAGAGCTCAATATATGGCTGACCTGTGCTCTAGTTCCCTTAAAGTGGGCTTCTCAGTGACTTCTCTCACAAGTCATCTCCATTTTTACACAAAGAGCTTAGAGAAATGACTTCTTTGAAGCAGTGTTGGTTGTAACTTCCACTTCCTGATAATTGAACCAACAGTGCTCACTGGGGCATCCAAACACTTTTTATGCTCAGTCAGATCTGATGTAAACGTTTTCTTTAACAAACGCCAAGCCAGTGATTTACTCATCATCATACGAATAAATCATAAATGGTCTGTATTTGTTGAATTTAAAAACGGTATGGACATACTTTATAGCATATACCAAGTTGTGTGACAGAAATATTTTATGTAATGGGTATTTTCAACAATAAAGGGTAGTTCTGTCAGTAATTACTCGTCCTCATGTTGTTCCAACCTCGTTAGACTTTCGTTCATCTTCATAACACAAATTAAGGTATGTTTAAAGAAATCTGAGAGCTGGCTCACTCCTTCATAGACTGCAAGGTAATTGCTTCTTCCGGCCCAGAAAAGTTAGTAAAGACATCCAAAACCATGAATAAACCATGACATCCATGAATAAAACAGAAAGCATGAGAAGAGCCATCCCTAACTATCGGCTGTCAATTTCTAAATCACAATCTGAATTTAGCATGCAAAACTCCCGTTATAATAAAAATATATATTGTACAATCAATGTATTTACATCATGGTTACAATGAAAGAATTGGCAAGCGGCTCATGTGGAACAAATCAAAACAAAACCTTGTGCGATTTCAGTGGTGCTAAGCCGATTCAGACTAACTTACTGATTAGCAACTTTGATTGGCCATTGCATTGCGCTCTAGTGCTCAACAGATTTGATTGTGATTGGATTCAATGCTCAACGCTTGTAAAAAAACGTGCTATGAAATAGAAACTTTGATGCTCAGCGAGAGCTCTAAAACACGACGAGAACATTTAAAAACAGCGTCTACCAGTGGGTACCGAACATACTCAGTCGGTTCTACCAGTACTTTTTTCTTTTGGACTAACATGTACTGGTAGTACCAGTACGTTTGACAACCCTAATAAGGATTATTTAATAAGAATGTCTTTTACTTTTGATTCATTTTGATTATTCCTTATAAAAGAACTGTATTAATTTCCTAAAAAAAATCTTACTGACCTCAAACATTTGAAAGGTAGTGTGCAATTGAAAGAATAACCTCATTATGATTTAAACATCAATCTTTTTGAAAATCATCGTCACCCAGTTCCGTTCTTCACTCCATAAACTTTTAATATTGTAAGTGGTGTGTCTCTGTTAAATGTGTTTGTTGTGCTGTGAGAGATTTGGATGAGTGACTAAAAAAAAACGCCTCAGGGAGAGAGACATTTAATAAGCCTCAACAAACTTCAACACATTCACTGTCATCTGTTTTTCCATGTATTTCTATATTATCATTATTCATTTGGCCTAACTACTTTTTAGACATAACCTAAACATGCATAAAGTCTGAATGAGGCTTGAGATGAGAGTGCTGAGATTGGTGGTTACTATGCATGAAATGTCAATGCTAATATGAGTGTCTGATATAATTATCAATCCTTCTGCCACAGTTTATGGAGGCGGGAGATGACTATATTCTTGATTGCTGTTAACACATTATGATAAAAGTGTTGTTCATTGTGATTAGTTTCTAGGCTGTGTAGTGGACATAACAAGCAGATGGATGGCTGGTGGGTTGTTGATTGTGCATGAATCAGCCGTCCACCGTTTCAGCCCCAGACTGCTGCCATACTACCTGCTGTTTTGCCTACGCCACAGCCCAAAACCCTCCATCCGCACTCATGTAGAGTATTTGCATCCTCATCTATTTTCTTTCCCCCCACCTCTGTCGGGATTCAATTGGTTTGTTCAGTCCCAGCATACTGTAAAAGTTTGCTGCATTCTGAGAACTGGCCCCCCGACAGCCTGGGTTCTCCCAAGGTTTTTTCTCCATTCTGCCACCTGATAGAGTTTTGGTTCCTTGCCACTGTCGCCTTTTTCCACCTTTGTTTGCCATTGGCTTTGGCCTGCATTGAATTTGTTGGCATTGGATCTGCCTGCATTGACAATACTATAAAAATGAAACATCACTGAACTTGACTGATGCTATTTTCTTTGTGAAACAAACTTGTTTGCATTATGTTCCCGTTATCTCGCTGCTGTGAGACAATCTGTTTTGTAAAGCGCTATACAAGTAAATGTGACTTGACTACAGCTATTTTTGGCAAACTGATTTTGTATGCGTGTTGTTAACACTTAGTTGATTTGCATAATTGCTTTAGTGAACTGGATTCTAAATCAGCGCATAGAGCAAATGAATCACTATACCCACTGTGCCCGGTTCATTCTTAGTGAATGCTGAAAGATTTGCAATCTTATTTTCAGGTTTTGGTGATAGATATAATCTTTCACTATGTCTCATATTCTTTATCTAGGGCAAAGTCACCACCTCCGATTAATTTTATGACGGGATACATTATATAGTAACAGTCATATCAGCATCAGCTGAAAACATATAAATCAGGGGTCTCAGACTCAACTTAACTGGTGGCCGATGGAGGTAGAGTCTGGGTCAGGTTGGGCCGCATCAAGTATTCCACTAAAAACAAGTATTCCAAAAAAGGAGCACAACTGATCCAATCTTCTCAATCTTTATTATTAACGTTTCACTAACTGTTAAACGTTCAATAACTGTTCCTCTGAATTTGAACATTCCTTTCTGTACATGATTGGTACTTCATGAGCTGTCCTTCTGAGAGTTGAAGTTCATTTTACAAACTTTCTTTGTTTTTTCCTTATACACAACATCTTTGTGACACTTATATTTGCTCATGTCCTTTTTATTTCCTTTATACAACACTAATATTATATTGAATGATTTTTGTTTTGTTTTTCGGAAGGCACATTTCCTTTTATTTTACTTAGAAAAACAACTATTGCTTTTGAAATACAAATATTTGCAGCAATGTCTTCCCGTCTTATTGAATTCTTTCTACCCATGTTAGTGTCTCAAACAAATTATTGACTTTACACATATCAAAGTAAACCTTCCTATCAACCTGTTGGACCAAGATAATTATAGATACATGAGCCAGTTCAAAGTTCAGTTCACAAATTTTAAAATTAACTTATAGTTCATACTTCAAAAAATGAACTAGTTCATAATTATTTTTTTCCCCATGTTGCTGCGAGGTTCTTCTTTTTTTATTACTAGGCTTATTATTATTACCACAACAAGGCCTGTTTACGGTGTGTTTTAGCTGGGTTTTGCCTGGAATGTTCTATATCTGGCACCCTACGCAGTACGCAGTAACATTAAACTTTAATGTCAAGTAGGGGGCCACAAAATATCATCCCTCGGGCCATTTCGCGAGTTTGAGACCTCTGATATAAAATGTAATGCAGGTTAAAAAGATATACATTACTTATATATTGTTAAACACTAATAAAATGACATTCAGAGCTTAAGTAAGATATTTTATTTTATTTATATTCTATATCGGTGACACACATGAGTTCTGTTTCTTTAGTCTGTTATATTTGTGATAGGCCTAGTTATGGCCATTTTACTCTTAGAAATGAAGGCTGGTGTTTTTGAACAAAATCTATTATGCTCACCAAGACTGCATTTATATAATAAAATATTGTTTATTTTAATATATTTTCAAATGTAATTTATTTCTGTGATGGCATAACCAATTTCTCAACAGCCATTCAGTGTCCCACAATCATTATGCTTATTTAATGCTCAACATTTCTTATTATAAACAATGCTGAAAGTATTTTTGTGGAAACCATGATCCATTCAAATTTTTGGAGTTAGTAAATTAATAATTTTATTCAGCATTGATCAAAAGTGGTAGTAAAGACATTTATAATGTTACATTTTTTAAATTGAAAATATATGCTGTATTTTTTAACTTTTTTTAAAAAAATATGAAAATTGTATCATGATTCCCGCAAAAATATCAAGCATAAAAATGTTTAACATTGATAATAAGAACCATTAATAATTTTTAAGTCCTTATTAAAATGATAATAATTGAGTGCCAAATCAGAATCTGAATTTGCTTATCAGAATTATAATTCATAGGCCTACATTTGTAAAATGGTTGTGAAATAAGGATGATTTTATTCTGCGGTATGTGATGTTTGGTGTCATTTGAAGCATGTATGATCCTCATTAAGCTGTATCTATATAAAGTGATTACCTGAAGATAACAGCATCCTGTTTGTAAAACATTTCCTTTTAGTCATGAATTATCCAGTCATAAACTTAAAATAGTTCTCTGGAAGGCACTGACTCTCTCTGATTGCAGGTCTATCATTGTGTTCAATTATAAATGCTCTCCTATGAAACTGCATAAATAATACAGACATACATAATGTCTTGAGATTAAGGACAAGTCTCATTCTTTAGTTGTTTCAGGGTTCAATGGCTCTTTGGTCTCCAGACAGTTGGTGACGCAAATATTGACTCATCCTTTTTGTCCCCTTTTCTCTTTTACTTTTAGATTCAAACCTTTTAGACTGAAGCAGAGCCTGGATTACTGGAAAGTACTGTACCTGCAACATAAACTGGTTGTGTAAAGTGTAATCCTATTGGTCACTGAAGCTGGTCGGCAAGATGGCGGGAAGAGAGCGCAGTCCACGCCACAGGCCATGGTCTGTGTACCGAGCCAACACCTTTGACTTGTCATCTGAGATGATGGGTTTAGCGCTAACAGGTGAGCATCTATAAGCTATTTGGCACTTAACATTTTGAGGTTTTGGACATTTAACTTTTGCCTGTTCAGCAAGTTTATACCATAGTGATCTAAAGATATGTCAGTAACACACATAATCATACGTTTTCCACTAAGAAAAGTAGATACACTAACACTACAAAAGGACAGTTAGGATTTTTTAAATGTCGGATTTAAGCTAAATGCAAGCATTATATTTCTGCTTTTAAAATCTCTGCTTTTTTGTTTTACAAACTGAGAGATGAGATATGCGTAATGTGGTGCTAAGAAATACTCGCGATGAGGCATAACTCAATTAAAGAAAGATTTTAATTATCAAATACTTAGGAAGCAGGAAAAACGCTGGAGAAAACCACATAACACCAAACATTAACAAGAACCGACAGAGACTGAGGGAGAACACGGCATATATATATATATGGCAAAAAAATTATCTTAACAAAACAATTTCAAGACACACAGCTGAACCAAATAAACTAAGGAAGTCGGTAACCATTGAAACAAAGGAGTGGCGCAAAACTGAACAAATGCAAACATAAAGCCCAAACACAAACTGGAATGTTATGTAACAACATGATCTTCTGGGGTAATTGGCATGCCACAAAAGCTCTAAAGACATTAAAGAGACAGTCCACCCAAAAATTAAAATTCTTTCATTTACTGACCTTTAAGTTTTTCCAAACCTGAATGACGTTTTCTATTCTATACGTATTTTTTTGATAAAATAAATAATTTGCAAACAAACTTATAAAAAGACTATGGAAATTCTGTGTTATGTTCCACATGTGTTTAGGAAACAGTCAGGATCCTGATGAGCCAGTGCTTGAGTTCAGTCTGGGTGAGTAACAGCAGTTCAGTCAATTATAAAATGATTACGGTGCAGCGTTATCCAACTAAGTGAAGTACTTTTCAGTAATACAAGCCGTCAAAGCAGATATCCACTCATTTAGGAGATGTGTGTACACCTGCATCCAGTGAAGAGACACCCCCTTTATTCTTCCTCCTTTTTTGGCTTCCTACCCTAATATCCATCATACTATATTTGTGTAGGAAATAAACTGTTTATCAGTCCTGCCCTCTTAGTTCACATGTAATAAACATTCATGCAGCTTATCTGCGGGCTGTTAAATCAAATATTTCCATTGTTTTAGCAGCACTGGGTTTCGTCTGATTTTAGCTGTACTCTCTGACAGTTATATTACTTTTTCCATGATGAAACATCATGTAGATTACAATTAGCCACCTAGGGTTATTTGATATTTTTCTGTATTTCACTCTTCATCGCAAGACTCGTTTCAGATCGTTGCTTACACAGTCTGGATTGTTATGCTACTGTGTGTACAATCACAAGTAAATCACTTCACTTCTTTCACGATTATCTGACTGAATTGTTGTTCTTTTCCCAGCATGCAGTGAGCTAATCACTCCATCACTGGACCGTAAGCCCAGTAGCTTTGTAGCAGTGAGTTGCACCACCCCTCCACAGGCATTTTGGACCAAACATGCACAGACTGAAATTATAGAGGTGAGGATGGATTCATGGAGACGTGCTAGGAAAAACTACCATTTTATACCTTGTTTTTGTTCTTTGGATTTCATTTCAAACAATATGACATAGTATAGCCATCTGATCGATTTACATGCTAGTCAGATGGCTTATTTCCATCCAAGTGAGTGGTTTTCAACTAGAATATGCTGAAATACATTTTTAAATGCAATCTTTTTGTCTAAAGGTTAAAAAAGTGTTTTCTGACTATAATTTCTTATGTCAGGCTTCACAGGGTTAAAATAATCTAATGGTTATGGTTATGCTTTATTTTAAGGTGTCCTTCTTACAGTGCAATTATACATTGAAGAACTAAGTAATAATAGCTAACTGATGTACATGTTGTTACTTTAGGGTTAGGGTTTGGTTTGTTTAGTTGTGTAATTATGCATCATTTATGTAACTGCATAAACGTAACATGGAGACTGTAAAATAAAGTGATACAAATATATTTTGCGAACAAACTGAAAGATTTTGTATTTTCAGTCATCTTTAGTCAAATGCATTTACATTGTGACTGTGCCTCAGAATGCAATCTACAGTAAAATCTGTGTCTGTAAAGGTGTGAACCAAATGGCTCAAAGAAACGATAGGTGTGAATGACAAGGAAACGGCGTTACTCAGAGAAGATTGCAGGGTAGATCAATCTCATGTGGCAGTTTTGCACTATTGTTTGTAGCCCTTTTGTATCCACAAGTTTCCTACGCCCCATGAGGCCTTCCGGTTGGAAGTAAACAAAGCGCGATTTGACATGCTTGACACGCATTCATTCAACAGTTGACAGTCATTCAAGTTATAGCGATCCAAACTAGCTAACGATGTGGGAACACAACCTCAACGAAATTCAAAAGGGTGAAATAACAGTACCTTTACCCTCCGCAGTAGTTGATTGGGAGTATTATAATAACATTATTAATAATCAATACTCATCAAGGCATGGTGACAGACAGTTGTGCGAGCTGACAAACAATTACAATAAAAAATACACACTTAGTCATTGTGCTTTGGAGTTTATTCAAAAGTATAAATGAATGTGCTACTTGAATACATTAACTGGCACATTTGGTATTCTGTCAACACAGGCTTTGATCCGGAGTTTAGGTGTAACATCAGTAGCGAACAGCCAATGACATGCTGATAGAGTTTATAGAATATTAAGAATTTAAACAAATGTACACAGGAAGATTCGTCGTCTTTTGGGAGGTGATGGAAACTACAGTCGTTGGCAGGATCAGAGACGGGCTCTGGCAGGATCCCTCTGATTTTGTTTTCAGCTTATGTTCAAAACAATCACGTTTAAGCCATTGAATTAGTTTAGTCCGGTTATACATACAACCGCGAACAGCACATGTTGTCCCTGAGCTCCGTAACGACATCTCTCATAAAGATTTGCGTCTTTAAATAGTAAAATAATTCTCCGAAAAACAGCTAGCCTCTTCGCTAACTAACACACAAAATACCATTGGAATACCACAAACCTTCAATAAATTCTTCTCCCCTCAAAAATGAGAGAAATCTAATACATTGGCAAGCCCCCAAACAAACACTCAGCCAAATATAGAAATCGAACAAAACCAATAAAAAGCTTGGGCATTCATGGAAATGCTGTTTCACATGTGTTTATCTTAAGGATATTTGCTGCTAAAATCCATCTTTGGTGCGAAATTGGCCATATAAAGCCTGAAAGTATCAAATTTAGCATTTCCTACTTCATTTTTTTCTCAGGGCACCAGCAATCCAATCTTCTTGAGCAGCATTGCCTTCTTCCAAGACTCTCTGATTACCCAGCAGACTCAAATCAAACTGTCTGTCTACGATGTGAAGGACCGCTCACAGGGGACTGTAAGACATTATTAAAAAAACATTATTCTTAACATTCTGCATCTGTTTTGCTCAGCCTCATAAACTCGACTCTCTTTTTTTTAATTAGATGTACCTGCTCGGTTCGGCTATGTTTACAGTAAAAGAGCTGCTTCAAGACAAACACCACAGGCTACACCTCACACTGCGGTATGTGAGATAAATATAGGTACATACAAAGCCAATATGTAATACCACATCATAACATTTGTAGAAATTCCAGGAAATGTAGTCTGACAGGTATTTGTGTGTGTTTCGCTGGCTCAGATCAGCAGAGAGTGAGCGGATGGGTAACATCACCATCATCGCATGGCAGATGGAGGAGAGGAGAGACCAGCGAGCTCCTCTGGCACGTTCTGACACAGTGAACGGGAGGGTGAGTGCTTGCATACGCTGTTCTTCACACTATACATTAGTGGTCTATTGAGTTTTCAAGTGGCCGGTGTCCAAAATCAATTTTTAAAGTGCAGGGTGGCTGATGGCTGATTTGATAATTATATATATATGTCCATTGGGAATACTTTCAGTAGTTTTTTTGTTTTTGTTTTTTTTACCAGTGTCATGAAGGTTATTTAAAACTATTATAAAATTATTTTAATGAAAATAAAACTGAAATAAAATACACATATTAGATAAAAACTGAAACGAAAAATAGAAAACTTGAAATAAAATAATATATTAATACAAACATTATTCAAATTAGAAATAAATGAATTAAAGTTCAAAAATAATAAAAAGAGAAAAAATACCTAACAAAATTACTAAAACTAAAATTAACAACAGCAACAACAAAAGCTAATTGAAAATATTAAAAAATATAATAGTACTGTATATTAAATAAAAAACACTGGGGACTACACTACTGTTAAAGGGATATTTCACCCAAAACATTTTTATTCTATCATTAATTGCTCACTCATATGTCGCTCCCAACTTTTAAGACTTTCGTTCATCATATAAAGTGATCGAGTCTCTTCAGAAAATTTGGTCTAAACCTCTCAATATGGTTTAGTTTTATGATCTTTTTATAAACTTTTTGTAGCGTCAAAGTGGTAGTTGCTTAGGGTAAGTAATTAATGATGGAATTGTCATTTTTGGGTGAATAACCCTTTAAGGAGCCATAAGTCTCTATTTAATTCGGTAAATCTGAGTCTGATGACAAATCTTTAATATAATTATTTTCATGTTTCTTACAGATGGTGTTACCGGTGGATGAAAGTCTGACCGAATCTATGGGAGTAAAAGCTAAATCTGCCTCCTTATGTAAAGACAGTCTTTTAAAGGCAGGTGAGTGTCTATATACTGTACAAAACCTGTGCATTTTTATTTCTTAATTATTGCAGCCACATTCCATCTGGAGGTAGCGGTTTATTTCTAAATGTGCCCCTCATTACTGAAGCAATGGGCCATAGCGTTCACTTCCTGCTGTGAAGATTCATGAATGCCACAGGCATGACAGCTGTGAAAGAGGTTCGGAAAACGGTCCCTGCATCCATTAATGAAACACAAGAACTGTTATTTATAGAGTGTTAAATACTGCATGTGAATAGATTTATAAAGACTATAATTAGATTAGGATTCCTTTAAAGAAATATTAGTGCTTTTATTTAAGTTTAGGTTTTAGGCTTCAGTTCTGCATAATGCTGCTTTATTTAGCATATATCTTGTTTTCAGTTTCTGCACGCAAGAATCAACAGTAGTCATGTTGCAGTGTAAATGCAACTATGATGGTTAGTTTCAATCTACGGTTCAAAAGTTTGGGGATTTTTATTATTTCAATGATGATTTTTTTTTAAACTTTTTTCAGTGAATTTCAGTGGATTTATTTGATTAAAAATAAAAGACATTGCTTAATTTTGTGAAATATTTTTCCCATATAAAATAAGTGGTATCTATTTTAATCTATTTTAAAATGTATATTATTCCTATGATGGCAAAGCTGAATTTTCTGTATTATTACTCCAGTGTCACATGATCCTTCAGAAATCATTCTAACAAGCTAATTTGATGCTCAAGAAACATATCTTCTTACTATCAATGTTGCTTAACATGTTTGTGGAAACAGCATTTGTTTAAAATAGAAATAATTTACGATATAAACGTCTTCTCTCACTATTGATCAATTTAATGCTGCATACAGAAATTCTCTGATTGATTGGTTGGTGAATTGATTGGTTGATTAATTGATTCCAGTGTTTGGAGGCACTATTTCACGGATGTACCGATTTCCCACTACGGATGGAAATCATCTGCGTGTGCTGGAGCAGATGGCAGAGAGCGTGCTTTCCCTGCACATACCAAGACAGTTCGCCAAACTACTGCTGGAGGAAGATGCTGCCAGGTAAACCCAATTCACAGTTAGTGCTCATGCTCAGAAAGAATCTAAGTTCTTTTGAAGAATCAGTCAAGACTTTCATTTGTGCAGCGCATTGCAGTAATGTGGCATTAGCTTTCATTAGCTTCTAACTAACACTACTCAAACACTATGAATGTATATCATATTTCTAAATGAGATATTATGTTGTTGCACATTTCTATCTGCACGCAGGGTTTGTGAGCTAGAGGAGTTGGGCGAGTTGTCCCCCTGCTGGGAGAATCTGAGGAGACAGATCATCACTCAGTACCAGACTATCATCCTCACCTATCAGGAGACTCTCAGTAATCTACACGAATACAAGGGTAAGTTTGGTGGCACCAACTCAACCAGAAAGATTTCACATGTAAAGCTGCTGTCACAAAGGAAGGTGTTTTCTGCATTGTATTATTTATCTGATTCCTCTCACCTGCTATCCTGCAGGTCCTTCCTTCAAATCTAGCTCTCTAAAAGGAGAGAAAAAACTAGAGTTCATGCCTACAAACCTCCACGTTCAGAGGATGAGAGTGCATGGCGAGTCTGGCTACGGTGAGATGGTCAATATGTGCATTTCATAACAGGCATTCTTCAGTGGAGGATGTTCTTTACATAACGCACATTTTTGAACAGATCGCACATATGACGTGGTGACCACAGGGGCTCCTGCGGCGCATCATCAGGGCTTTAAGGGCAGTGGACTGAGGAAACTCATTCAGAAATTTGAGGAAGCCAAAAAGCAGTAAGACCTTTTATTATAAAGTCTTGGTGAAAAATTAATCAATTTTTTTGTGTTGCTCTGCTAGGTTTTGGGCTTTTTTATTGTGTTAAGACCTGTTCACACCAAGGGTGATAACAATAAAAATATAGTTCTAAAAAAATTTCTTAACCCTTAAATGCATGATGTTTCGCCAATCATTAATACATCCTTGGGTCTTTAGCGACCGGATCTATATCTAACACGGATTAATGACCTGTTGCGATAAAACTCATTTACATTACATTTATTCATTTAGCTGATGCTTTTATCCAAAGCGACTTACAATTTCTATACATGTCAGAGGTCGCACTCTTCTGGAGCAACTAGGTATTAAAGGTATAGCGGAGGATCTTTCCGAATTTTAGAGAAGACCCGCCCTCTCCAATTTTTAAAAAAAAAATGCACATGGACAAACACAACACTCTTTCTCCCGAGAGGGAACGTCTATTATGCCTTACACAATTATGTTGAAAATTATAAACTAACTCAAAACCATTCATAAAAAAGACAACAGGTCAAATGCCCTACCGTGTTTTATTTACTTATTATACTGATCGATTGAGTGACCGAGGACTCAAGACATGGTATGTACAACCCTGTATCACGCGAAATACGTTCTGAGGAAACTATTTTGCAAATCGCAATTACGTTACATGGCAACATATAAGCAGTGCTATTACGTTGGTCCTTAACCTAATGTCTCATTGTTAATAATACGTTATTTTTATACATAGTTGCATATGTAATGGAGAAGTAGCTTGTTGCATTTGTGTAATAATAAACACACAAGGTTTTAGAATATGAACACATGAACACACAAGGTTTTAGAATATTTCAGGGTGATACCATTTATCATTTGGTCAAAAGGCTACTTTAGACAAATTAAGATGTTTACCGTGTCTATGCGGTGCACGACTTGTGCCAGGGCTAGCATTGCTAAGTAGCTTGCATTAACTTTTACTAGTGATTTTAAATTGATTTCTCCAAATAGCATGACAAACTTTACCTGTCTAGTAGAATCTTCGCGACTGCGGCATCAGTGAGAAGCCCAACCTGTGTTTTTAGCGCACGCCAGCATATTAACCCAAAATCTCTCTGGTCTTGTTTCTATATTCTGCAGCCTCTCTTCTTATCATACACTTCATATACATTTTTTCTCTTTCGACCCTCAGCCATTTTCAAAGGAATGGTTGAAACCGCAACTCCGACATAATACACCTGAAAGTGAAAACTACATAGGGATGAGCACGTACGACGGCCTTACGTAAACATATCACCAGAATGATTGACACTTAGGTGGACCAATAGTATAGACTACCCACCCGGAAAAAGAAAATCCTCCGCTATACCTTTAAGTGTCCTACTCAGGGACACATTGGTGTCTCACAGTGGATTCAAACCCGGGTCTCTCACACCTAAGGCATGCGTCTTATCCACTGCACCATCACCACCCAACCCCATGATATTAGAATACCAATTCCAGTATAATAAAATAAAGCATATTTTGTTACCTTTTGGAGCTTGGAAGGGTTCAGTTTGAGCAGATGTTTTATACCATCATCACTGAGGCATCAGAGCTCATTTCCCAGGCCAGTACATACAGTATCTGGTTCATATTCACAATCTCAAACCTTCAAAACCTTCGATCTCAAATCTTCAAAATCAATATTTTGATTTCTGATAGCTTCTTCACTAGATCCACCATCAAGTGACAGTAATATTTGATTGCGTTCAGGACTTGCTCTGCTGTAAATTTCGGAGCCATTTCAAGTTTTGCTGATTATACTTCCTATTCTTTTGTTTTCTGTCTGCGTTAACTAGGAGTGAAACGACATTGATGAACGGCGTGATGGACATTGTGTATCAGACATAAACATGAAATGCACATATTCAGTCATTAAAGATTAAATTATTGTTGTGTATAAAGAAATATACTTAAACTGTTACACACCTCTCGGCTCATTAGCAACCCTATACAATTTTTTTCAATAATTATCATTGGAATTATTAATATGAACTCCGCATTTACGAAAGCAGTAGATGACAAAATTGTAGTGCCTGCTTAGACTTAACAGTCCTATATCATGCATTGGTCTGGATGCTAATATTGTTATCATTACAGTTATTGTTCCTGGTGTGAAAGGGCCTTAATTCTTGTAGTGTGAGGGACATATTTTGCGGTTTTATTTCACATTTAGCACATTAACTGCAACTATAATCAGTTGCCCTTATGTTGTTTGCTTTCTGATCAGTCTTACATTTTTTAATATATTGAAATTTTATTTCACACTTATTACGTGACTGCGATTGTAATCAGTTGCCCTTATGTTGTTTGCTTTCTAATCAGTGCGAATGAGGGTGAAGGGTGAGTTTCAGGGTTGACTGTTTTCCTGTCATTTTCACATGTGATGGTGTTTCATCCTGTTTAAGATCAGTCGGCGTCAAGTCCTTTACATTTGAAGGATCTTTCTTGTTTGCACCAACATTTGTAATGATGATGTGTTAGCACAAAACTGCTTTTCTACTCCATCCGTACGTCTTCTTTGTGTGCTTGTATATCACACCATCTCATTTGCAAGTATAGTCCTCTTGGTCACAGCTTGCGTAGCTGAACAAGTGATAACTAATGGGGAATTGGAGACTGTGTTGTTTTGTTTTTAATGCTGTGTCTCGTTATAGTGCTGGTGAGTCAGCTCCACACTCAATGCGATACCAGCCACAGGATGTGGTGAAAGCTAAAGAAATCATTTCCCATATCAACACTCTAAAGACGCAGGTCAGTTACTACACCGAGCGGCTGTCCCGCGCTGCCAAAGAACGCTCAACCAATGCACTGGAGAGGACGCTCGCTATCCTGACTGAAAAGGTGAGAGGCTTTTGCATGGACCACGTACTACTTACTGACCGTCTAATGCATATTGCACACAAGAGCAGGCTGAAATTGCCAGCTCCCATCTGATTGGCTTTGCGCAACTTAATAAGAGCACACAGTACGACTTTTAGAAAGATATAGTCTGAGTTTTGACTGAGGTATTTAAACTAGCAATTAAATTAGTTAAGACCACCACTGGAAAATTATATGAAATAATCTCTAGAACCCTCGATATTATCCGATAATCGGATTTTATCTGGGGAGAAATCACTACAAAATAAATGGCACCTAAAACACAACCAACTTTTGGTTGGTCACTTTATATGTCAATCCTGTCTGGGTGGGTGGCGCTTCTCAAGACATTTTATACATTTTAACAGATCTATAGTTCTTGTGCAGTCAATTATGAATATTTAAGAATCATTATTAACCAACTTTCATAAAACCTGTTATGTACATCAATTTTTATTTTATATTTAAGCATCAGTTTGTAAATGTTATGTTTTCACAGGTTGTGATGACACATTTCCACAGTTATAGTGACATCATAAATCAAGTTTAATGCCAATTTAATGCAAAGTCGTAGAAACGCTACTGTGTAACTTTTTTTTTTTTTATTCCGCTATTGGAGCGAAAGGGAAAGCAAGTAGTAGTTTCATTCATCATTATAGAAGTTTACGCAACTATGATGACTTCTGCTTCTGAGAAGCCCAGAACTATTGTAACTATTATGTAATGTTTCTCATGCTCAACAGATCTTCCCAGTAAAAGCTTTTGAGACCCACTTAATGAGTAAGTGCCATGTCTGTGCCATCCTCTCTGTCTCTCTCAGACGCGGCAGCTGGTGACAGTGTGTGACAGTAAGCTGCTAACTACAGCAATCCAGGCACTGAGTGCTGCGCGCCCAGAGTTCATCGCATCCAGAGGCTCTCCGTCCACCCATGACACGGAGCGTGTGGTCCTGAGGAACGATCAAGGCTCTCCACAGGCCAAATGGAGCGGGAAGGGGAACAGAGCATCCATGAATTTAAACTGGCAGGAGGAGGAGTGGGTAAGGTCATTCAGAGACCGACATTATACCTTCATGATTTGACAATCTGAAAAAATCTGAAAATATTCCCTTTTTCCTTCAGGAAAAGATCTGGCAAAATGTGGATAAGAGTCTGGAGTGTGTGATCCGCTGTGTGGACAGACTGCTGACGAGAGAACGGTTGCAGAGCGACAGCAGTGAAGACGTCTTCTTGTCTGACCAACAGGCCGACAATAGCAAGAGAGGTAGCCAGGGCAATGCATTCTGGATCAACCCTGGTGACAGGCTCTTCTCCCTTTGCTCCTCCACCGCCCTGACCTCATCACAACCTCTTTCTGATCAGTCTTCCTCACCATCCTCATCACCCTTACTGAACCCTGCATGTCCATCCAGTCCTTACACTCACTCCTGTAGGTCCCCCCCTGTTTTAAGTTTTCTTTGAATTCCTGCTCACAAAACTGCTCACATACCACAGATGCTTTCACTTTTACATCCTGTTTTAGTGACATGTGAAAATGCTGCAATCGGGGACATTTCTACTTGATATCACCAACTTCAATCAAAGTGGAAAAAGAAGTACACTTTAGCATAGTTTTAAAAGAGTACTTATTACATAAATAATATACCTTAAAAGTATATAGTTAAGTGGGAACTGAAATTAACACTCAATTTCATGCTATTTGGATTTAGATGAAAAGTATTATAGCGTAAATTTATATTAAATGTAATTAGCTGAACTTTAGAGTGCTTTTTTGAGTAGGGCTTAAGTTGTACTCCTATATTGACTTGACACACATTTATGGTAAACATATGTAGTTTCTATATAAACTTGTGTCATGTATTGAAATACTGTATATTTGTAATTACACATAATAATGAAGTACATTTAAAATATATTAACTTTAAATGTAATATTGAAGTATGTTGGCATTTGTTAGTATGATCATCAGCAGAGAGGAACTAAGACTCATTCATGCATTTTATTTTGATAAAAAAAATAGTGTTTGTCTTGTGGGTGCCACCGTATTTGTGACATCTACATCTTCGCAAAATTACGGATTTCTAAAATGTACACTATTTTAAGCAGGAAATTAATTTCCATCATTTTCTGTGTTGATTGGAATGCAGCATAATGCATGGTTGCTGTTGCTTATATTGGGAAATGTATTTTATGTCTATGCTAACAAACCAAAAACATCACAAGATTCATTCACAGTGATGGCCTTTTTTTATTCTTTTTCTGTTTTACTGATTAATGTATTATTAAATGATAATAAAAAAAAATAATAATATTACCATAGTTGTCTTTAACAAAATGTATTCTCTCTCTATCCTTCTTTAGATAGTCCCAGTGTTGAGGGGTCCTCTCCTGGTAAGCCTCTCAATGCAAACCATTTTTACCAATTGCAACTATATATGTGGGCTGTCCAGTTGTTGTTAGCTGTGTGTTTTATGGTTCTAGGTGAATGGAGTGATGCTCTGTATCCCCTCCTTACCACTCTGAACGAGTGTGTAGCCATGATGAGCGACAAAGCCAAGAAGTCCATGGTGTTTCTACTAATGCAAGACGGCGCTCCCACTATCGCCATGAGTTTGTCACTACAGTACCGCAGAGATGTGGTGTTCTGTCAGACAGTTAGTACAAGATTTATTAAATAGATACACAACATCATTGTATTGAGAGTCAAATATAACCCGGCTCACATGAAATGTGCTCCGTAGAAAGTTCCAATTACTTACTATAAAATTGAAAAGGCAGTGGAAAAATATGGAATATGGAAAGAAGCATAAATGGATGGAGAAGCATAGGTTACTGTAAAGCTACGTCTTAGTTTGTGCTAAATTTGGCGAAAGTCGAGTACAAATCAGCATGAAGTTTTAACTTTTACTCTCGTGTAATTGAAATCATAATTCTGTGAAATGAATTCTGTTAAATTGTCAGAGTATCAATTAAAATACATAGTCATACTGTCAGGACCTGCCCATACTGAAACATCAATTTTCAAATGTATTTTGAAATATTTCAAATTATACCAAAAAAAAGTCCACATTATATGGCTATATTTATATAAATATATCTTTGATAAGATTTTGTTACTTTATATTTCCTATTTAATATTTGTCCTTTTTATTTTATATATATATATATATATATATATATGCATTTACCTTAATTTTTTTTTTTTTTTTAAGATTGGAAATGTTTTTTTCCTGCCAATTTTAAGTACATTTTGTGATAATATTACATTTTTGTACATTACATTACAGTACATTTTTTGTAATATTTTAAAACTTTATATTTAAGGCTTAAACTAAATTTGGCATATATTTGATGCTGTGGCCAGGCTTTTTTTCCCCCTTTTTGCCAAATGGATGGATATCCCATAATGCATTAGTTTTACCAGGATTGGTAAGGATTGAAGGCAACAACATTGCGACTTCCTGAAAAATTCTGGGTGAAAAAAATTGCATTGTGTGATATAAATTATAAATTGCAAGGAAAAAAAGTCAGAATTGTGAAATAAAAAGTTGCAATTCCATAAAAAAAAAAAAAAAGAGTACTCTAAAAAGATAACTTTGGAATGCAATAATGCTGCATTGTCCAGTGTACAGACATTTCCCCAGCTGACTGTAAATTAGCATTTGATATCCATTCTAATAAAATGTATTTTCTTCTGTAGCTGACAGCATTGATCTGTGGATTTGTGATAAAGCTGAGGAACTGTCTAAGTGACAGTGGCTTCCTCAGACAACTCCACACTATTGGCTTATTGGTCCAGTTTGAGGGTCTCCTGAGCACCTATGGTAAACATACAAGCACATTTCAATTCCGCTTATTTATGTATGGTGGTAAATGTATCTGAATATGTTAACTCAGAGCTCTTCTTTCGTCTCAAAGGGGAGGAACTCTCCATGCTGGAAGACATGAGCGTAGGCGTCATGGACCTTCGGAATGTCACCTTTAAAGTTACACAGGCAACCTCCAGCTTCAGCCCCGATATGCTGCCTGTCATCACGGGCAACAGAGATGGGTTTAACGTGCGTGTTCCGTTACCGGGGGTGATGTTTGATGCGTTGCCACGGGAGATCCAAAATGGGATGCTGTTGCGTGTTCAACCGGTGTTGTTCAATGTAGGAATCAATGAGCAACAAACGCTAGCGGAAAAGTATGTGAAATCTTCCCACCTCAGTGTGCAGGCCGATTTGAGCAAGTCATGAAATATGAATTGTATTCATTCATTGTACATTCTGTATACAAATATTTATACAGCATTGCTATATTTGTTTATATCGTTATTAAGGTTTGGAGACACTTCGCTGCAGGAAGTAGTGAATATGGAGAGTCTAGCTCGTCTTACATCCTATTATGACCAGTTTAAAGAAGTGCTGCCTGAAGACTGTGAGTCCTGAATACTCGTTTTTAATACACTGACTGACTTGTGAAAAGTACACTTAAAAAAAAAAAAAAAGTACTTGTTACAGATATTCAATAATTTCAAAGAATATACTTAAGAGTGAACTGAATGTAATGATTTCAGACACTTAATTGCATGTTTTATAGTTTGAGTCAACCACTCAATTTGTACTTAAATACTTTATGTAATATGTAGTCTTTGAAATATGCTTAAAGTGAACTGTCGAATGTACTGACAAGCATTTATGGTAAACTAAAATATATCTTAATGCCATTGTATTGCATGTCATGTATTTAAATATATTTGTAACTAATTATACATTTGCAATGATTAAGTTGCAATTTAGTACATTTAAATGTATATCAACTTACCTATTTCAAGTCCCTTTATGAAAGAAAATTAGCATATGTTTTCTGTCTGTCCTAAGTTAATTTTCTCCATCCATAGGTCTCCCCCGCTCCCGCAGTCAAAACTGTGTGCCTGAGCTACTCAAATTCCTGAGTCAAAATGTCAATGCCAGGAAGAGCAAGAATGTGGACATCCTGTTGCAGGCAGCAGAGGTACAGCAATCCACCATTACTATTCTTCTTTTGTGCTTAGAGGTTTGTTCATACCAATAATGTTCAGCACAAAACTGCACACAATTTTTCAGACCAATGAGTGAAAAACAGCAGGCGGGTTGAGTGAAAATGCAGATTTACTCTCTGACAGTAGATAGCGCTTTTAGAAAAGCAGAAATACTCCAGTTAACCCGGTAGACAAAGCACTGCACAGCTTTTTTGTCACCTGCTTATCACGTTTTCATGAAAAGAGAGGCAGTTCTGGGCTGCGTCTGAAATCACATACTTCCATATAGTAGACGAAAAACAGATTGTTACAAAAGTGGTATGTCCGAATTCACAGTACTCATAAAAGAGTAGGCAAACAGTACTTCTGGCGAATTTCTAAAGCATGAAATTCAGCCGTTGGCTGAACGTCTGATGCATATGGCACACAAAATTGGAAACACAAAGTCGTCCTCGGATTGGTTGAATTTTAAAGGATTTTCAGGATACGCGCATGTTGCGTTCTTTAACGATCCGCCTGGAAACAAAGATGTTGTGAAGCCAAACCCCCTCATGGAAGAAAGCTGTTGTGTTTACAACTGTGACAATAAGTGCTTATCAGAATCAACTAAACGCTGGATTTTCAAAAGTATGTAACGTTAGCGTCATAGACTCTCTAAATACGTTGACTAACGCCACTAAACATGACACGGAACAAAACGAACTGTGATTAGTTGTTTTGCAGTCCTTGTCGATCGACAATGTTTTGTGCATTAATTATTTACACCAAATATTCATCTTGGTGTATAAACTTTAAACCTTACACATAAATTTAAACAAAACATAAATGTGATGGTGCAGTGGATAAGACACATGCCTTTGGTGTGAGAGATCAGGTTCGAATCCACTGTGAGACATCCAATGTGGCGCTGAGGAAGACACTTTACCCCTAGTTGCTGAGACGTGCGACCTCTGACATATATAGCAATTGTAAGTCGCTTTGGATAAAAGCGTCAGCTAAATGAATACATGTAATGTAAATGTAAATAAATATGGGGAAATCACAACTCCAGTGATAGCCGTTAACGCAATGACATCTTTCTCATTTGTTGCTTCAGGTTTGTCGGCGTCTGAATGGTGTGCGCGTGACCAGCTGCAAGAGTGCAAAGGATCGCACGGCCATGTCGGTGACCCTGGAGCAATGTCATATCCTCCAGCAGGAGCACTGCATGGCCCCACAGGTCTTCACCCAGGCCTTGGATTGTATGCGCAGGTAAGACCACACTTACAGTTAACAACACTACAGGAGTGTTGACACTACAGGGGTCTTTTATTGACACATCATTCTATCCCTGTCTCTCAATCCCCTCTCTGGTTCACAGCGAGGGCTGCCGGCGAGAAAACACCATGAAAAACGTAGGCAGTCGCAAATATGCCTTCAACTCCCTCCAGCTGAAGACTTTCCCTAGGCAGTACAGACCACCAGAGGGCACCTATGGGAAAGTGGAGACTTGAGCTGACAAGCAGTCCGCTGTTCTAGCCCGCTGGGACTAGAGCTGCATGTTTCTCCTTGTTTGCTTTACTTTATTACCACATATCTGATGGAAAAGTTCGATTATGCACAGTCATGCTCTGGTTATCATCCAGATGATATTGTTAATATTTTCAGATCCCCGAACCAATTCTATGAACCGTGGCTCTGAGAAGAAAGGAGATAGGGGAATAAAATCACCTGAAAGTATAAGAGTAGCTTGCTTGGTTGTTGCACTGAATGCAGGTAAGAAGGCCTGTTAGAATTTAAATTACTTTTTAAAAATAAGACCTTGATTTCATTTATCAGAGCAGTTCCCAAATAATCCCAAATTCATTCCATCTGTGTTTAGTCAATCATTTCCAGCACCACACTTGGTCTTTGTATTAAAATGCAAAGGTTGAAACCATCAGCACTGAAGTAAAGTTGTGTTTTATAATACTTTAGATTGTATTCAAAGTTCAGTAGGTTATAGGTAATGTGTATGTGCTGTGGTATAGTAGACGATTTGTTCCCAAAGCCAGTTTTAACATTTATAAGGGTAAGTCAGGTTAAGTTAGAGAATCAGTATATAGACCCCATTGTTAATCATCACTTCATTTCAAGTATACCCAAAACTAGCTGCCTTAAGAGAGTCCACCATTGCATTTGTTTAGATAAATATGTAGATATTTCGAAATCTGTGTATGACTATTTGTGACGTGGCAGATTGTTTTATTTATTTACCGTAAGACTCTCTCTTTACGAAAGTGTTAGTGCTTTAATGCAGGCCTTCGCTCTCCTGACTTGCATTGTACGGGTTGTAGAGTTTAAGAGGACATGCTTCCTCCTACTGTTGCCAAGCACAGCTAGTCTCTGTACAGTGAGCAATGCATACAGTGTGAATATACATTCTTTGTAAGGAAATATGTGAGAAGACACTATTGATATGTTCATTGACTGTCTGTATGTTTTCATAGTTCAAAGTTTCTTTGTTGGACGTTTCTATTGGTTGATATGAATGTCTGTACTGATCTAATAAGGAGCAACTGGTCCTACAATGTGAAGAATATTTCTTGAGGTTTTTTGTTTTCTAAAGCAGAGGGATGCATTTACACTATTTATTTTATTGTAATAGTTATAAGAAAACCGTAATGTTGCATTACTGAACATATTAAAATACTCAATATGTACCACAGTGAGAAATCATCAGCCTTTGTATCTGCACAAATAAATGCACAAATGGACTGTAAGTTCCTGGTTTGTATATTGCAAGATTGAACTTCTGAAAGCTTAAATTTGCAATTTGGGAGACAAGAGCATGTGTCTTTCTTAACCTCTGCTAAAAACGTTATTTAGATTTGAACCAGACGCACTGCATGGAAGGTAGGCTACTAGTGTTATTTCAGATTATACTTAATTGCTATTTTTAATAAATATATATTTAATTATTTGACCACTTTAATCATTTAATTTAATATGTTTCTTTCTTCACTACTGTGAGTGCAAAAGCACTGCTATGTTGTCAGAGAATGCCTTTCTATTGGTCTTTCAGTGTTTTTTTTTTTTTGTTATTATTATTATTTTTTTGTATGTATGCATGTATGTTCAAATACCTTGCTGTACAAAATGCCACTTTCTTTCCCCAAACTACAGCTTTAAAATTAAAATAACATACCAGCGTAAATGGTAAGCTACTTTATTGCTTTGTTCACAGCTATGTTATATAGAAAGACGGACAGATATTGGGGTTGGACAAGAAACTGAAATGAAACACCTGTTTGGACCACAACAATTTCTTAGTATGATGTAGACCCTCCTTTTGCAGAAAATACAGCATTAATTTGTCTTGGGAATGACAAGACACGTAGTCAGGTCACTGTGATGCTGGTGAAAGAAAAAAAGGTTTTCTGACTTCTAAACTCCAAAATACTCCATAGTGGCTCACAAAATATTTAGAACAATGCTATTGTTCTGCCAATTCAACCTTTACACTCTGCTATTGATTTAGTGTGAAATCAGTGAAGTGAACCACATACAGGGGTGTGTGTTTGTGTATTTATGTACATTTTGTTTATCTAAAAAATGGATCCGCCATTCTATGTTCATTCTACAGCAATTTATGCTGCTTCTCTTAGTTCCAGCATTGAACCCCATTCATTTTCAGTGCTTCCGAAGTACGCTCGCTGGTAAATTAATGAAATTACTGTATTTTTTACTTTTACACACATTAGCCGACCTCTCGTGAATCTAGTCTGTAGTTATATGTTATGTAGCCAGATCTAGTAAATGTTTATTGGAAGATAATAGGTTGCAGCGATAGCTTACGTGACCAACACTTCACTAACGCTGTTAGCTAACTTATGGTAAAATATTATAATAAATGGTAACCTGGTGTATATAATATTTTTTATAACATCATATAAATATACAACATATATTATTTGAAAAATATATAAAATATTATATATATATATATATATATATATATATATATATATATATATATATATATATATATATATATATATATATATATATATATATGAAGAGTTCAGATGCAAAAGCCTCTAAATGCCATTTGAAATTTTCTTCTTTAATGATGATTTTTATCAAACTTGTATATTTAAGTTCAGTAATTTCACTTAAATAACAATAGGTAATTATCATTGCCATTTAAGTGAAATCACTGAACTTAAATATACAAGCTTGATAAAAATGATCATTAAAGAAGAAAATTTCAAATGGCATTTAGAGGCTTTTGCATCTGAACTCATATATATATATATATATATATATATATATATATATATATATATATATTAGATATACAGTACATACACACAATTGATTTATTTAAATGGTTTAGGGTTATGCATGTGTTTGTGTAATGTATATAGGCATACAGTAAATATATATATATATATATATATATATATATATATATATATATATATATATATGAAGAGTTCAGATGCAAAAGCCTCTAAATGCCATTTGAAATTTTCTTCTTTAATGATGATTTTTATCAAGCTTGTATATTTAAGTTCAGTAATTTCACTTAAATAACAATTAATAGGTAATTATCATTGCCATTTAAGTGAAATCACTGAACTTAAATATACAAGTTTGACAAAAATCATCATTAAAGAAGAAAATTTCAAATGGCATTTAGAGGCTTTTGCATCTGAACTCTTATATATGAAGAGTTCAGATGCAAAAGCCTCTAAATGCCATTTGAAATTTTCTTCTAGAATGATCATTTTTTATCAAGCTTGTATATTTAAGTTCAGTAATTTCACTTAAATAACAATTAATAGGTAATCTTCATTGCCATTTAAGTGAAATTACTGAACTTAAATATACAAGTTTGATAAAAATGATCATTTTAGAAGAAAATTTCAAATGGCACTTAGAGGCTTTTGCATCTGAACTCATGTATATGTATATGTATGTATATATATATATATATATATATATATATATATATATATTAGGGTTAGTTATTATGTGTGATTGAAACATGTGTAGGCCAATACATAGTATACATCCTATAAATCTGTGTGTGTTTTCTGATAAATGGTTTAGTCTATGAATAGGGTAGGATGAAGGGCTACATTAGCCACTGAATTGAATCCCAACAGGATTATATTTAGGAACAAATATTTTACTCATTAACTCATCATCATATCTTTATTCAGGACATACATATTAAATGGTCCGTATATACAAAATAAAGTACATTCAAAATAGAAAAGATACCTAACAGTTAAAATTTACCGAACATTACTGTAAATATGGTCATTGCTACGTTATGGGAGCAGTCTATATCCCTCCTAAATCATTCATTTGTACATGCACAGCGTAATTATTTATATTTTATGTTGGTTGTCGTGATTGTTATCCTGAACGGGCCACCGGTCCACGGGTCTTTGCGTGATCACGGTAGGCTAATGGCTGAATCGGAATTTATAAGCAAGATCACGGGTCGGGAATCAATAAGTTAACCTACATCCCAGTTGTGCTAAAATAAATATCATGAGACGTCCATCATCAGATGAATGACATGGAAAAGTTAAGTTAGAGCCGCTAAAGCCAGTGCAACTACCAATGTGAACATGAACACAAGCTTTTCCCTCCAAAAATATACAGCCTAAAAAACATCTAAGTTGTCACCCTGTCTCTCCAAATGCAACACTGACATTAATCAAACGCAATAAAAGCTTAAAAAGTACTTTGGTGTGCCTTTTATTTTATATTTACCGTTTAATAATGCAATCGCTGCTGTCTGTCCATAGAAGCGCATGACAGCCCGCGTCTGTTTTGGAACTATTGGGGCTTCCATGAACCACGTGACAGCCTTGCGGCGACATCAAAGCGTGTCGCCACTCTCTCGGACCATAGACACAATACATAGACGCCCTATTGGCCGCTTTGGAACGTTGCTGCTATACGTCAACGGGTCCGCCATTTTGCGGAGGTCAAGACTGCATTGTAATTAAATGTGAGTAAACGGGTGAGCTGCGTTTTTCTGGATAAAAACATTCTTGGATAAGAATGGTGATCCCCATACGGAGATATTTAAGTTTGCTCATTGTGGAAAAAGCATTTTATGTGACTGACCAGATTTTAGCAATAACATTGATAACTGATGGATCCTTTATGATAATACATGTTGTGGTACAACTGGGCATGCAGTGCAATGCAAATAGTAATTATAACATAAAGTGAAAAGTAATAGTAACTAGTTTAGTCAATACAATAAACAAATAGTATACAGCAAATAAAATGGTAATGAATACATGTACAAATATTGATAATAGTTTATTAATAATAATAGAATAAGACATTTCAACTACAGAATAAACACACACACAAAATATATTTAATCTTTAGCTATTTGTGTTAAATTTCTGTTTTATTGATCAGTAATAGGCTAGCCATTATAACAGAAGTAACTTATTTTTACATACAATGTTAAAATAGCCTAAATATAAAGTTATGAAACTTTACTTTGCCCTCAGCCAAAACTATTTACCAAGGAACCATTTATAGATTAATGAGACCAAAGATAAACACAAATTATACGAATTATATCTCATGTTTAACGTCTAGACTAGAGACATCCGAGCCAGCGGCAACCGTCAGAAGCACTGGCCGTGGTACGGCTGTTCCAGGCGGGGGAGACGAGCGCTGGGCGGGGGCGCAGCAACTCCGAAAACTTCAGATCAAATTTTTAAATAGGCTCTATCTTTATAAACAAACCACATATTTGAGCTTTAAACAACTACATTGTCGACTGAAAAACTATTAAAACTACATTGCGTGACACAAAACAGTAGTATTTAATCTCTAAACGTTACTTAGGCCTACTAATTAAATCATGACCAAATACAACCAAAAACAAACGTTCAGTCTTGCTTGTGAAAGGTGCTTCCTCGAAAGCTGTTTTACAGCCCCAAGCAGCAGCACACAAATCAGGCATTATGGGAAAGTTGCTCTCCCCAATATGGCGGCGCCGTTGACGTACGCTCCAGCGGCCAATAGGGCGTCTATGTATATATTATGTCTATGGCTCTGAGTCTGACTGCCGCGTTTTGGCCTACAGAGTGACGTCGCAGAGCGGATGACCGTTTAAGGATGACGGCCCCACGGCTCGTCCGTGTCAGACAGTAGTAGCGGTCGATAGGGCGTTTATCTGATGTCTATGATTCTATCTCATATATTTTACCTAGATTCTACATCATATATATAGGCTATTTTTTTTCTACACTGTCGATTGCATAGTGCGCGTGCAATTTAATGTTCTCAGCCGCATTATTTAGATGGACCGTTAGAGTAGTATTTCTTAGAAGACAACGGACACTTGGATTAAACACAACTCGGTAAACACACAGTTACTCTCCGGTTTGTTTTGTGTTGGCTTACCTACAGTAACGTTTCAGAATATGGGGGAGCGCGCGCTAGTCTAACACGTTTAATGGGAAAACCACCGTATATGAAAAATTATTGCCTAATAACTATCCAAAGTTCGTCCGACAGATAAACTACTCCTTACAGACACCGAGAGCTCGCGACTGCCTCAGACTGCTTTAAAGAAACTCACACGAACGTCTGCAGCCACTTCACTACAGGTAAGATATCATGCAGAGTCCGCATTCAGGTAATAGTGCCTGTATGCATCTACTTATTGGTCATTGGCTTACATATTTATCCTAAATGAAGTGTCTTGCTAAAGGGCACACAGTCATGTGGATTTTGAATGTACAACATTCACCAGCCTGAAAAATCCCACCACACCACCAATTGTTGTTAAAATAAATTACTTTGTTCTCATATCTTTGTGCAGAAGTCAGCATGAAGAAATTGCTTGTGGATGTGGACTGTGGTGTGGATGATGCTCAGGCTATCATGATGGCTTTGGCAGATCCGGATGTACAGATCCTGGGCATCACCTGCGTTCAGGGCAACACTTCAATAGAAAATGTCTGCAAGAATGTCTTGCGTGTCCTGAAAGTTTGCAATCATTTGAAGGTGAGATATGCTTAGAAAAAGATATGCTTTTTGCTTTGATATGCAGTCGATAACTGGCTTCGAGTTTGAACTTCATCTCGTCCCTTTCCCTATAACACTATCAAAGTGTCAAGTAAGCTTCACTAACTAACTTGCTGGGCTGCATTAAAAAGGCAGACTACAGACAATGTCTTCGATCACAGACAAATTTGAGAGAGAATCCCCCAAAAAGAATATAACAGTTTTTTATAGAATAGGAGCATGGAAAAAATGACATGATACATAATACATTACATGATTTCCCTACCATAGTTTTTTCATATGCAAACACTTCTGTAACTTGTTAGAAGCAAACTTCAATCTCAAATCATAAAGTTGATTACTTTAATATGTCATGAGACTATTCTAGAATGTTATATTTTTGAATTTGTCTTGTCAGCATCTCAGAATTTTCGACTGGTTTCGACACGGTACGTTTTCTGCAAATGTTAGAATGTAAGGCCTAAAGGAGAGAAGTAAGATTAGATGTTAGAATTATTATTAGTTTAAAATACAGTTTACTATTTTATTTATTTAAAAAATCCATCACAGTGGGATAGACATTTTGACTTAAGTATTGTGCAGTGATTTCATTATATTACCTGGACCAAGTATTGAAGTCGGCATTAAATGGAAGTCACTATAGTCTTTTCTTCATTATTGTGACGTATATCAGAGCATGGTTGCGATGTCTAGGTATCAAAAATAGCTCAAATGTAGCCCATTGACCTTATCAAAAAAATATGCCTCTCCCATATCTAAAATATTTTTCAGTCACTGTTATGCAAATATGAACACCACTTGATTGTATCGTAGTGATCTTGAATACAGCTTATCAAGCACAGTTGTATCATTGGTAGAATATAAAATATTTCAATACAAGCAATCCAGTTAAATATTATTTATGCAATATGTCAAACCTTTGACTCAAGGGGTGGAAAAATTAACCCACGGCAGGAGTTTAAAATTAACCCAATTCAAGTCAAGTCATCTTCATTTAAAGTGCTTTTAACAATATAGATTGTTCCAAACTCTTAAGTTCTCTATACGGCAACTTTAAAAATGTGAGCCTGTGAGAACACTGTTGGCGTGCACATGCGTATTAAGAGTTCATTCTATAGGCATGTAGAATATATGTGCGCAGGCACTTCGGCGTAGCCACGTGAACTGGAATTATCCTGACAACAATTATCTGTATAGAGGTTGTAGTGGCTTCTTTCCTTCTTAAGCCACTCCCGTGAGGTAAAGTATATTTGACGCTACATCTGTTTTAACAAGACTTGAGCTACATTGTAACAAAAAGGTGAAAACTTGAAGACAAAACAGTGTTTTGTAATGAAGGTCAAAAAACTCCCTTCCCCTCTGCCCTTGCCACATCACTTCCTGTTTAAGATGGCTACCTTCAGGAAGTCCCCAAAAAGGGGTTCAATTCCTTCCCCTTACCACTTGGGGGGAGTGCAGACAGTAGTTACATACAACCATGACATTAAAGGGTAACTAAACCCCTGGGCAAAGCCTGACTCCACCCACTGGCAATATTTGAAAATGCTGAAAAAGTGGGCAGACCCCAGCGGAGATAGAGGGGTACTCACAAGATGGGTACTCACTCTCAATACTCACAATTACAACTCCTGACTCCCTACAGTGGTTTTTGACGACACAATCTGGTTTGTTTATACTGCCAAGGGCGTAGCTCGCGTGGTGAGCTGAAACCTGCGTACGTCACGAAGTGCGGAACATCTAATAGGAAAATTCAACTGCAGTAGCCACCGTTCAACCTGAAGAGGGCAGCACTAAGACGTTTTTTACACCATATATTGTAGAAATAAAACACTTTATAAACAAATGTCAAAAAAGTTACTCGAATCAATGACTGGTATTAATAAAGATCCATTCTTACAGATCATTAACTAAAAAAAGTTGGTCTAGTGTTTAGTTACTCTTTAAGTAACATTATTAATAGCCTTATGGCTCCTACATTCCAGCCCCTTAATTGACGATGACAAGGCAATTATATAAAATATACATATACTGAGGAGCCATATAAGCACATATTAACAAAGTACTCCAGAAGTCTGTTGCAGCTTTGCGAGCAAGAAGGGTTGCTTTATCAGCAGTTACTTTTATCCTCATTGACGACACTGATGATGGTATACTTGAGCTGTGAGAACTACGAGATTTATGATACCTCTTGGACACATTCGAAACACTATCACTTGGCTCGATGAGTGTTTGTGGATCCTTTTGAACATTTTTACACATCTCATTCACTCATAAAGTTTTCAAATGTAGCCATTTTAGGCTCAAACCAGTCAATGCGCTCATTTTCTCTGATCTCGTCAGATAGTTGTTCTTGCACAAGCCTATGAGCAGTCTTGAATTCTTCAAGTGACATAAAAAATATCTCAGCACTTCTTTTTATTGATTCCACATCACAACCCTCAGCAAGCAATATGCCTTTACTTCATTCATCCTACGTGTGCACACACCAAGCTTTCCCCTACGCATAGAACTGAGGGATCCAATGCTTTGTTCAACTCTGTCCTTTTCATTTTTGGACATTTCATCAGCCATGTTTGACACAAACAAGCACAATCAAGTATCCAGCTTTCCATAGAATCAGCAGGCCACAATGTACAGATAAGCATCAGCTTCTTGTACCATGCTTTGATCAAAGCCAAAAATCTCAACCACAGCTTTTAGAAATAAGTTCACCCTTGTTTACTCACGCATTGGATGAATTTCAGAATCCTTTCAAAGCTGTCGATACGTGTCACTCATGGCTTGATCATTCCAGATGTAGGCCTTGATTGGGCCTACCGCATGCCTGCATGTCCTTCTTAGGAGTTTTTTGACTTCTTTCCATGTAGTGGCTTCTTTCCTTCTTGACTTGAGCTTTATTGTAACAAAAAGGTGAAAACTTGAAGACAAAACTCAGTGCTCCAAAACAAACAGTGTTGTGTAATGTTGGTCAAAAACTCTCTCCCTTCCCCTCTGCCCTTTCCACATCACTTCCTGTTTAAGATGGCTACCTTCAGGAAGTCCCCAAAAAGGGGTTCAATTCCTTCCCCTTACCACAGGGGACAGAGGGGCACAGAGGGGACACAGGGGTTTCTGTCCCTCCTAGACAGTAACACAACTACTTTGACGCTTCAAAAAGAGATTGTTAAACTAATCCGTATGAATTGAACGGTTTATTCCATAAAATTGAAAGAGATTTTTTTGATCGCTTTATTTGAAGAACAGGTTAAATTCAAGCTTTTATTCACATATATATATATATATATATATATATATATATATATATATATATATATATATATATATATATATATATATATTCATCTGCATTTTTGGGTGAAGTAACCCGCTAAATATAGAGCCGTTTTTGCTCTAGATACCTTTAAAGGAGTGAGCAAAGACGAGCATAACCAATGTTCTTCACATAAGCAGGTTGATAACTAAACATTTTTTTATTTTGTTTTTCTCACTAACATTTAAATATTTAAATCAAATTAAATGGCAACAGTAAAAATAACTAGCTAGGTTAGCTGATTGCCTTAAAAGTCCATTGATTTCGCCATCAGGTCATGGTCACAAAAGGTCCATTTTGATTTCATGGACTTTCAAGGAAGTCAATAGGCAAATTTTTGATTGTATATTGGCTTTGGAATTCCAATACTAGCTCCTTGTTGTCAGTTATTTATTTAGTAAATAATTGATGTCATACTTCCTAAAGCAGAGGTTTTTCAAAGAGCTATACTTTGACCCATTAGTATGTCCTGTATTGTATAAGTATTGTGCAATGATTGCATAACTCATGACAACCTGCAAAAATTGGTGAACCATTCTGCTCAGCACTAACAAAGGGATTCACGAACAACCAGCTCAAAAGAATTTTTTTTTTTTTTTTTAATTCAGCTACATTTAGTCTTGTGCATTGATATGACCCTTCATGGTTTTTTAAAGTCTAAGGAATTAGAAGGGGTCACTCTTAAGGAATTGTTACCACTATAATACTGAAAGAGTGAATAAGACCACCGAGAAGCAGTAGAACATCGAACATAGCCAGCACATGACAACAAAATCAGAAAAACTGATTGTGTCTCTGAATTGTTAGACTCCTGTATTTCGTGGAGCGACTAAAGCGCTCTTGGGGCAAAACATCAGTGCTGGAGATTTTCATGGCAAAGATGGACTCGGGGACGCCCCAGACCCCCAAGCTCCTGGGCTGGAACTGGTCCAGAAAGAAGGCGCTGTGTCAGCCATGATCCGAATAGTCGATGAGAATCCTGGAGAGGTGAATATGAATCTACAGTAGCAGATATTTGAAATAACATGCATTTCACCAAGTATTTTTACCATGTGTTGTTCCTGCTTCTCTAAGGTGTCTTTAGTGGCCACGGCTCCGCTGACGAACGTGGCTTTGGCGGTGAAACTGGACCCCTCCTTTCCCAAGAAACTCAAAGGCCTTTACATTATGGGTGGCAATACAGACTGTGAGTCCCTAAAACATACTATTTTATCAGGATAGGGTGGGGCAATATATCAAATATTTAGAACTGTTAAGTTTAATTTATTTAAAGTTTAATGTGAGTGCTTTGATAGATTTGTTCAAAGTAAATCTCTAAAGTCAATGTTTTTATTCTTTAAACAGACTTTTACTTGGCAGTGATGGCTTCTCTCAATGAAATAAATCTAAATGGTCGCAATTTACTAAAAATGAATCAAGGCCTTTAAGCCATGTCAATGCACAACTATACAGTAATATAGACAAACACTACCAGTCAAACGTTTGTAATTACGATTTTTGAATGTTTTTGAACAAGATGTTCTCTTATTCTCATCAAAGCTACTTTTCCAAATACAGTAAAAACAGTAATATTGTGAACTATTACAATTTAAAACTTTTTTCTTTTTGATTTTAAAATGTAACTTATTCCTGCAATGGTAAAGCAGACATCATTCTAATATTCTGATTTGGTGCTCGGATATTAATAATGGTTCTTATTGTTATCAATGTTGAAAACAGTTGTGCCTGTTGTGTTTCTGAATTCTTCCCAATTTGCTTCCTTAATTTGACTACAAGAGTGTATTTTTCAAAAGGATGAATAGTACTTTTATGCAATGCAATGCAATATTGCCCAGCCCTTAACCAGAATCATGTGCCCCTTAGTAATCTACATGCAAACATAATCAGTCTGATCTGTATTGCTGGTCCTCTATATTAACAGTTTTCATGCAATTTAAGCTGGTTAGAAATATAACAGCTGCTTCTCTTTAGCTCGCGGGAACACCACTATGTGTGCAGAGTTCAACTTTGCAGCTGATCCTGAAGCAGCTTATATTGTCCTGAATGAATTCATTTGCCCAATTTACATTGCAACCTGGGAGTTCACCTGTAACAGTAAATTACCATGGGTGAGATACTCTTGTCTTTAACAACCTAAATAGATGATTATGTATAATGTCAATACAACTGTTTGTTGGTGTTTATACATTCTTGTATACACAGCATCCATGTCATATAATATCCACGCATGTCTGTTTCAGGATTTCTGTGACGGTTGGCTGGCCCAGGACACGGATAAGGCTCGCTTTATGAAGCAGATCTTTAAGCACAGCATGGAGTCCAGCCACAGCGAGAGGATTGAGAAGGAGCTGGTGGCGGGGCAGGGATTCATCTCCTGTGATTCTTATGCTATGGCAGCAGCCATAGACCACACATATATTGTTGAAACCGACACCAAAGCGGTCACTGTGGAGCTGGCGGGGAACTACTGCCGGGGGATGATGATTGTAGATCACCTCGACCTTCTGAAGACGACTCACAAAGTCGAGATCTTGAAGAAGGTGGATTTGGAGAAGTTTAAAGTGCTCATGATGAATGCTTTGAAATGAATGTTCGTTAACAGCCATGATGTTATTACGGTACTAGATTATACTTTATTAACATTTGTTGTCAATTTTTACCCTCATCAGTGTCACTACACTACATTTAATTAAATCCTTTTTCTTTTGTCAATCGGTTTGAATGACATACAAACGTTTAATAAAATATACATTTTGATAAGTACTCTATGGAATATTGTTCTCATTTGTGGATGCAGTGATTAAATGAGAGATCATTCAGAACTGGAAAGACATTTTATTTGATGAATTCTGATGTTTGTGCACTCATGAGTATCATAATTGAATAACTCTTTTCCACAAGAAAAAAATGTGCTTAAAAAGCCAAATATTTACAAGATAGAAAGCTTTTTCTTATGTCTTGGTATCTTCATATAAACCAGTGTTATTCAGTCTCCCTTTCTACCTCTGAATCGAGATCGGGTGTCCAGCTGTAATAAAAAGAAGGATTTTAATATAAGAAAAGAAGACATCTTACCATGTTAGCACAATTGGCCATAGCGACTAGAACTATTAAACAAAATGAAATCAAATTGGTCTGACTACAGTGGAACACAGTCATTTAAACCACACACAAAAATGTATTGTGGTAGCACTACATAGGGTTATTTTAATTACAGTATCTTAGTACAGTATCTGGGTAATATAAGGTAGCCACATGGGTTATGTGGGCACATGGGTAAATACCTACCTATTACCCACATAACCCATGTAGCTATCTTGTAGCCACATGGGTTATGTGGGTAAAAGGTGGGCACATGGGTAAATACCTACCTATTACCCAGTTATTGTAATTACTATATATATATATATATATAATACTTTGTATGTATATGCAGAAAAGGACTGTAAAATAAAGTATCCCAAAATGTTAAATGAAACAAAACAAATCTAAAACAACTTGAACTTATGTTGCTTTCAAATTTAATTCATTTAGTTTAATAATTATAATAGTATCTCAAAAATACTAAAATGATCTGTACCACAGTACAAATGCTAATAATGTGGTACCAAAAGATCACAATTCAATGGTATTCCAAGGCGGCCGCCATTTAAAAGTTTCTACTTAAACAATGAATTGGTGTAGAACTAGAATCACAATTATGTCTGATTTCATTAAGAAAAATCTACATACTATACACTGATATATATTCAAATGCATCAAATCGAATAAAGAGTTTATGAATCAGAATATTAAATGGATTTGTAAAATCTCAATACCCAGCCCCAAAGGACTATCAAAAAACTTTTTTTTTCCCTAAGCAGTTCAGAAAAGGATATTGGAAACTGACCATGGATCTCTTGCACTCAAAGAAAGCCACCTGCAAGCCTTTGCAATGTCCTTCCTTCAGACACTCACTGGGCTTCTTACCTTCCTGTGGACACAACATATATGATGCACCAGTGACCACTGTAGAATTGCAACTATGGAATCAAACCCCATGCAAATGGAGGAAACTGTTTTTTTTTTTTTTTTTTTTTTTTGAATAGCTGGCCACGGTAGTGATCTCTGTGCATCAAAGGGTTTAAGAAATGTTCTAAACTTCTATTTGACATCTGAAAGGCCTATTGCAGATGAGCAAACACTGAAAAATACGCATTCCACATGTAAACACGCACATCAAATAGACTCCGTGATGTACGTGTATTGTCATAAAAAAGCATTCACTCAAACCAAGGTAAATGAATTATTTAGAACAGTGTGTGTATGTAATTGTAATATTGTACAACTACTAGTTTCCATGTTTTAAACTGTGAGTTTTATATCACCCAATATAACAGGAATTATCCATTTCATGTGCAAAAGGAATAAAATCATGACATAGATCTGTGTTGTGATACATGTTGATATGACGCTGATGTTACCTTCACTACACAGTCATGCTGAAGGAGACAGGCTTTGAAGTCCTCTCTTACTCCAGCGCAGGCGCGGCCATCTTCCTCTTTATCTTCGTAATATTTGGGCATTCTGTAGCGCTTTCATCCAAATGAGTTAAAGTGAAATATGGATTCAGAAATGCGGCAAAAAGAGTAAAACAAGCTACTGATAAGTCAAATGTGAGATTATTATGAAAGCGGCCATGATAAATATGACGTATGTGCGGAAGTGGAACACAAGTGCGTTGTGGGAATTGTAGTTCGCGCTTGCGAAGCTCAGCTAGTTTCCACGGATAGTAATGCATATATTTAAATATATGCTTAACAATAAAAAGAATAAAATGGCATCATTCAACGCTATTTCCAATTAAATTTTTGGAAATAGTATTTTACACTTAATTTATTTTATTAATAATTTTACTGTCCCTGTAGCAGTGCAAAGTAGTTATGCAAAGTATTTATATTGACCAGAAGATGGCGCTAAAATAATGATTTTGTCCCTCAAAAATATTTGTAGACTTAAAGGGGTAGTTCATTTAAAAAAAAAAAAAAAAAAAAAAAAAAAAAAAAAAGTAATTCTGTCATCATCAGGTCCAAACCTGAATGAGTTTCTTTCTTCTGCTGAACACAAAATAATACATTTTAAAGAATGTTGGTAACCAGACAGTTGACTGTAGTCTTTGAATGACCTTCAATAGTATTTTTTCCCCTACAATGGAATTTAAAGGCTACCATAAACTGTCTGGTTGTCCAGCAAGAGAAAGAAACTCATACAGCTTTGGAATAACCTGAGGGTGAATCTATAATGACAAGTGAATATATTTTATATCACTTTAAGCCACACTTACAAATACATCAAATTTCATTGCTTTAGATAAATTGTCAAACCACGTGGTAATTATTTCAAAGAAATACGGCACAAGCACACTTAAAAAATGTTTCACAAAAATCTATTTAGCTCTATACGACAAGAGTTTGGACAATTTAATTTGTCAAATATTAGTGGAACATTTTTTTAGTTAGTCCAGGTGGTTAAGTCACAGCAAAAATGGCTCTCAAAAATGTTATTTCTAGCACACGTTTGCAGAATCTGCCTGATATTTTGTTATCTAATGCAATGAACATTCACAGATTTAAAGTGTGACTTGTGTGAAGTGTGCATGACATTTATTATAATACAATAATTGCATTAAGAAAATATTGTTTAGGCCCTAAAATGGCATGTTAATCACAATCACAATATAGCTTTTAAAAGCATGAAAATGTCATTATGTCACTCACATGTGCATGATTAACAAATGTGTAAGATGCAATAAGGGGGAAACTAATGATGAAGTATGACAAGACTGGTTCATTTTGGAAGAGTTTATTCAAATCAATGTCAGAGCTGGAGAAAGACAGATGAAGGCACATGAAAGTCTACAATGCACCATACACGAGGAGCATGTTTCATGTCTGATTCATCTCAATGCATGACTGAAGGGTGGATTTCAAGATGGACATCCCAGAAACGCCTCATGACAAATCCATCTTTCAGTGCAATAACAGGTGTGGAAACGGATCACTGAAGCAAATCTGCAGCAATTGAAAAACTAAAAGGCAACAATATGGCAAAACACTGAAATTCACTTGTGTTTTCACTTGAGCATTGTGTCACATGAGCATGTAAAGAAGGGTGATACAGAGCTCCATATTAGATCAAGGATCTACCTCAGTCTCTCCTCTCAGGAGAGATCATGAACTAACTGTAAACAAATGCTATGACGGTACATTGGATTTCTATTACAAAACACACATTTCTCAAGTACTGCAATTCACAAGCAGCTCCAAGTAGTCACAAAAAGGAGGGTGTATGTAACTAAAAAGGATATGCTCTGAAACTTGAAGCATCAAGGATTCTACAATGATACATTATGCCAGGCTGAACTAAAACTTCTATATTATTAAAGATATATACAATCACATGAGATGAGAGCACTTTGGAAATCTGTACAGCAGTTAATTCAAAACCAAGTCTCTACTATGCCAGGAGTTACACGCAAAATAAATAAGAACCAGCACACATAATACTACCGAAATGTAGCTGCTCCATTCAATTTCCATTATAAGTCTATGGTTCTGGTAATATTTTGCTTCAGACCAGGCCCACACAGAATCTGCACATGCAGAACTCCACTGAAAGTTCTACACGCTTTTACATGTCGTGGATTATTGGATAGTTACGGAGCCCTCAAGCGGACATGGTGATGGGAATAAATATGCGACGGGAGGTCAAATTTATGCTTCAATGCTTATTGCGTTTGTTTGAAATTATATTTCAAAAATATTACAGTCCCCCGAGAAACTTTTTTTTTTTTGAGTTCCCTCATAAAAGTATTGTGTTCCCCTGAAAAACTTTTTATTTGCTCGGAAAAAAGCATTGAAATATATTTTGTTCTCCCACTTCATATGATGTTCTCTCCTTTGCGTTTGCTTGCAAAAGACTTGAAAATAGTTTTTCCACGCTTTGAAATACAATCTCATTTTTCCAATCACCATGTCCTTTAAGGGACTCCATATATTATACTTTTAATACCCTCAGCTTCATTAATCACATTTTACCACACAGAAAAAAAAAAAAAAAAAATCTGCAGATTCCATCTGGACTTAATCATGACTCACTGAACATCCAGACACAGCATAAAAAGAAGAACATTTTCCGACTGAAAGCAGATTATTTGAAATGAAATTGAAAATGCTCAATGAACAAATGAAAACACGAAAGAATCTGGAACATAAACATGAACGATTCATGCTCTAAACGTAAAACATCCCACTTAAATCAAGCATATAACAAATTGTCCTATTGTATGATTTAAGCGTTTTGGCAGGGTGCAAGGCAGTCCTTTACCAGGCCCTCAAGGGACGCTGGATGTTAAGGCACAGAGGTGGGCGGCCCTGCACCCTTCTGAACTACACAAAGATACAAACATCAACCATCTTCACTCGACTTCAAGCCACGTCATAAATTTCCAATGAATATAAAAACATTTACTTCTTGTAGAAATTAAAGATTTATTTCAAATAAATTAATTCACCTTCATAGATCGTCATAATAATAACAACAAGAACATCAACAGCCATTTAAAAAAACTTTCCGATTGAAAGCCACGATTGATTGGTTGACAATAAAATGACAGAGGAAAATCCACTCGTGTTGACCAGGTAGAGGCCTAAGATATGCTGTTCGTTTTAAGAAATATGTTTTTAGATTTTGGCAAAGTAGTCAATAAAATAATAAACAGTTTTTTTTTCAAAATGTTCTTAACAGAGGGCCTGAAACATCAACATCCTGAAACAAAAAACCTATAAAAACTATATAAATACGTAAATAAAATAAAAAGTTGACGTTTCTGTCGCCCTACTTGTTCATCTTCCAGGCGTGGTCACCTGACCCAGGGTTTGAGGTCAGTTACAGCCTATGACGGCAGAGCGCTGAGGACATTCTTCATCAGTAGGGGACATTTTCTCCAGCATTGGGTGCAGCCTTGAATCCTGAACTTGAATCCTTCATGACAGCAATGATTGCAATTCTTCACGACACAAATTCAGTGTCTGGAAACATTCTGTCAAAAAGTGTCTTTTTCTGTACAGTAGTAGTCACATTCACGCAACAGAATTCAGGCAATAGTAAAAGGGAAAAAAAACAAAGTCTGACGACAGAAGGGAAAGCCAAGTAGATGAGAAGAGAGAGTGGTGAAGGTACCAGAGGAAGACGAAATGACAAAAAAAGTAAGGAAAAAGTAAAGTTTAAGAGCAAGGGTTACTCCACGTGCTCTAATATAATGTCACGGTCACTCTTGAAGCGCTGTAGATGCGAACAGCATGTCCTTGTCTAGATGACCAGAGGGTCTCAACCACTGGACACATTCAGGTAGTTATCCAGGAATCCTCTTGATATGGATCTGACAAGAGACAGAAGCCAGATCGATGAAGAACATCATCATCATCATCTATGCAAATACAAAAACATGTTCTGGTTTCGGGCACATAAGATTTCTTTGTAAGATTAAATACCAAAATAACAAATAAAAGTTAAGTCTGGTTCAGTGCAAAAATAGTCTCACATAATGAAATACTTGAATTAAAGCAAAAATAATGAATATAAATGAAAATTTTTACTACAAAAACTATACTAGCATTTAGTACGATATACTGGCAAATTCTAGACGGGTCTAAAGCAGAGGAAGCAAGCAGACCTCGCTCACAATCGCCCACACGGCGGAGTCTTTCTGGACCGTCAGACGCACAGCCACCACAGGGTTAAAGGCGGGCTCAACCGTCCCCTCTGCCAATCCTTTCTCAAACTGAGCTGAAGAAAGACACAAAAAGATATTGTAATGTTAAAAGGGAGAACAGGAATGATTATAATACATTACAATATTCATTTAGCAGACACTTTTATCCTAGGCGACTTACAAATAAAGAAAAATTTGAAGCAATTTGAAAAGAGCAGTGGAAAAAAAGTTATGGGGTTCAGTTACTGGAAGCATCTTCAACGGTTTCCTGAAGATTGTAATGGTGCATACTGGGTATATATAAATAATAACCATTTTTAGCTTTGTGTTTTGAAAGCTAAAGTACTATTGGGGCCTACACTACTATTAAAAAAAGATGGGGTCAATTTAAAAAATAAAAATAAAAATCAGCAAGGATGTATTAAATTTATCAAAAGTGACACTAAAGACTAGCCAAGAAATCTAGACGCACCCTGGCGACAGCAAAAATTATTTCACAGCCAGTGTGATCTAGCAACTCTCAATAGATGTTTTAGCTGGAAAAAACAAACTCTGGTCAGGCCAATCACATCGTGTATAGAGTCGGCGGCCGGGCTTAACATAATGACGACAGAGTTGCGACGGTTCACTGCTACTTGAAAACAAAGAATGGCTGCTGCTGGCGAACAGCTGTCTTTCGATTCGGTTTTGATCGCTACTCTGGATGATTTGCACTTAAGCTTTTCTTTGAAAACAGAACAAAAACGCCACTTGAGCCATTAAAAAAAAAAAAAAAAAAAAGATGTGTTCAGAGTTTTGCCGACTGGATACGGTACAAGTTTAATATATCAATTTGCATGGGACTCCGCCATCACCTTCTTCGTTGCTCTGATTGGTTGTAGCGCTATCCAATTGTGTGCAGAGAGAATTTGAAAGACAACCGTTTATCCCGCGCCCAGCCCTGTCAACTGTCAATCCTGTCAGCCCAGGATTGAGTCCAGCCCTGTCAATGATGAGTTTCCAGACCTAACATCTTGATGTAGGTCTGGCATGCCAGGCTAACAAAAGAAATTTCTAATGTTACAGGCACACACGCACATTAGCACACACACGCAAGGTCTCTCGCTCTCTCCCTCTCTGCCATGCGCACGCTACACAGTTTGAAGTGACATATTCACGTAGCCTTTTGAAAACCGGGACATTCGGTGTCCCGGGAGAAAGCATAACTTTTCCAAGACAGGTTATTCAAAAGATGGACAATCCCGGTGAAACCGGGACAGATGGCAAGCCTAACTGAAACGCCTTGAGTCTTGAGTTTTGTATCAGCAACATACACAGCACAATATTCCTTAATTGCCTTTATGCACAGCTGCACTACTTCCTGAACTTAAGCCAGCTCCTTGGTTCCTGTCTGTCATTATTGGATAAGTTGATTAATCCAGGTGTGCCTGACCTCAGTAGTCACGGCAACAATAATCAGACACACCTGAATAAGTTCGGCCAATAATGGCAGACAGGAAACAAGGAGCTGGCTTAAGTTCAGGAAGTAGTGCAGCTATGCATAAAGTCAATTAAATGAAGAGCCCAAAAAAAATAGGAGGCGAGGCCTAGTTGAGTAGCATTAGTAGTGTGTTGAAACTTGTGGTTATGGTAAGGGCTGTGACATTTCAGAAGCACGCTTGAAGCGGTTGACCAATCACAAACAACCGACCAATCAGAGCTCATTGTGCTTTCAGAAGGAGGGGCTTTATAGAGACAGGAACTAAACAGAGTTACTGTGTGAGACTGGGAAGAGAGGTGCTGCAACAATATGAAAAAAAATGTTTTTTGAACATTTAAGCATAAAAACCTATACTAGTAGACCCAAACAACAAAATCAATCAAGACTGTAAAAGGGACCCTTTAAAGAGTCAATGGTCTCCCCTATTTGCAAGCAAAGCACAATAATTTGCTTCTAGTGCAAAACTGCTGAATTGAGCGTGCGAGTAACAACTCACCAAGTTTATAGAACCGATCTTCTGTCCGTTTATATTTCTCTTTGGTCTTCACCTCAGCGTCCTGCAAGAGATAACATCCTCATTTAGAAGCACTTAAAGAGCCAAACAATGTTAATGCTAACAATGTTAGACAACTGTGGGAGCATTACTTATGATAAAATAGTAAGTAAAACCATGCACACAACCCCATTTACACAAACTCGGATATATTACCGACCTCATTTATTCAAGGAAAGTCTTCAAAAACAAACATCAAAAGCCCATTTGAAGGCTTTTTAAGCTCTGTATCACAGCAGGATGGCAGTACGCTGCCTCATTACCACGCTAGCTCAACCTGCGACGGACTGAAATGAGCCCTGGTGGCAGCGTACACAGGAGACCTACACCGGATATTCCTGTCAACCTGCTGATGTTAGACTCTAACAAACCTGTCACCTGGGGCTTGTTTTGGACATTTAGAGGAAAACATAAAAATATAATTGAGGACGTTTTATTTTATCATTTTACCGAAAAGGGCAGGATCTCGACAGTAGTGTTCTCGATTTTGTCTCCCGGGTGCTCCTGGTTTCCACTGCGAAAAAGGAACCTGCCAATCAAAGGCTGATTGTTAATGAATATGCATGTACAGGCACACACTCATGAATATTCGTCAACACGCATGTACAAACATTGGCAGGACATGGACAAGAGTCTTACACTGAACACACACTGGCATGCACAAAGATAAGGGGTCTCTAAACAGGCCCCTACTTGAGCTGATAATTAAATACATTCACACGCGCGTAAATTGACACTTCCATCTTGTTAGCACCGTTTCTACTCAGACAAAAAAAAAAGACAAAGAACGCCCAACTCATCCATCCAACCTAGCATGGATAAGAGCAGCAATAAATTAGGGTAAACAGAACAGGACCAACATAAATGTATTGCAGATATCATTCATTTAGATTTTAAATTACAAGATAATTTGAGAATTTATTCTGATTCAAGGTGAATCAGAGTGCCAAATTCTGACTGACGAGAGGGGGAGCTGGGGATGGAGGAGGGTTATACGCTCCTGATAAGCACGATAGCTGATAATAATATATATATATATATATATATATATATATATATATATATATATATATATAGGGTCGTATTCCTATTGGTAGACGTGGATCAGCTGATGCGGGCTTGACTAACGTGACCAAACAAAACTGATTCATGGAGATCTGTGTATCTGCTTAACAATGTTTTCTCCATTCTCCATTTCTTTCTCTCCAGAGGTTTTGGGTTACAGCGTCTTATTTTAGAAGCTTCTCATTAGCCACCTCTCCTCCCCTGTGAGGACAGTGAGACATGAAGACATGTGACTGATGTCGCTCAGTGAACATCACTTTTAGGAGAAGGTGAGGATTACAAAAAAAATCATTTGGGTGTGTGTATGAATGGTGAATTAAAGCAATACGTATAAATGCAGCACTGCTCTTTAGTCTGGCCTGAACCTCTCACACCATCCCCAGGTCATCAGGCCATCATTACCACCCAGCCTTGTAAATGTGTGTGTATCTCTCTCAGTCGCAGACAGACTGACCTTTCTATGTTGACAGGACGATCAAACTTGAACAAGACATAGTCTCCAGCCATTGGAGTAATGGCCCAGAAGAAATCCTCGCCCATGTAGGTCTTCTCAAGCGTGTGGCCTTGATACACTTTAAGAGAGGTGGACACCTCTGCCGGTGGGTTCACGTGAATCTTATGCAATAGAGGTTTCAGGAAGTCTTTATCCTGACAGAGTAAAATACACAGAGGAAGTTATGAGTAAAGTCAACAGGAAGTGTGGCTGATGCTCCAGCTGATATGTAACAGTCCTTAAAAGTAAAAATTGGATTAGGAAAAGGTCAGCTATTTAAGAAAAAAAGAAGAAAGTTTGTCAAAAGAAAACAGGATACAGGGGTAAGACGAGATGTTATAAGATAACAGGAAGCTTTGTATTGCAGAAAATCAAACTTTAAGAGTACACTGTGAAAAAAAGTAAGTGATCATGCTGTAAAGTTTAGTCAACTCAAATTTCTAAACTCACTTAATACAACTTCACATTTCAAGTTGATTAAACTCAAAATTAAGGCAGCATGAACACAAAGTTGAAACAATTTGTTTAAGTTGACCAAGAGGAAAGATTTGACAGATGCGAAACTCGAATCTAGATAGTTTTAAAGCCTATCTTAGATGATCTGATCACAATTTGTCAGCGACAGGTTTTGGACAACAATCACTAAAACTACATTTGTAATGTAAACAATAATTTGTCCTGAAGGTCCATCTACTGGCTTGTCAATTATCCATTATGCTCAAACAAGGGTTTTAAACTTTGGGCATCCAAGAATGTTTATACTGGGTGTAAAGCGTGGCTAGAAAAAAATAACACTCGTGTAATAAGAGTTACCGTGAGTTTCTGGATTTTCCCAGCAAGGGAGGAGTGTAGGCCTACATGCTGAAACAAAGAGGGTCTGAAACGAATGCGCAGACTCGACTTCTGTCTCTCACAGTGTTTCTGAAGAGAGAAAAAATGAGGAACACATGTACAGTACATTAACTGTAAGAACGAAGGAATAAAAATAGGGTAAAATGTATAAATAGTGACATAATGTGTGTGTGTTTGTAGAAAGAAAGACAAACACACACAAAAAAGGTCCCGTTCTGCTAAAAGCCTCTCAATGTCTCAGAAAGACACTCGCAGGAAGAGAGTATTAACTTACGGCATCTTTCTCTGGGTTGCATACTTTGACCCAGAGTATGTGATCTAGCAGCCAATCGATGGGTTTCTCCTTATAAAACATGAAGATAAACTCCACAATGAGATTTAGATCTGGGGCTTGGAACATTTTACCTGGGAGAGAGAGAGAGAGAGACAGAGAAATTCATTCAAAACCAAGTAGACAAAGGCTGCATTTATTTGATTAAAAAAAAATGTATATGAAATCTAGTAACTGTTTTCTGTTTTAATAAATCACATGATCACACGTCACATGATCCTTCACAAATCATTCTGATATGCTATAAAAAAAGCATTATTTTCAGTGTTGAAAACAATGGGCTCTATGCACGGCGGTATTTCCGGTGAAGGTCTAAGGATGCTGGATAACTTCCACCGATCGTAGAGTCCAATGCAATACCGAGAATTTATATTGAATTTTATACTCCATGGTTATACTAAAGAAACGTTAGTCACAGAAACAGACACCCCTCGTTGAAAATAAACATAACTATATATAAAATGACATCTAAACATATGAAAGTTTCGTTTCAAAGACGGGAGGACAGTAAATTTTGAAGACTCTGCCATAATCCTGTTTTCCTCAGGTTTCCTCCGCTTAAATCCCCCCCAACCGGAAACTAACGAGCATCCTTGCGTCAAATGCGGAACTTATTCGTGCATTTAGCCCATTGTGCAATTTATGTGCAAACCGTGATACATTTTTTAAGGATTCTTTGATGAACAGAAATTTATTTGAAATAGAAATCTTTTGCGAAAGTAAATGACTTTAAATGTCACTTTTGATCAATTTGAACACATCCTCGCTAAACAAACTTTTCTGAAAGTGGATTTACAACCTATGACAAGAAGTCTTAAAGAGATGCAATTGGATGTCATCATGGATGTCATACGTTTACGTAGTTGCAAAGTTACTTATAGTTCATAGAATGTCTAAATTGGACCATCAAAATAAAGTGTAACCAAAAAGAAAAAAAAAAACTAAAGAATGTTTACGTAACTCAAATATCTATGAAACAATATTATGGTGCTTTTTGGGCTTGATATCTCCTGGACACAGTGTGCCTCTGATGTACGGCCAAGAGCAGTGAGATCATTCTATAAAATCTCTATTTCAGTGGTTTCCACAGCAGAAAGAGGAACAACATGAATGTGAATAAATGATGACGATTAAAGTGATATCTGAATAGCTGTACATATTAAACAAATAAAGATATTAAAAACATGTCACACCAATGAAGCCCAGCTGTGAAAACTCAAGGATCATCCAGTCCTCAGTGGCGAGTTGAAGGGCAAAGTTTTTCATGGTGGCAAAATAGTTTGGCTTGGCGACGATGTCATCCTCTAACTGTAAGAACAACAGGAAACAGATATGAACCACAGCACAACCCATAAACCAGATACATTTACTGACACAAGCTGCACTTACTATACATATCACTTCTAACTAAAAACCCCAAGAATACAAAAAAAATCATCACACTTCACACACAGACACTCTTGCCACTACGTAAGCACACACAAACACTAAGTTAAAGCATGTCGTCCTATACCCTTGAGTAACTTGAGTTCCCCCCCAAAAAACATGAAAGCAATACCTTTCCCCTCTCCTAAGAGAGCACAGCGTGTATAGAGAGCACAAAGACATGAAGACACTGGAGAGACTTATTGGCACGGCAGAGAAAAAAAAAAAAAAAAGAATGAAAACATTCGGTAGAGTCCAACACACAGACTGACAGAAGCACGTGAGAATGAGGAAGACATGAAAGTTGAAAAGACATAAATGAACATGAATACAAAATGATGCTTTTTTTTTTGTCTTGGGAAAATGTGAAAACGTTAGGAAAGAAAGACACTTTAAGATGCAGTAAGTGATTTTTGAAATACGCTGTTGAAAAGTGGATCAGACCGAGCACCAAAACACACTTGTAGCCAATCAGCAGTAAGGGATGTATACACTCATGATGGAGGAGAGAAAGAGGTCAGCACACAAGAGGTCAAAGGTCACTCTTCCGCCAAAACTAGACAAATATTGATTTCTTTTTTTTTTATCGTATTGCTTCGCTTCAGAAGGCCTTCCTTAACCCTCTGGAGATGGATTACTTTTATGATTTATGGTTTTTTCCTTTTTATTTTTATGTTTATTACCATTTAAACCCATTATAAAGCTTGGAAGAGCCAGGATATTTTTAATATAACACTGATTGTGTTTGTAATGAAAGAAGAAAGTCATAAACACCTAGGATGGCTTGAGGGTGAGTAAGATATGGGATCATTTTCATTTTTGGGTGAACTAACCCTTTAAGGAGCAGGAAGTCCTGAAAACGGTCGCCGAGGTTGCTTTATTGTTTCTCGATACACACGTTGGTTTTGCTGAGGTTTTTCACAGAACTAAGATAATGCTGTCTTTACTTGAATATACACATAACAAGCCATCTTCACTTGCTTGTTCATTATTATTATTATAAGTCTGGAACGGCTAAACCTCCACCACCTGTTTCGATCATCTGCTCCCAAAGTAGTGTATCAGAAAAGTGAGAATACATACTCCTAATATATGGTTTCTCTTTTGGTTTCACTTTCAGTGATCAGAATAACCCTTTCTTTTCTCATTTGTGATATATTAGCTACTACGGTGTTATGAAGGGATCTTTTCTTTTTTGAGGGGATGGAATTTGCCAACAAATGAGTAGAGGAGCTAAATTGCAATTAAACATTTGACTTGAATTATCATAGTAACAAACTGACATCATAATGTCGGAGCAGATTCCACTATTAGCTGTTGCCTGTGTTGCATAACGTGTGTGTGTGTGTGTGTGTGTGAATGTGGGGGTGGAGGTATCAGGATAGGGGTGTGATCCTTTTGGGTACGGAGTGTGTTTTGGAGATTTCAAATATCAACAGCAATTACCAAAAAACGCTTACTCCATCTTTAATACACACAAAAATTCACTACCATTCAAAAGTTTGGGGTTGGTTAGACTTTTTTTAATGTTTTTGAAAGAAGTCATTTATGCTCACCAAGGGTGCATTTATTTGATCAAATATACTGTAAATATTCTGAATTTAAAATATTCGTATTGTATATCTTTATTTTATTGTATTTTGTTTTTTATTTACATTTTTGTAACAATAAGTGTCTTTACTGTCACTTTTGATCACTACCAAATAAAAGTATACATTTCTTTCTGTCAAAAAAAATCTCACTGACCCCAAATTTTGAAAGACAGTGAAAATGCAATAAAATACATGTAATGTTTTAAATAAAAGCTTTTTTTAATCAAGAACAATTGGAAAGTAAGAACATATAAAATCTCATCATCCTCTATTCACAAGGTTGATACTAACTCCTCATTAATATAGTGGACAGTATCTCCGCCTCACACAGAAGACCAGGATTTGATTCTCCAACGGCAGACTTGCAAACTGAAGGTTGTGGGTTCGATTCTTAATACTACACAGGACAAATTCTGAGGCCTTCATGTCATGTGATATCGCTTATATCCTTAAAGGGTTAGTTCGGTATTTTACACTTACCCTGTTTTAAGATCGTTTCTGATGAAATAGAACGGTTAAGATTAAAATTTGGACAAATGCTGCCGTCCCGAGAATTTGAGGTTTCTGTGTTAGCAGCCCCACCTAACACAATGCTCATCTATGTGCACTAGAACAATCATTCATAAAACTCATTGATGATTAAACTTAAGTTTACAAAGATGTGAAACTTGAGTGGTGTTCACTCATATGCTCACACAAAAATCACTGCAAAAGATGCTAGTTGTTTTTGTACCAAGTCAAGTCAATAGAAACGGACAAAAACTACAATAAAACCTGTTGGGAAGCATCTTTTGCAGCGATTTTTGTATGAGCATATACGTAAGTGAACACCCCAGACCACTCGGTGAGTTTTTAACATTACAAATTAATTTTACATGCTAACAAAATTTCCAGTTGGCAGAGGCTTCTGCTTGGTCTCTTACATCATGTTATGGTTTTCACGTTTGCTTGTCCTCCAGAGAGAAACAAATAAGAAGTGTCATGTCAAGTGCTACACCGCTTTAAATCTGCTTCGACCATGTACAGCTGCTCTGACTAAAGCGAATTCTTTCCTCTGATCATATTCCCAGCTGTTAAATCATAATCACTTCACAAAAACTGAAATCCCCAAACCACAAAGTCCCGTTTCCCATGACAACCGCTACAGACCCAAAGGGTGTCTTTATGGTATATCCAGATAAAGGGTTACCTAGGCAACCCTTGAGCAAAGAGCTTTTGGTGTACTTTGTCTAATTCTGAACTGAAGAGCTTCCAGTGGGGATCTTGCGCACTAACTAGAAACCTAAACAGAAATGTGCATCGCTCGGGAAACTGACTGTAAGAGGAGAATTCAATCAAAAGATATTTTAAGTTAATTTCACATGTATGTGTGACATGCCGTCACTTAGCCAAGACAATAAATAAAATAACACTAATTATTTTCTTAAAAGTGAATTTAGGCATTACAAAGTACCATATGAACATAATAATTTTGAGATTGGCTAAAGATTACATTTAACACCTGTTATTTAGGATAATTATGTAAAATAATGTTTTAAAAAATCAACTTAAAAGGTAATCTAAATGTGACGATGACGATGTGCGCAGTGTGACTGTACTCATTGGACTCAACGACCTTCTTTCACTGCTCCAAGGTCCATTTCCGATGCGTGTGTTACCATGCTACAATCGAACAAGCGTTTTTGGCGGTCATCATGTGCACTCTGACCGGTCAGCAGCTACACAGCCCATTCACAGCAGGGTGCGATGTTGTTACACATTCCTCCCATAACCATCATTAACATTTTTTGACTTATGCCACAATAGCCTTCATTGCCCTTGTGCATAAATGAGCCTTGTGCACACAAAGCCATGTTTCTGTCAATTGATTTAGGGTAGAAAACAGTTTTGATCCTCATACAGGTAATGTAATTGTAGCAGAGATAAATATTTTTATTGTACTTTATATGCAGAAAGAGCTACAGGTGAAACTTAAAACATTTGAATATCGTGCAAAAGTTCATTTCAGTAATTCAAATTAAAAGGTGAAATTAATATATACATGCAAAGTGAAATATTTCAAGTATTTAATTGTTATAATTTTCATGATTATGGCTTACAGCTTATGAAAACCCCAAATTCAAAATTAGAGTTAGCTGTAAGCCATAACCATCCAAAATATAACAAAGGCTTGAAATATCTCACTTTGCATGTAATGAGTCTATATAATATATTAGTTTCACCTTTTAAGTTGAATTACTGAAATAAATGAACTTTTGCACGATATTCAAATTTTTCGAGTTTCACCTGTAAAAACAAGGCATGCATAGCTAGCTTTACCAAAAGAGTGTAAACCCTAAAGATTTCAAATCATTGCTCTGTTTCTATGACAACCACATGACTCCACCAAAGGAGTGAGTTTGGGGCGGGACAATCCATTTGCCAACCAATAGCAGACAGGCTAGTGTTTGGGGAATGGGAACCTTTATGACAAATCACTCTGTTCAGTGACACTAGTATTGTAGATGCTAAACAATTCACCTTTGAAACTGGTAATTTGATTACCTGGACATAATAGACCCCTTTGTTGACGGCATACATCATTAGAAAGGAATAGTCCAAATTTTGCTTGGTCCTCCATCTACAAAGAAACACAAATACAACACATCATACATGTGTTCAAAAAGGGAGATACACAGTCCATTAGCCTGAAACTCGAGGTTGAATCTGAGAGTTAGCCT
>NW_024121277.1:10736679-10793178 GCF_016745375.1 Pimephales promelas
GCTGCATTAGTCAGCACTGATTTCACTGAAGAACTATATGTGTCTGTGTAAGGCTGTCTCCTGTTGTCTCACATGTCTGGGGTCACTAAGAGTTGTGTGTCTTACTCACCACTAAGAGATGTATGTGTGTGTGTGTGTGTGTGTGTGTGTGTGTTAGTGTGGCATGGTGAACCCTACATTATGGTACATATGAAGAGTTCAGATGCAAAAGCCTCTAAGTGCCATTTGAAATTTTATTCTAAAATTATAATTTTTATCAAGCTTGTATATTTAAGTTCAGTAATTTCACTTAAATGGCAATGAAGATTACCTATTAATTGTCATTTAAGTGAAATTACTGAACTTAAATATACAAGCTTGATAAAAATGGTCATTTTAGAGTAAAATTTCAAATGGCATTTAGAGGCTTTTGCATCTGAACTCTTCATATATACCATTGTTATGGCAATATTTAAAATCCTTGTCGGGTCATTTTTTTAGTCCCCATGAGTAAAATGAGTAAAACCAAAGTGATGTGTTTTGAATATGTAAAAATGCAGAAAGTTAACTGTGATGGGTAGGGTTAGTGTAAGAGGTTATAATTTGAACAGTGTTAAAGTCATAATGTCTATGGAAAGTCCCAATAGAACATGTGCATGCGTTTATTTTTGTCTCTCAAAACCTCATCTCTTATCTGTTGTAGGTGATGTAACCTAATCAATTTGAGCAATATGACCAACTAAATGATCATTGGCCCTCATTTATGAAACATAAGCAGAGTGAATTTCTGATCATAAATATGTCCTAATATCTTAATATTTGTTCAGTCCAATATACAGTTTCATGGCCAATAAGAAATATTTATGCCCAGTAAATGTTCTCAATTCCCGAACTTTTGGTTTGGATGGCAGAAAGTTCATTGTTATTCGTCTCTCAACATTTCCCCAGTTTGTCTGGGAAAATCATCTTCTCCTGGCAGTGTCAATCAGCAACTTGGCTACATAGCGTTTGTTGTTTGGAATTTGTTTGAAAACAAGAGGAAAGGTTGGAGCGCTGACGGGCAGTGAATCATCCACCATCCTTCAGCGCTGAGTAATGAGTAACGGAGTGAAAAAGGGAAATGTTCTGGACAGACCTGTTGACTTAGATGAGGCTTGGATGACTGAGCTGCAGGCTAGTGTGAATCACCTATGTATTTTGCTACTCCTTTCATTTTATTCACTCTGTGCCCTCTGGAAATACCCACAACATCTGAACACAGTCCTCCTGTGTTAGTGTTAAACTCTAGTTTTTGAGGGCACTGCTTTAAATGACTCAAAGGTTCTGTAGAGTGAGAGATACACACACCTTAGACGATTGAAACTGGCTATACGCATTTTAGTTTCTCCATTTGTTATTTTCCCCCATCATTATTTTATATATTTTTTTCCATTCATTAATTTATTTGTTCATTCATTGTTACCCTAATTGATTTTCTGTGTTACTTTGGTTTCATGCGCTCATTGTTATCTTCTTTGGTTCATTACTTTGTTCATTCATCCATTTGTTCATTCATTCATTGATACTTAATTTGTTTGTTCGCTCATTTATGATTTTTACATTTGTTCTGTCATTTCTTCATTAGTTTGTTCTGTCATTCATTTGTTTGATTGTTATTTGGTTTCTTGATTAATTTACTGTTTCCTTAATTGGTTTGTTATTTAGACAATTAGTTCATTCATTTGCTTGTTCATTCACTCCCTAATTGAACTGTTTAGTTAATTTGTTCAGTGATTCCTCCATTTTAGTTTGTTGTTTCATTCGTTTCAACTTTTTTGTTTTGTTCGTTCGTTCGTTCATTCATTCATCATTCATTGGTGCCTTCACATCTTATTTATTCATTCATGTCTCTTTTTTAGATAGCCTGCTGTATTGTATTTGATTCACAAATTTCTAAAGCCACAAAGAAAAACACACGATCAACAGCTTGACTGAAAAAACATGTTACATGCCTTTTGTCATCTGATGTATAGTTTATACTGTTAGTAATGAAAAAACATGTTAAAATGTATCAAATATGATACATCAGGCTTTTAGAGGAATATTTATTTTGTACATCGCATTGTATTGTATTTGCAATGTGTACATATTTTGACCCCAACAATAAAAAACACATCATTTAAATATCATCTTAGATGGTATTCTTGAGATATAGTATATAGTTCTTTAGATTTTATAGATATTCTTTTTGGCCATTAACATCAGCATCTGCTTTTTTTCAGTTTGGGCCTCTAAATAAATAGATATGTTTTTTTCTACTCAAGTATGAGCTCCATATTCTCCTATATCATACTATATGAGCCATAAAATCCTGATGTATAAAATATGAAATTTAAATTTAAAAAGCTCGGAGTCTGTGTTTATGTTTAAGTGATAGCATGGCGTGTATAATTGCCACCTGCAGTGCTTAGTAGGACTCTGTCAAGCTCAAATACTCCTTCACCATTGCTGAATGTATTGCAAAGATTTTCATATTATGATCATTGAGTGCATATGTGTAAGATTCAAGATAATTTAGATCAGATCACATCATTGTGTTTGAGTGTGCACCGGATTTTGCGTTGCTAAAGGACACTTGTGTGATTTCCTCTGACAGTATGTGTATGTGCTTTGACGTGTCCCAGTGTGTGTAGCTGGAGGCCATGGCCTCTGCTCGCTGTGACATTGATACACTGCGCTGATGCTGTTCGGCTGAGCGGCAGTGGGTTTGAGACACAAGAACACACATGAGAAATGACCTTCTATGAGCAAAGAAGATGGAGACGGGTGCAGGACTCAATCACTGGTGCAGAAATGATGCATGTTAACAGAACATCTCTACTGACACGCTCTGGCCCGTACAGCAGTTTAGGAACTCCCCAGAGTACACACACACACACACACATTTACTGTATACTAGATAGTAGCTGTTTTCCTAGATAAATGTAATTTGCAAACAGTGATCATGCAGTGATGTCTTTCTGTGACCACCCCTCTTTCTCTCTCTCTCTCTCTCAGATTTGGAAAGAAAAAAGAAGAAAAAAACAAGACAGAGACAAAGATGAATGCACAGAAGCAGACGTCAGAAATTCTGAGTGAAGAGGAGTTGGAGAGGATGAAGGAAGAGAGAGAAAGGTAGGACTGATGTCATTACACCCCCACACCACATGAATCACGACTAAAAACCTTGTCTTGTATCCTAACAGAGATGAAACCTCATACTGTAAGTGAATGATTTGAAACGCTCAATATTCGTAGTAACTCTAGTAAACTAGTAAATGTCGTCACGCAAACACTCTAAAAACTTTTGACTGGAGTGTACATAGCACATTTATTAGGTACAATAGTGCATTTTTTAATTATATTATTATTATTTTTTATTATTATTAATTCTTTAAATGAATTATACAGTATATTTATAGTATATAGCCTCACTGTATTATGTGATAGCCTTCTCTGCAAACTTTAAGTGGTTCTTTTTTTAGTATTTTAAGGCATTGGTAATTATGCTACCTACCTTTAGAAACAACCTTTGTGATTTGACCACGACTGTGATGTCTAAATTGCTACCTACGTAGGCATCTTTAACTGTGCAGATTGTCCTAATGCAGTTTTATAGGGAGTCAGACCTAGATCCCTTGAGCTACCTTACAGAAACAGTGGCAAGTAATGTCCTCTGGGAGTAAAATAAATTCAGGAGTCAAGGCTCATAGGAGGACGACTTCTCATAAGAGACACAAGCGCACATCATCAGAAACACTCTGCACAATTGAAAAAAAAAATATTGAAATAGCATCTGAACAAAAGTGCTGATTGACTTATATTCTTAACCAACAACATCTGTTGAAAGTCATTTTGATATTATGCAATCTTTTAGTGATGAAAACCTGTGACAATGATGTTGTTATGCTTGCAGTTTGTACAAGTATTAATACACTCAATAAATAGTACATTTTAAAAAAAATAATAATCACAATTAACAATTTGATGAATAATAGGGTTGTTTCATTAGCCTAACTGAAGACTGTTTGCAGTTGCCAAGAATTGTAATATATTAATGTACATCCTGATAAAATGTATAGCTTAAGTGCACTATCTGGATTGAAGCTGTTGGCAAATGCATGAATATGAGTAAATTAAATTGATCAGGCTATCAATTCCCTACATAGTTTCTTAATAATATAATAATTTCTCAAACCAATCTGGTCATTATCACAAAACAAATCCCTTCAAAGTGATTCAAGACACTTAAAATGTCTCGTTCATCCTGTCAGAGTTTATTTTGTGATGATGACCGGATGACTGTACATTTATCGCACAGGTTCAGATCTTCGTCCCTTTCCATCTCATTCCCTCTGACAGCTTGTTGCGGTCCATTATTGAGATGGCACACAGCAATAGATTCCTCGTCCTTTCTCTATCTCTGTCTCTCGTGTGTCATGTATATTCTGCCAAAAGACAGGAGAAAAGGATAAATTTAGCTGAGACGCAGGGATGTTTTTGCTGTCATTATTTTGTGTGGTGTTTGCCGAGGCTTATTTGGACTTGGAAACGTGTGAAGTGTGAGCTGGAGCCGTGCTGTTCTCCTCCATATGTTCCAGAGTGGCATTTGTTCAGAGAGAGACTTTATTGACTGAGCCTGTTGAAGCTCCTGAGAGAGACAGAAAAGGAAAAAGAGGGAGAGGGAAAATCAGCTGGATGTGTCCGAAAGGTCTTTCTTGACCTTTCCAGTTGATTGTATTTTTGGAGCGGTACTTGAAAGTGTAAATACGATTCAAGTTCAAGTGCTTTCATTTGCGCTCTCGTTGCCTGTGTGGTTTACTCATTTGCAGAATTGAAATTATAGATCACATTCCCCCTTTCAGACTAAAAAGATGATAACTGATGCTAGATAGGTTAACATCAGCTTTTCTATGTTAAAGAATTGAGGCTAAGCACCAGGAGTTGAGGGAACGGCAGATTCGGGACCGGTTCTCCCCACCTGACGTGGAGGATGATGACCTGGACCCGAACTACGCCCGCATCAACAACTTCAGGGAGCGCGTATCACCTTCCCAGCCGCTATACGGGAACCGCAGCCCCTCTCCGCAGAGACCCCCGCCCCCAGTGTCCCACAGCAGAGAGCCGTCCACAGAAGACCCTCTGGACGGCCTGTATGCCAAAGTCAACAAACAACGAAGCCCTCCACCTACTGCTGCAGACAGGTAAATATGCATATATACATATTTCCTTGCTGAAAAAACCTGCGTAAGCCAGCCTAAGTGCATGTAGTGAGTGGATTTCCTCGGGATTGTGTTGATTGCTGAAGGATTCAAGTTAAATTGTACAGTCTTGTGTATTTTTCTCAGTCCTCATCTGTTTACAGAGTGTTTGTACTGCAGCTCTTAAAGAAAACAGTGGTTTTGTTCAGCTGAAGTCATATATTCATTATTGATTCAGTGTTGTTTTAATGATCATCAATTATTAAATTAGTTAATCTCATATCTAAAAGCAGTTCTGAAGAAAAGTGTCTGTGCGTTTCTCAACAGTGTTCGACAGCAGCGTCTCTACTGTCAGTTTATCTGCTTCAAGAACAGCGCCGTTATTACCTCGCTAGTGAGAAATGCCACGTAGCTTTTAAGTTGTTAAACTATTTTACTGAAAAAATCATCAGAGCAGCGCCGACAACACGTTTATTTGCGAGTATGTCCGTATTGTGTGTGTGTATGTGTTTGAGTGGGAGAAAAGAAATGTCCTTTTCCGTACATAGTAAATCGTAATTCTGTTGCAAAAAACATGGAAACAATTGGTTTTTATCCTATGGTTTACTGTATTTATTTGCTTGGTCAGTGTCGCTGTGGGTTTTGGTTCTTTTGCTGTTATAGTCTGTAAGGACCTTTTAAAAATAACTGAAATCATTTGGCGAAGTAATATGGAACTGTAATGCGGTCAAGAACTGCCTGGAACTACTTTAGCCGTGCGTTTCCCTGAAAATAATTGCACGCCTTACAACGTTTGTCAAGCATTCAACAGCACCGTGGTACAAGTAATAAATAGCCACATTGTAGTGTCTGAAATACACTTCTTTTTAATTGTTTGGTGTCAGCAAAATGTTGAAATAACTTACTTTTACTAAGCAAAGATTCACTAAATTAAAAAAAGACTGAAAAACCCAATGCTTCAAATTAATTTACTCATTCTGCGCATCAACAAAGAAAGATTACTTGCCAAGATACTAGCAATCTTCTTTTATTGTTATAAAAAATAATATTACTTGGTTTTAACAATTCTAAATTGGATGCGTCAAGTTTGAATCTGTTGTATAATATCTGATAGACGCACACCTGTGATGCCTGTTATTTGAATGCTATTTTAGTACAGCAAGTTGCTCGGCAACCGTAAAGAACCCATAATGCCTAATAACACACTTTAATAACAAGTTCTTCCTCGCCTTGATTCGTAATTCTCATAACCTGAAGACAGAGTAACTGCTCTAATATTGATTCTCTCATTCCTGTTGGACACACAAGCTCAGTCTTCAGCTCTGACACTGCCGTGTGGCACTTTTACTCTTTTGATTGAGCATCAGAAATATATCAATATATGTTTCAGTGGCGTCCACCTATGGTGAAGTAAGTACGTTAGCCTTGGAATTTATTTAAGTTCAATTTAAGTTCCTTTTTTAAATGAATCGCACATATAACTTATGTTTTTCACTGACAAATACAAGTGAAAACTTCTCTCTTATGCATGATGCAAAAGTAACTGGCATGTTCCTGTACATTATGTATATCTGAATGTCTTGCTCCCATTTTCCTTGAGTCACAAGGAGATTCGTTTAAAAAACAGGAATGTCTCTGTATGATGGGTCAGTTTTTGGTCAGATACAGTAGTTGGGTGAAGATGTCATAAGGAAACTTGTTAATTTAAATGAAGGGAAGGATGCATGCCACATGGAGACAAAGGTGTAGTAGCTATCTGGGGTCGAATGACATTCATGTGATTAAAATAGAGTTGACGTTGACTAGTCGCTGATGACGTGATTAATGAACAAATAAGCCTGAACCTTGAGCTGAGACTTGATTGTGGTTTGTTCTGTGCAGAGCAATGGGATATGAAACAGCGCTCCAACATAACAGCTTATTTGTAACAGTTATTTTGTCTTTGGGGCGTTATATTCCTCACAGATTTCTGATCATTATAAATCAAATAGATAATGTAGCACAGTAAAGATTACATTTAAATGAATGCATGAGAGAGCATTTGCATGTGAATTAATTCTACCTGGCAGCGTCTCTCTAGTAATAGTAAAGCTGTGGGATTTAGTGACTAAGAAATATATGCTAGAACTTTTCAGTTTCTAAGCAATTTTATTGATAAATCACACTGTTATATGGCAGGGGGCGCTTTTACACATCTACTGAAAGAGTACCGAATCTCCAGGTCAGCATCACTCTTGCATCCAGTTCTGCTTTTTTAGCTCACGGCGAGTGAAAGCCCGACCGATTCGGACTCTTGTCCGGTTCCACACGTGGTCAGATTCTCTTTTCCTTTTCCTAGTCTCTTCCGACCGCGTTTTCTTAGCTTTTTCCATTGTCGAGACGCATCATTGACGTATCGCATTGATGTATCACGTCTAAAAAGTGTTTTTTTTTGCTTCAAATGTTGTTGTTTATGTGTGTGACGTCGTTGCCGTAAAGCATGTTGTGATTCTCGCAAGATTTGTCTGGTGCACTCCTCTCAAACTTGCATTGATGGTTTTTCCAACGGTGTCCCCCCCAAGCTTTACTACCAGGATGATTCGCCCCACTTTGAGTTTGTTTACCACCGCAACTACTTTGAATCTGTTATATTAAACTAAATTCTTGCATAGTGTGCCTTTAACTATTGAAATATACGGAGCGTAAAACTGGACTTCAAAGATTTACTATCCTGTTGCGCCCTCTATAGGCCATGATCAGCGGCTAGTCAACGTCAAGCTTAAAGCGTCATGGCAGAGCAATAAAGTGGACTAGTTAACTAGTCTGTACAACCTTACAATGTCTGACTCTGTGGCCGTGTGTCTCCGATAGCTTCAGTATTGAAAAATAGTCTGGTTTATTTCCCCACTGTTATCTTTTTGCACTCTGTCACGCGGTGTGAGTTTGAATAGCACTGCATATTCATTTCTGCCCTGCATAAGGGGGAGTATTTTGAGTGAATTCACGCTGATAGGCTGCTGATGGGTAAATTGTGAATGAGAATAGCATCAGTGACTCTGGAGTCAGCGTGAGCACGCTCTCGTGTCATTTGAAGAGTTTGTTAAACGGGAGAGTTGCTCTGTTGTATGGCCTGTGTCTGATTTAAAAGCATCCTCTGAGAGTCATTAAAGCGGCTCGGTTATTTAGACGGACAGGCAGTTTAACACGCAGCCTGATGCCCACCACTGTCATAAAAAGTCTCTCAATATGTGTAGTGGCTTATACTGGATGGTCAGTGGTGAAGTGCAACAGGATTCTCTGCATCTAGACTGTTTTATTACAGAATGTATATATATATATATATATATATATATATATTTTTTTTTATTACCTTATGGATTGTTGGACATGAAACGGGAGTTGTGATTGTGTTTTCTTCTCTTTTTTGATGTATATCCTAGTGAAACAGCTTTTTTAACAGGAAACGATGTAGGGCAGGACTTGATTTTGACCATGTGGAAATGATTGGATTGTTGGATGGTTGTCATTTGCTGTTTTTGTTATGTCTTCTTGAGAAGGACAGGTTGTCCCATTCTCGTGCCAGAAAACATATCAAAGAAGAGGGAGGGGAAATTATTTTGATTAAAGATAATGAGGGATGCAAAAATTTGATGTCATGGTGACTTAAAACATCGTATTGTACTCTTTGTAGCATGTCCACTTATAATAAAATATAAAGTACTTCTTTTTTAAAGCTTCTTAAGACCATTTTTATCTTCTTTTGACCCTTCAAGTTCACCCAGAATTGGAAATATAGTCAGTAACTCGTGTGTCATTCGAAACCATTTTTTATCTGCAGAACTTTTGTGTCCGTACAATGAAAGTCTATGGTGTCTAAAACAACACTGCAACATATTACTTTTCATTATATGGAGATAAAAACCTCTAACAATATAATTTGTTATGATTCACAGTAGAAATAAAGTCTTACAAGTTTTGAACTACATAAGGGTGAGTGAAAGATAACTTTGCTCGCAAAGACTGTGAATAACTTTGATATGTATGCAAATGTATGCAGTGTTAATGACCTGTTTTTGCGACTTTGTTTCCATACATGTCCTTGACAGACTGTAGAGGGTGCTTTACATTGAACTATGTCTGTGTAGTACATTATATCATATTTCAATTATTTAATAAATTAAACTGACTGTTCTGCTAGAATCGTATTGCTGTAAAAGATTGTGTGCATGATATTTTTTTTTTAAACTTTTTTCTCTCAGTTTTTGTCTCTTCTTTCAGTACAGTTACGTATAGCACAATTTTAACCTGTGAACTGATTTAGTCTCTGAAGGCAAGACCAGACTTGTAGTGCATCTTTCAGATGCAATTACACTTGATGTAGACGTTTTGAAGCTGAGGTTTAAATGGAAAGGAAAGGAAAATTTCTTAAGCTACATCCCTCTACGTTAGTATTTCCTGGGTCCACTCAATAAGTAACAAAAGCAATTAAAATTGGCATTGGCAAGCAAATATAACTGAGCTACTCCCCAGTAGCATTAAGAAACTTCGTAGTGCATGGTTTAAGTGTCAATGACATATAAGAGTTTGCATTAATTATCTGGATATTATCTGGATATTATCATTCTGGATTATTTCTGAAGGATCATGTGACACTAAAGACTGGAGTAATGGAACTGAAAATTCGGCTTTGTCATCACAATACATTTTATTTATTTCAATTATTGTGAGACATAAATCACATATCATTTAAACAGCCAATACCAAAGGCATTTGTTTCCTTCTCTCCGTTCTTTTTCTCCTCTGGGCAGGTGAAGGATGTGGGGAATGTGGTGAGAGAAAAGAGTGAGGGGCTCTTGAGGTTCTCCTTATGAGAGAGAAGGGAGCGGGAGCTATTTGGCAATGGCTGTGTGAAGAAACGAACTGCTGCTTCAGCTCTGTAGAGACCCGCCACACTCGACACAGAAAGTTACTATAACAACCAGACTCTCCAGAGCTCTGCTCAGCTCCAATTAAAAAATAATCATTGTTCCCTCCAGATGTAGAGGGAAGGGGGAGACAGGTGACTCGCTTATCTGCACAGGGGCGACTGAGTTCTATATAGACCAACGGAGAGCGGGAGATTGGCAACCTTTCCTTCCACATCTCCAAAAACACTTTTATAGACAAACATATGAGGATAAAGTGGGGAATCGGTTAGATAAGAGGAAGAAATGGTCTACAAGGTCTCGGCACTCTACCTCGCCGTTTGAATGCCGTGTCCTGGATGTGCTCGAGAACAATAGCCCCCACACTGCACTAAGCAAACAGTCCTCCAATCCTCAATGTAACCCCGCCAGGGTCAGTGCAAACCCATCAAGAGCTACTCCACAGGTTACCAATGTCTACTTGCGTCCCCCATCAGCAGCCATTGTGCCCAGATACCTCATTGAAAAATTTGGCCCCCAAAAAAGCCACACTGTTAGAGCCACTCTTTCCCCTCCCTATCTCCACATGTACCTTCCACCTCCTCCTTCCCTGCTTTCTTGGGGCCTGGAGCGCAGCCTCACCATCAAAATAATTATAGAAATCACTAGATGGAGAAAGAAAAGCTTTTAGTGTTGGTTGTGTGAGTGCTGGAGTGCTTTTCTGCCCGTTAATTAATCAGCCATTCTGCTGAGCTGAATGAGAGCTGCAGGCGCGCTCGGCTGCTTTTAAAGAGTGCCAGCCCGCTCCCTTAAGTGTCTCCCCGTATCTGCAAACCCTTCCCTGTCCTGACACCGCTTCTCTGGCTCTCTCATTCACCATCTCTCCCTCAATGAGGATTTAATGTGTTTCCAATGTGTCTGAAAGAAATGTAGGTAACTGTGTTAGAAAAGGCCAAATTGACAACTAACTTAGATTAAAAAAATGGACTTACTGTAATATTTTATTGAAATGTACAAACATGTATACAATGGATGGATGGATGGATGGATGGATGGATGGATGGATGGATGGATGGATGGATGGATGGATGGATGGATGGATGGATGGATGGATGGATGGATGGATGGATAGATAGATAGATAGATAGATAGATAGATAGATAGATAGATAGATAGATAGATAGATAGATAGATAGATAGATAGATAGATAGATAGATAGATAGATAGATAGATAGATAGATAGATAGATAGATGATAGATTTTTTTTTTAATTTACCAAAGATTTGCACTTTCTCTGATGGCAACTTTTTGTTTTGTTTTGCTAAATAAGTTGAAAACCTGAATGAATTGATCAGCATTCAAAGAAGTAAAGCTGGTTTCGCCTAAAAAAAAAACGATGTAAAGTTCATAGAGGTTCATTGTTCGTTTTGAAATCTTTTTGTGCAGTTTTTGTGTGTGTGTGTGCCCTAAAGTTCAGACTCCACATGAATAGACGATGAAAGACTGAGAATAAAAGCATATAGAGGAAGTTTCTTCTGGTCTGTGGGTTCTCTGGGTCCTTATGATTCATCTGGCCTAATCTGGAGAACCGGACAAGTGCTACTCATGCGTTCCGCCCCTGATCTTTTCTCTTCCTCTCAAAGCACTTCCCTCATTCTATTTTCCCCTTTTTCATTCTGCATTTCCTCCTCTCATATTTGTTCAAGAACTTCCTGCCTGTCACTCATTGAAGAAAAGCAATTCCACATCTCTCTCCCATTGAAGCACGTATAGGAGAAAAAAAAAGCGTGCACACTCAAAAGCGCACGTGTGTGCGCTCACACAAAGCATTCACTTAGCGGTTTCTTCTAGATGCATCTTGTAGCTTAGCAACAAGTCATGCCACTGCATACTGTGCCGTTCTGTTTTTGGAAACAGGAGGATATGAAAGCTTATTTCTAAAAAGCAGAAATCACAGATTGATTTAAATTATATTCACCTCATTATTCCATCTCAGCTTGATTGGACTGAAAGGGAAATGCTTTATTTTCTTTCATTTTACACCTTTTTTTTCTGAGGCACAATTTTAGAAGTGAGGAATGAGGATTGAGGATAGAAGACTTGATTACCGTCTTATTCTTAGACACAGGTTTGCCTACCCAGAATGCACTCTGCCTGCAGTACAAAGGCTTAGCCGGTGTGACTGGTGTTTTAATGAAACAGTCCAGGCACAAATTGAGCTTCACCTGCAAACGAGAGGACTCGAGAGGGGTCGCAGAACATTGATGGCCTGTCTAAATAATGTTACACCAGCCAAAATACTTCAAATTATTTCCTCGATTGCAGATGACATGTAAAAAGTGCCGTCACTTCTGCTTAGGGAGCGCGGGAGCCGACCTGTCATTGCTTGCTATCTTTTGTTGTCAAATTTAATTTCTGAAAATGTCCACCAATTAGACCGCCAAAGCCCGTCGCAAAATTACTCGAGGGGAGAGTTGTGGGAAATTGATAGGTTTGGTCCTTTCCTCTCCTTGTCCAAACATGGATATGTCCATTACAGCGTCCGCAGCCTTGTGGTCCTCTTCACAATTGCTTGTCTTTCTTGCCGAATGAAGTGGGTCATATTTCAAAAGCAGGTTGCGGAAATAAGGGTGGACTTTCTTTCATCTGATGCGAATGATTTGAATTATTCCATTTGACACTAACAGATTTAATGCTGATTTGTTGGATAGTTTAGGGCCAGGAAATCTTTTTGACTGACTCATTAAAAAGTAGCACTTGAGAAAAGTATTTTCTTTTTTCTTTTTCTTTTTTTCACAAATTGGACAACATAGCTTATGATGTGTTTGAGGCTGGTATATATTGTGAGTTTAATCATGCCTCGGTGTGTTGCATGACCTTTCATACCATATCTCTCAAGCATCATTGTGTCCTCAGCATTTTGATGTTTAGTGAATTCAGATTACAATGTCTTTTCTTCTTGTGGTTTCTCAGGTGTGCTTACCCACTCAAGCTCTCGTTGTTGGCCTGGGATAATACGGTAATAATGTGTGTTAAACAGGCATGATAAAGAGTGCTTGAATTGAATTGATTTTTGATTTGGGAGCGTGTGATTGACAGAAGAATGCCGATTATCAACCTAATGAGCTTCTCTGAATCAAATTGGGGGATTACATCAAGATTTCCCCCGACGGCCCTCAGTGTGTTTGACATACGCACCCATTAGTGTGTGTGTGTGTGTGTTGATTCCAGCGTTTATGTCCTGTTCTGCAGCTCTCCAGGTCAGAAATTGATGTCTCTCGTTTTACAGTGTGTAAATCAGCAGCACGTCTTGCTTTTTAGGACCGACAGTGTTTTTTGGTCCATTTCAAAGATGAAGGAATAGATTGCTCTGTGCCTTATGGCTCTCTTCGGTGTTTCTCTTGATGTCTGTGTCTGTATTGTCCAAAGCAGACATGCCTGTTGGATTTATGTGTGCCCCTTCAGCTTTAAACCATCATTTATCCATCTCTTAAGATCTGCTGACCTGAAGTTTCTCTCCAGCACACAACGGTTAATAGACAGAGAGGGAGGCCGCCCTCAGACCTGGCAGGGGGTTTTGTCGAGACAAAGAGGGGAAACTGTTCACTGCGGGGTGACTAGATGAACAGAGAGATGTGAATGCGGTGAGATGGAGGATAAAAGAACTGAGATCTTCTTCACATATCACATGGTGTGCGTGTTTCTGTGTAATTCTGTCATCATTTACTCACTCTCACGTTGTTCCAAACCCTTATGTCTTTATTTCTTCTGTGAAACACAAAAGGAGATGTTTAACAGAATGTTCATGCTACGGTTTTCCATATTATAAAAGTGAATGGTGACCAGACTGTTTAGACTCGCTATTACACATCTTCTGAAAGAGTAGTGAATCTCAGAGCAAAAAAAAAAAAGCAATAATAGCACCTTGTAGTCTTAGTAAAAAAAAAGAAACATGATTTTTCTGACAACGCATTAAGCTTTTTTTAAGCGCATGCTCTGTTCTTTCTTGTGATATTGCATGTTCAGATATCCATACAACAACATTTTCTGGGGACAATGTGATTTTTGTGAAAATGTCAAAAATGCTGGCGGAGACTGGCAATTAAAAGTTAACGTTCTGCTAAATTTCTCCTTTAATGTTCTACAGAAGTTCAAAAGTCATATGAGATTAGAACAACATGATGATGACTGATATTTTTGAACTACTGTATCTAACTACGGCAAGGTCCCTTAGTTTGTTATTAGCGACTCCATTCATTTAATATCTCTCAGCCTCCGTGGGATGTCGGCCAACTACCCAGTCACTTGAGTATATGAAATTAATAGATAAAATCGCAACTCTTATTGTTTCGCTGCCGAACACTAAATTCCCCCCCTCGTCGCAGTCACACCGAGACACGCCGCTGACCCAAGGGAATCGATACCATTGGCTGTAGTTAATGCCGTGCTCCCCTGCCACTAGGAGAGAGAGAAAATAAATATCTTTACCCTTTATTGAACTTTCTCTTGTAACACTCCTGTAGAATGAGCTTCTGTGAGGGAAAGAGCAGAGTGCAAATTAAGCCTTTCTTAGTCACCAGGTGCTGTGGTTCAGCTTATCAGAGGAAACGCTATCCGGAGAGCCAGTGCCCTTATTTGATTCCCGCTGCCGCCCACCACTTCTCTCCCCTTCTTTTGAACCCTTCTCACTGCTTACTGCATGGTGTGTATGTATACTACACTGTATACGATCTGGTATTTTTTTATTATAATCATTTTTCAAATCTGCAATAAACGTTTTAAACAATATGCTACGTCAGTGGTTTTCTCTTATGTCCATGTTTTAAGACCCATTGAAAAATATTGACATTAAAGGGGTCATGAACTGGCTTTTTAAATTTTATTATATTGTTGTCTGAGGTCAACTTATGACATTCGCTTGGTTTTTGCATTCAAAAACATCAAAATAAATAAGTAATAGGCTATTTTGTACCCTAGTTTTGAGCCTAACTGAAAAATGTTGGGTTTTTATGGGCGTCTCGCACTGAAGACTTGGAAGTGAATGCCCACTGCTGTGAATGGATAACAGTTTTGCATATTATAATGAGTTTCAACTCACCCGTCGATGCACATGGAAGAAATTTTTTTGAAAACGTCCAATGTTGTAAAATGGCAATCTGAATGATTCGCCCATATGTTTCCTGGATTTCATTGAATCCAAATCAATTTATTAATATCTCTATTGTAGTATGCTGTACCCTCCAAAAGTTGTGTTGGCAGTTATTGTTGCTGTTGTCTTTTTAAATAATTGAATACTTCTATTCAACGAGGATGCATTAAACTGAAAAAAAAAAGTGTCAGTACAAACATAATATTACAAATGATTATATGTCAAGTAAATGCAGTTCTTTTGATCATCGATAAAATAAAATGTATCACAGTTTAAGCAGCACAACTGTTCAACATTGATTTTAAGTTATTGAGCAGCAAATCACTCAGTATATTAGAAGACTGGAGTAATGATGCTGGAATAATACAGGAATAAATCACATTTTAAAATATATTCAACTTAAAAATATTATTTTTTGTTGAGCATAAGATACATTTTTCATTTAAATGTCTACGTGCCTATATGGTATACAAGTAGACATATCTATTATTTTCTAATATATCAAGTAATATGACTTTGGTAGGTCTAATTTGTCACACTTAAAAATGATTGTGAGGTTGGATGATTGATGAGGAAATGCTATTCCTTAATATTTTGCAGATCATCCTTTCCATGCATACAGAACTGTTGTATACCATCCAACGTATACACACTGCAAACATAGTAAATAGCTAGTATTGTAATATGCCATTCTGAACATATTCTCTCACTCTCCCTTCCTCCACCTCCCCTGTTTCATTGCCTGTGGCCATATTAATGTTGGGTTCCCTCTGTGCGTGACCAGCTGAGTTTATGATTATGTTTGGAACTGCAGGCTATGTGTATATTCGGGGGTGAGTGTATGTGCACTCATGTGTATTTGAGTGAGAGGTGTGTGCCTGTGTCTTTGATTAGAGCAGGACCCTTATTAAACATTGATGGTGTTATTCATTTGGAGGGTGAGGAGGGTGCTCAGTCAAAATGGCAGCAGTAATTAAGGCGTTCTGGATATGATGGCTGCATGATGGAGTGTTGAAAGCATAACTACAGAGCCCAGGCACTGCAGGGGATATGGCTTGCTTGGGATCCACAGGCCGAAAATAAATGCCCGCGTTTGGTGCTTTATAGTGTGTGCGTGTATGTGGTTTGTCCAACTGCCAAATACCTTTAGAGCAAAGCTGATTTATTCTGTTGTGTGTTCTCAGATCCTTATATTTGAAATGTTTTCGCTTGAAGCTGATTGCGGTTTTGCATCCACGTATCATCATTCATGTGGTCAGTGCAATAAACGGATAAATGAACTTTATATTTAGAATAAATAGTAGAGATAAAATTACTGTGCTCTACCGACAAAGGGTGAAAAATGATCCGTATCATTGATAATCATTTTATTTCTAGGTGGTGAAATGTAAAGTAATATAAAATGAAATGGAGAAAAAGAAGTGCACACCATTCTTTTGTGATCATTCATTTAAATAAATGTAGGTTCAGATGTACATGTCTATTTTCGATCATGTAACTAGCATATTTCATCACACTTTACCTTCAAATGTTCTTTTTTAAATTACACTGTAGTTATGCTTTCAAGTGTGACATTTAACAGTATAAATATGCCAAATATGTTATAAATATGTTAAATATGTGCTTTCTGCATATTTAATAATTGCAAAAGAATCTGAAAAAGTTTTAATATTTTTTTTTTTTAGTTATATCACATCACAGCACTTTTTTTTTAATTTCATGTCAGGCACCCAAAAATTATTGTGTGCAATATTATAAAGAGCATATGTGTTAAAACCACTGGTCTCCAGTACATTTCCTAGCGATGCTATAATTCTCCTGTGCTCTCTTTGTCTCCATATCCAAAAACATGATTAAACACAGATTTAAGTTTCTATTATCTAATAATAATGGATTTGCTCGCTTTTATTCCCCCTCTCCCAGAAAGACTTAGAAGGTGGCAATGCTTTCTGCTTGTCTAGTTGTATAGACATGATCCTACTGATCTTGTGACGTGAATTAGTGCTCTAGTCTAGACCTGCAGTTTTACTCGTCGTCCCAAAGAGTCTCACACTCACGAAATCAACAGCATCGGCCCATTTCAGACACCATTAAAGTGAAGTACAACCGCCGCAGCAGGTTTTTATGCATAATGCTATCGCTCACCATTGTAGTCAATTTCAATTTAGCTGTAAAAGGTCATAATATTTTATGTATTAGTTTTTTTTTAAGGACCCATTCTCTATTCCAATCAATACCAGATTTGGATCAAGACTTGCATGTGATTTCATCTCCTGTTCTCTCTCTCTCTTTCTCTCGTTTCTGTGCTATGTGTCTCATAAATTGTGTAAAGTAGCCGTGAGGGAGTGTGGTGGAGAGATGGATGCTGCTACACTTTCCCGCTCTATTCTCTCAGCTCTCCAATCGCTGAGATTGAGAAGTGAAAAATGGAGGGGTTGTAACAGGGGCGTAACTCTGCGTCTGCCTCCCCCAGATGAGTTTCTGTCTGTCTGACCTCTGTCGGTCCACCCTGATCTGTGCCGCACTGCAACTCTTGCCCTGATGCCTCAGAGCTTTTCTCCCATGTAGAGGGCCATTTCTTTGTTTTGCTGGTGTGTGTGTGTGTGTGTGTGGCTTTTTTTATGGTTGATGCTGAAGTGAAAATGAAATGTTGTTCGTAACTCATTGAGGGTATATAATGTGTGTTTTTTCCCAATTATGTTTTCTCTCTCTCTCTCTCTCTCTCTCTCTCTCTCTACTACATGGCCTTGGTTACAACAAGAACACAAAAATAATAAAGAAAATGCCACAATTCGTTCATGGCACAATACGATCAATAATCGCGTTCATGTTGGGGTGTGTAACTGGTAGAGCGTGGCGACAGCAACCCCAAGGTCATGGGTTTGATTCCCTGGAAAAACACTTAAAATGTCTAGTATGTTACTTTGGATTTTTCTGGCAAAATGCTGATTCTTCATTGGTTTCAATTTTAATGTACATTTGTTTTAAGCATTGGCAGTGTGAAGTTATTGAAATTAAATTGTCAAAGATCAATAAAAGTAGAGTGAAAGATATCTTTTCACGTTTAAGATGTTTTTATTACAGTTGAATTAATTGTAAATTTACATTTTGTGTGCATTTCGGTGTAGAAATTGAGAAAGGGGTAATTAAATTCCATAGTTCGCTATCCTGTAGTATGAACCTTTTAGATATGAACATACTGTACTAAATTGACAAATACTCACTCAAATTCACATAAATTGACACATTCAATAAAATTCTGCATATTTTTTTTTTCTTAAAAAGGAGCGTAATCGTCTGTTAACTGTTAATATACAGTAGATTGAAAACAATATATATGTTACCAAATTGTTCATTGTGTTTTTCTGTAGCTGAAAATACTAATTGTTAGGTACAGATTTTTTTTGTTTGATATATATATGGTAACCCATTACAATAAGGTTTCATTAGTTAATGTATTAACTAACATGAACTAACCATAAGCAAAACATGTGTTACTGTATTTTTTAATCTTTCTTAACACTAGTTAATACAAATCCAGCTGTTTGTTGCTAGTTCATGTTACTCCACGGTGCATGAACTAATGTTAACACGTACAACTTTTGATTTTAATCATGTATTAGTAAATGTTGAAATTAACATTAACTGAGATTAATAAATGCTATAGAAGTACAGTTCATTATTATTTCATGTTAACTAGTGAAAGCTTATTGTAAAGTGTTACCATGTATACAGTATGTGACTTAAATGAGTTGGACAGGGACCTACAACAACATGAGTTGGATTTGATGTCATGCATGCTGCGTGGCTAAGAGAAACAGGGGGGGGGAAAGAGCAGTGTGTTTGTGTGTCTGAATGTGTGCTTAACAGGAACACCTCCGGGACTGCAGCAGCAACATTAGGCCTGCTTGAGTCACAGGCATCTTTATTGTTCCTGAAAGAAAAACCGATGAAAAAGGCTGTTTATGACAGTGTTTGATGGAGAGAGGTCGGCTAGTTTTTTTGTGGGAGTGTGTTATTAATCCATGGTGGGACATTTCTTGTTGTGTTTGTTTCTGCATAGACGGTTGGTTTGTTTTGAGACCTCACTGTACGGGTTCAGGAGCTTGAGCGTGCGTGTGGCCGCCGGGTCGCAGCTCTCTGGCCCGTTCCCACAGCATCATCCCTCTGGAATGCCTGGCACTCGTGCTGTCTGCCTAACCAGCTTTTAAAAAAAGACATGTTAATTTGTTTTGTCTTAATCTAATCCCTCCACTGTCTCATTCATCCTCTGTTCTCCCAAGTTTTTTTTCTGTCTCACACACACTGTGTCGCTCTCTCTCTCAGATAATCTGATTGGTCGGGGCTTTAAAAAAACGTAAATTGAATTTTGGTGTTCTGCGTCTAAAGGGAGAATGAGGGAATTTTATAGAGTGGTCAGTCCACACTTGTTTTTGATGAAAGCATACTTGTTCTGTAGTTGTATAAATTTAGTTTTATTGTGAAAATAAGTCTGTTTTCTTCAGGGAGATTTCACTACATGTTGGGCACTCATATTTATGATTTGTGTCGTCTTTTTTTCCTCTCTGGAAGTAAAAACACATGTGATGTTTTTAAAAAAAACATCTGTGTTGTGTGGGATTTTGGACCAATCATTGTTACTTTAATATGTGTTATATACTATTAGCATTTATTAATATTTTGCTCTAGTTCTCTTTAAATGTATTTATTATTATTATTATTTGCATTTTTAGCCTAGTTTCAGTAATTTTATTTTTATTTAATTGTTTTTTGGAAGTTTAGTACTTCAACTTCATTATTTCAGGGTAACACTTTACAATAAGGTTTCATTTGTTAGCATGAGTCAACTACATTAGTTAACATGAACTAACAATGAACAATACTTCTCAATATTCACAATTGTTAGATCAAAAGCATTATCGGTAACACTTTATTTTGATTGACCCTTTTCAACATTCTGTCGACTATAAACATGGACGTTTGTGTTGTGATGTAAACCATCCTAGTTTCGCCTGACTGAACATCCAGGTATCAAGCAGTAATACACCATGTAGAAAGAAATACAAACGAGGAGTTCACTAATACGTTTGCCAATGTAACGTTAACAGGATTCGTTATTGTGGGAAGAAGGAGGCGGCGAACATTTAAACATTGTAGTAGTTAAATGAACAAATACAAAACAAAAGCATATGCCAGCAGCCCCTCATTGACGACTGCTGTAACGTTACACACAACAGAAACAAAACACAACATAAAATCAGCCCTGTTCATCTCTCGATCTGCCGTCCTCGCTCCTCCTTTTATGGCTCCGTTACTCCATGAGAGATGCGGGACCAGTGTGTCTCACAGGTGTCTTTCATTATCACTCACGCCCCTCGCCCTCATCCTGCTCGCCACAGCCAACTAACTAGAAATCTTGTGTGAAATTAATTTTAAACTCTGGCACCAGCTAACATTAGCCTTGTAGACGCAAGAGTGATTTCTCTGATGTTAGTGGGTGTGGCTTGCGGAGCTCTCCAATGTGGTGCATTGTGGGAGTTGTTGTCTTACATACAAATGCGCCCTTCGGTGCGCCCTTACATTCAAATGCGCCCTTTTCTCGGTCAAGGTGGCACCCAATTCGTTTCGACTACATATATGATCCACTTTCAATAAAGATTAATGTTGAAATGGGTGAACTGCTCCTTAAAAAAAAAAAAAAAAAAAAACGTACACAAACAAAATAAATATTCATTATATACAAACTTTTTAATAATTGGTTACATTACCAATAGATTGAGCGGCTAATGTTTGGCTACTACTTATATGTTTTAAATAAGTCATGTGTGAGGTGGCTTGTCCAATATGTACTATTATTTAATATTGTATCTAGGTTATCAAAACAATCTCTCTATTGTATATACAGTCTTTTAACGTATTGTGCGTTTCCCTCTCATTATGCTCTGCTGCCGTTTTTTTTCAGCTGCACATTCATAGTACAATAGCATCTGGCATTGAGCCCTAGGGGTTGATGTCCTAAAAAAATGACTGTCTGATGCGTGATGTTTATGATAGGATCCTCACCCACAGCGTCCGATCGCTGCATTTACCCCTCACTGAGATGGTGGACATGGCTGTTCTGCTTGGTGTGTTGACAATGGGAAGCAACAGTTGTGGAAAGGTTGTGTTTGTGTTAGCCGAGCGTTGAGAGATTGATTTTGGTGTTTGTGTATTAGAAGCTGTGAGATGACTGACAGGACTTTATCTCCCAAGTCACACTTCCACAGTTATGTGCCACAACACAATATTTGAGCAAGAGAAATATCACACATTCCCCTCTTGAACGTTTGATAAGGGCATCATTTTGCTGTGTCTGGAAGGCAGAGATGTTTAGTGAGCTTTGGACAAGTAGAACGGGAATAAAAGGCACAATTCATCCAAAAATCAACATTCTGCCATCATTTTCCCACCTAATGTCTTTTAAATCACATATGACATTCTTTCTTCTGTAGAACACAAATGGAAACTAACTTAGATTCACTAATGTTGGTCAGATAACAATGTTTTAAGTTTCTTAATCTGTTACATTTTATTAAGTCATTTTTTTTTTTTGTTTCATTGCTCCAAATGTTAAAGGGTTAGTTCAATTCAATTTTAAGTTTAAATTATATAATATCTGGTTGTTGGTTTTTCTGTGTGTTGTTTTTTTATACTGCACCAGGAGCTCTTTTTTTTTCTCGCAATGACGACGTCATGCTGAATCTTCTCTGTGTGTGTGAGATTAGGTGATTCTTGCTACATATGAAGTGGACTGTAACAAAGGGCTGTTGATTATCTTTGACAGAATTGATTACTTCTGTCTGCTTTAGCTCCATCGCCGTGTCGTTTCTGATAAGTGGCGATGATAGAGTCGTTGCCTGGGCCACCGCACTGTTCTTAAGTGGCTACAATCCGGACATATCAGCAGTCTGATAAACTGGGCTTCTTGATTTTTATCCATCACATGATGTATAGGTCAAATCAATAGTGGCTCTTTGTACTGGATGGGTGTGAGTGGGCCAGGGTTGAGCGGTTGTGTTATCGTGTGCGTATAACTGTAGATCTATAAATGTGTACATCAGGAAATAGTATTCATGCGTAGGAGACTATGTGCAGATGTAAGGGGGTGGTGGGGCCTAGTCTTTGAAGATCTAGCATGGTAAGCAAAAGATTAGAGGTTCAAATGTCACAAGGGATAGTTGGAGCTTCACTAAGTGGAACTGAACGCAAGGATCTTAAGACTTGTTTTTAAAAGTTGAGTTATGTTAATACACCATCTTAAAAACCAAAAAACTAAACTCAACAATTAAGTAGACTAACCGCCACTCGTGTAGTACTAATTGACTGAATGAGAATAAACCACTTCTATGTTATGCCAACAATGTTATTGTTTGAATTATTGAATGATTAAATTTAATTTAGTAGGCATTTAGAATCTTTTATCTAAAGTGACTAGGGAAAGTCTGTTTTGAACCTATAACCTTTTGGTTACCGGCCCAGATCTTTAGCCACTATGCCATACCATCACATTTCTTTATTATGCTAAGTGGATTGTGTTTTTATTTAATTTTTTCAGCAGTATGGACCGTATCCAGCAGCTGAGGAGGGAGTATCTTCAGGCTCGTATAGAGGGAGCAGCTCCATCCTATGAGGAACTTGAGGCCCGACGGAGAGGACCAGAGTACGACCAACACAGAGTAAGATTCTTAATCTCAATGTGCTTCTTTCCTGGTAAAATAAAGGTTTATATATCAACAGAAGAGCTTATTTATACCATTGAATTAGGAACAGAATTTATACACAATATTTAAAAATATGAGGTAGGTAGGATTTAAAACAAAAAATGAAGATAAAAGAAGATAGAAGAAGATAAAAAAATCAGTAAAAAACATAAATTGTGAAATATTATTACAATTCAGAATAAAATTTTAACATATTTTAAATTGTAATTTATTCAGGCAGTTTTGACACCAACATTTAAGATACCACAAAAAATTGCCAATTGACATTTACGTGTACTTAAGCCATGACCGACTATGTTTACTAGCATACCCGCCAAGGTGGGCATTTTGACATAATTTTGTGTGAATTTGACCATTCAAGTGCAAGAATTTAAAGGGAGCTCAATTCAATATCCACGCACTATCTGAGATGCGGCTTTCTGGGCACGCGCTTCGGATGTTTCCGCTCACAAAGCTTTCCTCACATCACGCGAATAATTAATTGATCTCTCGTTTTTGCTTGAATATTTAAATTGATAAGTCTTAAACTTTCATGATGATGCAGCGCTGGCCCGTCAACTGTCGCGAGCGTTGTTCACGTTTGTTCACTTTCATTATCTCACAACATTGCATTGTTAGAATTCTTAAAATGTTACCAACTGGCAATTGACACCATTTCATATACTAACCTACACGGATGATTTCTTACGCTTGGCAAGTGCTCATTTTAGGCGCTGTGTTTATGTATGACTGTTTTTTTTTATGACTTTTCATTACAGCAGCCATTGGTAGGTGTGGCCGAAAGTTGATTTTGAACCTTTACCTTTCCCTTGATTGGAGTTAACTGCCCCAGTATCTCTCTATACTGCCTTGATTCAGCCAATAGAGAATTTAACGTTTATGTCAGTATTCATAGAAACTTCCACAAAATACATTGGTGCCTTTCATTATTAGGATTGGGACAAACCAGCGTAATTTGTTTTCACTTAGAACACAGAGTAATTCCCTTTGTGTGAGATCAATAGTTATACCTCTCAAATTCAAATGAGCTAACGTCTGTTTTTTTTTTTTTTTTTTTTTTTTGTAAGAGCTGCGGTGAACAATGAAGCATCGCAGGCTGTGGGATTAGAGAGGCAGATCGAATTAAACTAACTCCAAACAGCAATCACCCAATCTAACGAGCCTGCTCATTAAGGTCGACACTGCATTTATTCGTTTGCTCGTCTGTGCTTATTTATCTATTTATTCAGCGCTAATTATTCTGCTACTGAAGGAAACAAACACACACTGCGTCAGAGCAAAACAAAGTTATCAGCTGCAGTTTTCGCACGATGAAACGGTTTGGAACTACCTAAAGATTGCATCCAGGAAACAATGACGATTGACTGAAGGGAACATGAGAGAATTTGCCATATCCTGTGACTATACACACAATCTCTCTCTCTCTCTCTTGAAGTTTCCACACCCTATTCTGTGACTGCAATGTAGTCTGCACCACGGATATAAATAATACTCCTCATGACAGATACATTATGACAGCCTATTGTTACAGCTGCCTCTCGTTTGCTTTCAGATTTAGCCCTTTTATGGACATTTATGTAGCCTACGTATCTCACTCCATCAACCCTCAAGGATGTTCCCGGTAAACAGAGAGAAATGTTTAAGAGATTTAGATTGAGATGTCTTTTGTTGGACTGTTCCATAACCAGAACCTTTCAGCTATTGCCACTCTAGCAAATCATTTTGTTTTGGTTTTCTTACAGGCCTTTTTTTCTAGTAAATGTTTTAGCTTTTCTCTGCCAGGGTACCACTGATGTCATAACTATTTCTTTTTCTTTCGTATATGGGGAGATTTGCAGTGTTTACTAGTTCATTACTGTTCTGTGTGAGTGTGTTACAGGACTACTGTAGGGCTGATATAGAGTATGTATAGACTTTGATTGATGACTGCTCGACCAAACCATGAATTTCAGTGCTGACTCAGTGACTGCATTGCTCAGGCATGACTGTGGTGTATTGGTCTCAGTGACCGCAAGTTCACTTGTGAGTACTTCAGATGTACAGATGAAATTAAGGCTTGGCATTTGTCAGTATTTGTGTCATAAAAATGGGTTTGTTCCAAGACCCAGTGAGCTGCCTTGTTTGTCTGCTGCCACAAGAACCTTCCAAGGCAGCATCCAAACAGATTTGATGTTAGCATATTGATAAGCTAACGATAGCATGTTCAAACTTTTGGTAAAATAGTTCATTTTAACAACGGACATATTATTATTCCAAAAAATGCAGATTGTAATAAAAATAAAAAGACTATCTTTGATAAAATAATGGGAATGAAGCTTGCTTAGAATCTAGTCAAATGAATTGTATCTTAGTAGGCGGTATAATTATGCTGCCTCTTCATGTTGGGAGTGTGACTTTAATGGCTTAAAATGATGCCTTAAAATACTGCTTACACAGGCAGCTCACAAGGTTTTGGAACAAAACAAATGTGTTTGTGTGCCCTCTAGAAGTTACCTGTACCCACGATTCTGTGCCATCTTGGAATCATTCCTGTAGCTCAGCTGTTAACAACACCAAGGTCATGGGTTTGATTTCCAGGGCATACTGAAAATATGAAAACATATACCTTGAATGCACTAGTCACTTTGGATGAAGGCGCCTGGCAAATGCATAAATGCATAATAAATACATTTATATGGAAGTCTAAAGATAGCAAACAGGAAGTTAAAAGGCTTAAAGGCAAATGCTATTACTGTCTTGCGGGTTCTGTGCTGCCCCTTCCTCAGATGTTGAAATAAGATGCACGCCATACTATGTAATACTATCTATGTAACAAACAATTGTATTATGTGTTGCCTGCAGTGTTTAATGTCTCCATGAACAATTTCTGTAGTGAAAAATGTAGGCAAATGGGCTTCAGGGTTAAAAAAGAAGGCTGCTCGTGTTTTCAAAGGCCTCTTTGTGGAATCAGTCATGAGAAGGCAACCAATGAGCCGTAGAGAGGCATCTAAATAGCATCCAAAAATATATATGTAGTCTTGTGACTGTTTATATGGTATGATAATTCTCCAACTGCTGCCTAACTGCTTCAGTCCTAATGAGGGATAGACATCAGCCAGGAGTCAATGCTGGCAGTATTTACTAGGACTGTCCTCACGCTCTCGTTCTCGTTCCCCCTGAGAGAAATGATTCCGTCCATGAGAAACTAACCTCACAAATCTGTCAGAGTTACTCTCTCTTGCTCTGAGGACAGCCGCTGTTTCCTTTTCTTAAGCTGGGACACAATCCAGGTCCGTCTCCAGCACACGTCAACAGCTGCATCTTCTGTTCACACAATGAGAAAATATCCCAAAAATACACAGATTTCCCGTAACTCTTATTTTTTCAAGTCACACTTTCTTAAAACCCATTGCCAGTGGTGAAATATTTTCCTTGAAAAGTTAGCAGAGAATATTTGTTTAATATTCTCCAGTCGGGTGCTGGATTTCACTGGGTTTCTTCAGTTGTGGTTTGAGCAAGATGTGGTCCATCCCTTGTGTGTTTTCCTATTTTCCTCAGCAGGATTTTGACCTCAGATCTCGTGGTACTGCTGTGCGTATCGTGGTAGCAGCTCTTACAAAGTCAAGGTTGATTTGGCCGTAAGAGGGACAGGATGTGGTGTGATCCTTTGATGTTGGTTCTGAATCCCAGTTCAAATGTAAAAGCAGGTATCGAAATTAGCAACATTGTGTCATGAGACCCAGATGAGGGCTTTAACAATGAGCAGCTTTAGTGTTTAGGCTCCTGTCTGCTGGAATGACTGCTCTGCCACAAACCCAAGCCAACCATTGTCATATTTTCCTCTCTGGGGGCCATCCATGGAGCTGAAGCAGGGAATGAGACATTAGACATGGGGAAACCCTAATAAGTCAGAACGCCCTTCCATTGCGTCCACCCTGCAGCCCAAACTCTGCAACATCAGGGAGTTAGAAGCCAGATACGGAGTTCTTGGAGGGCTGTCAGGAAGATCTGGTCTAGCTTTCCCCTTAAATGTCCAGACGCATTGGTTTTTAAAACAAACCTCATAGACATCTGTTTATGTGCTTTTGCCAGGTGGAAATTGATGCTGATTCACCATATAAGTGGCTGTGTAACTTACAGTACATCTGATTACAGAAGTCAGCCCATGTGTAGACTGGGAGGAGTGCTGTGCCGAATGCTTAGGGTGCCATTTGGGTAGTAGTTTGGAGTGAAGTAATGACTGCAAAATGACAAATGGGACATTGTGTGGTCTTGTGGACTTCACAGACACCACAATCAGAAATTCAGTTTGAAGAAATGGTTCTCTTTCAATTTTTGAATTTTGACTTTCTATCTTTGTCTGTTTGTCCGTCTGGCTATACTAAAGCCTGTATTCCTTCAAACTTTGAATCTTTAATACGTTTTCAAAGCTTAAAAACCTGTCACGCCAACAAAGTTTGTCTTGCTTTTCTAGTTAATAAATTCAGTGTATTTCAGTGTATATTCTACATCCTTAAATTCAAATTGCAATTTTGAATTATATTAGCTACTGCCATTCAAATTAAATTGGAATGTGGAAATTTGACACAACTTTTCTTAAAGCTGAAAGCCAGAGTAATTCAAGACTTTATAAGGTGCGTCTTTTGGGACTGGGCAATGAAATGCACTCTACTTCTATTTGATTTAATGAAACTAACTGTTCCAGAGTATGTGGTCATCCTCAGACTACTCACCACAAACTAACACAGTTTGAATGTTTAATCAGATCATGTTTCCACATTGGCAAAACCAAAGAGTTTCTAACTCAACAGTATGGTTCTGGAAAATTTTCCAGTAAAACAATGTATGAAAGTTTCCTGTGGCTGTCACTCATTCTGTGTGAATGAGTGGCCAGTGCCATTCAGATTTTCTTGAGGGGGAAATCTATATTTGTTGTGCTTGAACAATGGATAGAGGAAAAAGCCAGTTTATCATGCATCTGGGGCTGGTTCAATGAGAAACCAGAGAAGTTGTTGCACAAGTTCTTAAAATATGGCTATGGTCAATGTACAGTATGGGCAATTTTCCAATAAAACTGTTTTCACTATTTGTTTTTGATGTAAAAATCAAAGAATGTATTTTGTCTTCTTTGAATGAACTGTGTTTTGCATTCAGGGGACTTTTTGTTCTCTCATTCATCAATAGAGGCAATATGTACAGTATGTCCGTACTGGCACTAAAAACTATTTATCATTCACTCCTGAATGGCTTCGCTATACTATTAATGAAGTCTATCGGAAGTTATGTTTGTGACTTTTGTTTTGTAGGGTCTAGGTGAAGTGTAATTTTTGGATGCCACAATACTTTCTCCTGTGGCGCCTTAATATGCAGAGAAAAGTAAAAGCATCCCAACCACCACAAAATTGGCTCAAACAATGACGAGTTGTTCTTTCAATGAATTTGAAACTGTTCTAACTTTCGTTTTCACCTTGACCTCAAACAAAATGGCCACCCGTGGGAGAGTAGTTGAACTCTGCTGTAATTTGCGAGTGATAATCTGCCCTCTTGATCACCACATGGCTATGATGAGATTAGAGGGCTGGATAATTCATTTCTAGCCTGATTTTCCTCTTAATTGACTTTAATAGCTTTTTCCTGCATTCTGGCAAGTGAGGCAGTTGAACAACCTGCTGTTGTCATTTTTATCCAGCTTGCTGTGCAGTAACACCAATACATTCAGGATATCATATTGGCCAAATTGTTAAAAAATGTTTTGAAGAGGGAAAACACCTTTTTTTGTTAACTGCAGTTTACATCCTCGCACATTATTAAATTTTTTTTCCCAGATAGGCCATATTAAAATGATTGGCCTTGTAAGTGAACCTGGGTGATTGGACAGACAGAAGACGGCTCTTTAAACATCTCTACACTGAACTTTTGTGGTAAAGGAGTAGTGTACATTGTATGTCTGCTAGTCAATGTGCGTGAGAATCGTCAAGATGCAGAAATATCAAACTGATTCACTGTTTCCTGTGATTATGATTCCTGTGCAAATGCATTTTTTTCATGATATATAAGCCTCTTCAGACACTCAGTTTCTCAACAAAAAAAATCATTGTTTATAATTAAATGAATTTATGACAAATGATGCACTGTCCTTATGGAACCAGTCTTGGCTCTAGATCTGGACCATGGTCTGTTAATTAGCTCATTTTGAAGGTAAATTATTGCAAACAAATCATGGGAGACTCGCACTTGTTCAGCTCTCCAAGTGAGTCTTAAGAGACATCCTGTTTGTGTGAGTGGTTTAACTCTACTCCAATTTATAGACTTGTTTAGTATTGCTGTTAGTGTTTCCTTTTCTTTATCTTGGACACTCGTTTGTCATTGGCTCATCATCTCTATCAATAAAAGTGGCATAAAGCCAACAAATATTTGCTCTAAAAATAGCTGAAGAATGTTGTCAAATTTGGGCTGAATTATAGCGAAGTTCCACTAATGTTTCAGCAGACTTGATTTATCTCAAAGAGGATCAGAGCAACACGGTTTAATCCCCACACTCCTGTTTATAGTCTCAGACAGCATGTTGTTTTACCACAGCAATCGGTCTTCACTTCAAAACGCCTTACATCACAGAGCGTCAGACAGAAAGTGATAAAGACAGATGAGGGTTGTTATCCTCTCCCTCTCTCCCTCTTGTGTGCAGCTTCGGGGGCAGATGTGGAGCCTCAGTAACCCCTCTGATGATGATGTAACTATGTCTGAACAGAGGTCACAACCTTACAGATATCCATTACCTTCCCAGACAGGCCTAATGGGACCCTCTACCTAACAGAATGCACATCTAGTGCGAGGGAGACACTCAGTCGGGTGGCGTGATCCCGTGTCTCCCCCTGGCCGACCAGGTCCAATTGTCTCTCGGCCGTATCTGTGGAGTCTGAGCCCCAGACTTGCGTGAAGTAATCGCTCACGCTCTATTATCGACATCAACGCGCATGACTGAACGACCGAGTTCAAGTGCTCAATATGAGTTCATTATCACAGGGAAAACAGAGAGCATCAAAGTAGGAGGGGAAGGCTATAAAAGACTGTAACTTCCTCCCAACCTTCCTTCTCCTCTCTCAACTTGTCAGCCTGAGGGTGAAAGAGCCCTCGTGGGTTTTCAGGTGCAGAATGAGCTGCCGTGAATTATCGGTGAAGGTGAGCTTGATGTTGACTCAGGCGCAATGTCATGGTGCTTCCACCTTATCTGGTGGAACAGTCACATCAAAGCGGGGCGTCTGGCTCATGATAGCTACCGATGAGGTTTCGTCTGCCTTTCGGACATAATTCACCTGGGTTAATGTGATACGGTTTCCCATTTCTTTCGGACTTCTAGTTATTCAATTATGCTGTAAGACATAGTCAATTGATTTATAATAGTGACTTTGCAATTTACCCTCTAAAAAGAACAGAAGGTGATGTCCAATACTCTGTTTTGACATTTGATATTTTCTAATTGACACCAGCTGTATTATTCTTCCATATGTCATGAATAAGTCTGAGATGATGTTTTGGTTGGTCAGCCTGTTGTTTCTCATCTATGCTTCCTCTCCTGACATATTTTGGGAAAAAAGTGCTGATGTCTCCGGTGTTGGGGAGACTACCACAGAGGAGGTTAATTCAAAGGCCTTTGTGCCTGTGTATTGTTTCAAGTTTAAAATACATGGGGACCACGGTGTGCCAAGCAATATAACCTTAATTTAACTTGGCCAGGGAACAGTGGAAGTAAACTTCAATGAATTTAGCTTCAGTTTGTTGAGCACATATCCTCAAGTTACAAAAATACCCAGAATGGTAATGTAGGAGAATGAGCGCTTTTCGGTTCCTGAGATGTTGAGAGAACAGTCCCCCCCCCCAAACCCCCCCAAAAAATGGTATGAGCACATGTGGAATTACAGCTTATATTTGGACAATGCCCTGTCTGGGAAGGATTTCAGATGCTATGTTGATGGTTGACTTTATTTTTCTCCTTTTAATCTGAACATTTTTATTAATTTCAGAGAACTCAGGGATGTGTCTAGGAATGCGCATAAGCTTGATCAATGGAGACACTAACCTACTGTGTTTTCACATGTCTCTGATATCAGAAGCAGAGAATTACCAATGTGACGTTGATCTGTCACTACACAAGATGTAGTGCTGATCAAACATTATTGTTGGACAGAGATTTGTTCGACAAAGAAATAAGAAGCAAAGATATGTTGCCAGATAGGTTACCCAGGGATGAGTTATACACAAAAAACGTATTTCCCTACTGTCATGTCTTTCTAAACCAGTATAACTTTCTCTATATTGTGGATGAAACAATAAATGTTTGACATTTTTAGATATTGTCCATATAACCTTAGTTTATAGATTGAAAATGATTAAAAAAGCACCATAAAAGTCCCTAAGACTTTTGTGCTACAGTCAAAGTCCTCTGAAGCCATATGAAAGTAGTGTGTGAGAAACATACTGCGATATAAGAGGTTATGCACTGGTAATCTTCCCATCCAGTGTTTTGTTAACTTTCAACCGCCACTGAATCATTAAGTCATTGTGTAGAAATGAATCAGTCAATCGATCAATTGAAATCTAGTCAATAGAACAAATGTGATGCAGTTCTCAAGTTCAACTCGATCACTCAATAATCTGGTCACAGCAGTTATTGAATTAACAAATCACTCAACTTTCCGCTTCATGAGGGTAAGTAAATTAAGGTAAACTATCTCTCAAAACATGTTGTTGTCCATATGGACGTTCTCAGGAATGAAGATAATTTTGGTCATTATAAGCTTTACTTACTAAAGTCAATTTTGTTGAGACAGCTTAGGCATTATTTGTCCTTCCCTGTCCTAAAAATCTTATTTCAGCTTGTCTGAAGGTCAAAACTCTATTTTAGACACAGTAAGGTGTAAAAGCAGTGGATGTATGAAGTTCTCATGGTCATTAAAACCAGACTAAAACCATCAGGCTTTTCACAGACCCACCCAATTCACTGCGAGCACCACAGAGGCGTAGTCGTCAGGATCTCAGCACTTTCTCTTGCCCGTGAGAACATGCTACACTCAAATCTTCTGTCTGATTAAAGACTGGGTCTGAGTTGATTCGGGTGTGGGCCATGTCACAATTACAGACCGTGGGATTATAATTTATGATGTGTGTTTAGATCATGCTGATAAGACATATGGCTGTTGTTGATGTGTCATGTATTCTTGGTCTGGTTTCATTGGGAGGAGGACCATTGCCATTTGAGGGACGCAATTTTCTATTATGCGGTTCCTCTGCAGATGTCGGTGTTTGCTGTTGGGGGAGTAGAGTTTCTCTGTGGCCGTTTTCTAGCCTCTAGGAGATGCGGTCTGGAAGCGGATTACAGATACCAATAGAAAAACACAGAAACAAAAGGACATACCAATGAAGATGGATAAAAGATAGAAGCCAAACCAAAGATAGTGAGCTATTGGAAACAGCCTTCCAAATAAGACAAGCCAAACCAAGTTAATTTAGAGGAAGAGAAATTGTGCTGAAGGCCTTCCCTCTCCAGACTTTTGCCTTGTAAGGTCAAAGCAGGGATAAATCGATCAGATGACTGTCTAGGCTGGAAGAAAGACAGAAAAAGAGACAGAGGCATGTGCTCTGTAATAATTGTGGAATTTTAATTGGATTATAGTCTTGGTTAACCTTGCTGAGCTGCTTGAATCTGTTCATTGACTACGTGGCAGTCGAATCTGCTCTCATTCCAAGAAGATCCGTGTGAAGGGTTTTATACAAAACCAGGTCTGATGTCCTCTTGTCTTCTTCGCTTCCTTGGAGAAGCTGCTTTTTCTCAAATTCTTCCTTTAGGGCTACAATACACTACAAGAGAACATTAGGCATCATACACTTACCTAGTTATCAAATGAATACAGAGAAAAAATGGGCATCACACATTAAATGTCTGAGGACACACACACTTCCTGAATTTCAAGTCTCTCTGTCACAAACGATGCTAGGAAACGCATGACAAATAAAAACTGAATATGTTCTAAAATCGGTTCAAAATACCATTGGTGTTTGATATCCTTGGACTTAATGGATTTATGGTCTATGCCAATCATACACTATGAAATATTCATTAATTTTCAAAAATGTATAAAATCTGCAGCCTTGCTATGATTTTTCGGTAATTAGAGTCAACTAAAATCTGTGTTTAAAAAGTCATGTAGTTTAAATGCTCGCTCTGCACGGGCCTAAAATCTAGGCTCTAGCCAGGCATGAGACCCTCAGGCCCTAGCCTCGTCCTACAGCTATTTGCAGCCATTAAATATCTCTGTTTGTTTGTTTTTTGTTGTTGTTGTTGTTTTTTTGTTGTTTTTTTTTGCAAAGTAGTCATGTCTTTTCATTTCTAAAGTAAATTTAGAAAAATATTTGGAGCATTTTTTTTTTCTCTTTTTTTTTTAGTAACGTTTTTGTTAAAGTGACTACCAAGCGGCTAGTGGATCAATCTGATCAATTTACCCTCTCAAATAAAAACTTGACTTGCCTACAATAAAAGCCATATATAAAACATAAATAGCAAGCATATCACAATGTAAGTTTAAACGTTTATCACCACCACAGTAAAAGTATTTTTTTTAAGAGCTAAGGCAGGCTGCTCGCAACGGCCCTTGCTTGGACACAGGTTGGAATCCAGTCCTCAATTCTTCCAGGGGCCTTTTTACAATGGATCACTTAATTTCAGATCACTCAAACCACTTCATGAGGTGGTTTGAGATAAGTTCCAGCTGATGATAAATAAAATGCAGCTCATAAATTTGTTGCTTTCATTGGCGTGAACTCAATTACAGATCGGATTTATATTTGTTTTGCGGAGACACATTTATGTGGCCAATTGTAAATGTAACCGTTTTAGCAAATCAGAAATGTGATCAGAGAAAACGCAAGTGACCAGGTGTAAAACTGCTGAACACTAAACACCATGCGAGCCAGTCTTGACAGTCGTGTTAGCATGGTCTCTTGTTGTTTCCACCAGCACAGCACATCTCTTAATTAATAAATGTATAAAATTTGAAAAGGAGGAGAAGCTTAAAACAGGCATGATGCGTGTGAGCTATGAAGTGAAAATTGGCCCGAAGACCGGCCCTATAGCGGCGTAAATAAGTCGGCCTCGACGGGCTGAAATGTAGGGCTATAATGTAGCTTAATCCAGCTTTAAAGAGAAGTCAGTGGCTGTGTAAAAAAAGAGTTGTTTAATTTTGTAAATAATTATTTGATTTTGTCTTTTACACAAATATATATATATATAGATTACTTTATATTTATCAGTGGGGTCCCTCATAAGAGAATCATTGTATTTGTGGTCCTTGGCATCATGAATTTTGAAAACCCTTGTACTACATAGAGTAAACAACGGCTGATTTGGCTATTTCATTAAAATAAAACAGCTACAGCTGCCATATTGAGCATTAAGATTTCTCACATTCATGTAATGTAAGAGTGGTCACTCCCTTTAGAATGTCTCTGGTGTCTGCATTAGCGTGCACTTTGCTGTAGGGTGGTTCAGCAACCAAATGCTCGTTGTCCTTTGTTTAAATAACCGTAGCATAATTCCATCAAGAATAAAGTGCTTTATTCATTCAATGAGTTTAATCCAGCCAGTCTCACGGATCCTAGGTTTGCCCCGTTAATACAGGTCAAAAGCTGGTGAAAGGCTGCAGTGTGTCCCGTTGGCTTTCATCAGCAGTGAAGTTAGATCTGCGTCTGATTATAAGAGGGACTTTGGTGGATCTACTGCAGGGGAGAGAAAATCACTTATGAAAACAGAAGGCTCTATGTGCAGGCTGCAGTGCGCTTCTAATCTAACCTCCCCATGGCCCAGAGCGGCCCGATTCCAATCAACATGTCTGGGGAGCTTGTGATAACCCTCGAGCCCAGCGCGTGGCGCTCAGCACCAGGGCTCAGAGTACTGACCCGCACCTCATCAGCAACGTTTAATCTGATTAAAAAGTTCTGGCTCTGCCTGTGGCCCTTGTGGCCAGATCAGCTACTGTAGATCAGCTCAGAGTGCAGAAGCTCCCACATGGAATCACCACCGATCTTAACAATATCAATGGTAGTTCACATTTTGCAGTGGTGTGGCAAGCTGTATTTGGTCTAAAATGATTTTAAACATAATGTAGTTCATTATTCATATACGGTTTTTATCATTATGTTTACACATGTATCACATATGTGACCCTGGACCATAAAACCAATCACAAGTCGCACGGGTATTTTTTGTGGGATTGCTAACAATACATTGTATGGGTCAAAACTATCGATTTCTCTTTTATGACAAGAATCATTAGGATATTAAGGGAAGATCCTGTTCCATGAAGATATTTTGTAAATGTCCTACCGTAAATATAAAAAAATATGATTTTTTTGAGTGGATGCCGAAAAATCGAAAAACTTTAATGAAGATTTTTTTCAATTTTTGGATTGTTTTGCACCCTCAGATTCCAGATTTTCAAATAGTTTCACTGGACTGTAGCAGTGAGAATTCCACGACAAAAATCAGCACAATGCCAAATGAGTTTGTCTCATTATAACAGTGAATTATTTATTTTTTTAAATACTCGTGTATGTGCACTACACTCACAATAAAAACAAAACATTGTGCTTTTGCAAAATAAAGAAAACAAACAGGATGCCGCTTCCAGCTGCCACCTGTTTCCTTTCCGTGAAGTTTGTGGAGCGTGTCACAAAAATTTATTGAAACTTAATGTATATATAGGCTATAGCAAGCTCTTGCGTGCCATCTGAACTTGAACTTGTTTTGGGTTGGTGCATACTGTAGATCATCTCTTCTTCTTCTGCTCTTTTTCCTATTATGGCAGTTATCAAACAGCATTGCATTACTGCACCTTCTGGATTGGAGTGTGGATCACCTGTGAGTGACTGTGTTTGTCATCTGACTGTATGCACCGAACCGTGACGGTTCAGGGCAAATACTTTAGCGTTACACTAGTATAACTAACAGCACTGCCTGGAAGTATTAGTAGCCTTTTTCAGCTTAACTCAAAGTTTGCATTTATTTATGGACTTTAATCTTAGTTTACAGTGATCTTAGTCATTTTGAGTGCCATGAATGTTGATTTAAGTAATTTCAGAGACTCAAATGGCATTTGGATTCATTAGGCATCATGTGCTTGTATACACAACCCACGTTTTAATCTTTGAGCAAGAACATACATGTTTGTAATTTAAACAACTCAGCTGTGAACGTCTTTTCTGCTGTCGTTTGATTGGTTTGTGAATCTATAGGCATTTACAGAAGTAATGAGTTCTGTTTTATATGCTGTTTGTCTCAAGCATGACTACAGTGGAAGTTTGTGACTTGTTAAGTTTCCTTCAGTTAGTTTTCTAAATCATTCGAATTTCTTTCCATCACACGTCTTAGTCAGACTTTGGCTTCAGCTTTCTTGACTTGGCACTTCCAGTGCGACTTGTCCAGCACAAGGGTGGTTATGGCTGCTGCCGGCCAGTGTATCAGAATCTGTAGGTGAAAAACCTGACATGCTGGAGGAAGGAGTGTGTAATATCCACAGCGCATTTCACTCTGAGCCCTCTGCTGCTCTGTGTAATGAGAGGCCTGAAGCTCCTGCCTTTCCTCTCATTTACTGAGCTAAATAATGATGGTGCTCTCAGGCTGAGCCTCATCGCTGCCGTAACACAGTCACACCCACAGTGTGCTCGCTCTCATTCTATCCCTGCTTCTGAAGTGAAGAAATGAGAATTCAGGACACAGGACTCCTCTGCCTTTGTTCTTTTCATTAGGGGGAAAAATCGCAAAAGCTCCACTTCTCTATCTCTCTTCTCAAAGAAGGTCACTCTTTCCAGGAGCCTGATTGGACTTTCATGTTTTTTAAAGAGTCAAACATGAATCTAATTCTTCACACAGTCAAATATGTGATCTCTTTTGCAATTCATCATCTTTTTTTTTTTCTTTATCTGGTAGCTGTGTCTGAAAGCTGAAAAATGTGTTATGTCCTGTCTATCTGATGCAGCATAGATGTTTACTCACTACCTACTGTATGATATCCCGTAAACCTGTGTGCACGACAGTACGAAATTAATGGGAGCTTGGGGCAACAATGACACAAAAATTGAGACTAAAACTAAGTTTGTCGAATATTATTACAATTTAAAAAATAAAAAGAAAATCTGTTTTAAAATGTAATTTATCCCTGTAAAGGCAAAGCTAAATTTTTAGCATCATAACATCATAAGATGCTGATTAGCTGCTTAAGAAAGATTTATTATTATAATCAATGTTGAAAGCTGATGTGCTCCTTAATATTTTTGTGCAAAATATGATACTTTGATGTTGAAAATATTTGTTTCAAAAAAGTCTTCAAAGAATAAATGTATTAATTTCTTTGAAAAAGCACTGACCCCTACATTTTGAATGGTTGTGTAATTAGTCTGGTTGAGAAATTATTTGATCTAAGTATTTACATAAAAGAGTGAGCCACAGTATACTTTTATATAGTTAGAAATATAATTCCTGTAAATATGTTTTCTTAATAGCAAAAAAATATCTCTGAAAAACAACTCTATGGGGCAAATATTGCCCCTACATGGAAAAGTTCATTTCTGGTAGCATACAGTTCAGTGTTAGTGGAACAAAAATCGAAAATGCCGTTTGAAGGAGCACTTGGAATGATTACCTCATAAATATATCCATTTTTGTTTAATACTGACTTGCATGATTGGCTCTGTAGTCACACAATTTTGTGTGGTTACCTCTCAAGCTCAATTGATTTTCTTTTAGATCTTCAAATATACATTAAGGTGGCTTGTAAGCTCATCTGAAATCAGTTTTCTTTGGATGCACCGTCATACCCAAACAATGCCTGTATAATGATAGACTCACTGTGCCAAGCCTCTTTGTGGCACACATCTAGCCATAGTGTCGCACATGAATTTTACAAAGACGTCTATATGACGTGTGTTCATCTAGAAGATGCCATTTTTAGAGAGCTTGCTCATCTGCTTTACATCTCTAAAGCATTCACTGACAAATGTTAAAACGTCACCAGACAGATGTCCGTCATTTTGTGACGTGCATTGTGTTTTAGATATGTTTTAATTCCAATATGATTATTCAAGTTTAGCAATGCTTTAGATAAACAGCATCCTCATGATGATAGGGAAAAAGGTTAGCTCCCATCTATTTGAAAGCAAAACCCACAGTGACCACTTACAAATGCTCCTGGCATTGCCTGGTTTTGTGTTTACGGAGTAGTAAGCTTTCATTCCCAGCTAATAATTTGTGTTATCAGGTCAAATCTCTGTGACTGGCGGACGGATAGTGTAACACAGAGGTCTTCTATCTTTCTCCTGGAGGGCCACTGTACAGCAGAGTTTAGTTTCAACCCTAATCAAACACACCTGAATCAGCTCATCAGGCCCTTCAGGGAGGCTTGAAAACACAAAGGCAGGTGTGCTGAAGCCGGTTGGAACTAAACTGCAGGACAGTAGCCCTCCAGGAGCAGAATTGAAGACCTCCGGTGTAACAGATCGGAAGGCTTTTCTGAGAGCCCTGCTGCTAGGAGCAACGCACTGGGCTTCTGTGCAGACTAGAGTTACCATAGCAGCAGCTGAAGTGCCAACTCTCAGAGCCAAAGTAACGAGAGAGCCAGTAACAATGTTCAAAATGCGTTTGTGTCAGTAATAATTGCTGCGTTATTCAAAACCTTTGAAATCAATTCTTACTGTTCAAATCCCAAATTGAAATTCAATCTGAGGATGCATGGCCACATTACCCTGGATATGTGCTATTTGACCTTTAGTGTGGACCATTTTGCCTTTTATTGACTGAGTAGATACAAGCTTCTCCATTGTGCATGCGGTGTTTGAGTAAGCTCAATTGCATTGATTCAATTTTACATATCTCCGGTCAGCTTTCTCTCAAAAGCAATTGTGGACAAGATTTTTCATCCCTAATTAATCCACTCTTTGTTATCAGTCTCTTTCTTTTTTTCTTTTGTTGAGTGCCATTCATTTATTCACAGAACAAATTCAATGGTGACAATGAGACATTTTAGATTCTACAAAATGTTTCTATTTCAAATACTGTAAATGCCGTCATACTTCAAACCTGTTCCGCAGCTTTCGGCCTGCTTCACAATCCAATTTTTGTTTGATTCACATTCATTTGTAGACGAGTTGTCTGTAGCCATGTTTCCATCCACGTATTTTTATGCAAATTTTGGGATATCACATTAAAAAGAAAAAAAAAAAAACGCTGGTTGTGTATATGTGTATAAATTCTATAAACGTGCATAGCTCATTTTAATAAACCAAACATATTTACTAAATAAATCCCTCGATGCACAACAAAAAAAGTCATGTGACTTTGCCTCAACAGTGAGTGTGATTGATAACTGGACCAACAAGCAGACCAATTTCACTGAACATCATCTCAAATGTTTTAGTTATTCTGAAATGCCTGAGCCAAAGTCTTTCATAAGAATAATTTGGTAAAATGACGCCCCTGAAGTGTCTCACATGATTGTGTTCCCAAAAACCAGGCATACGAACACAAGATAACAGTTGGTGTGTTTCGTCAGAGCCACAGTGGCTTCCCCGATTGCAGTAACTTTCATTTATACTACAGATGTTTTGTGGCAAGAGACGATTTTGTTCTCTTGAACTCATGGGATGGAAACAGTATGCGCATGTTTTATGCGACATTCCAATTTTGCGCGTTTAATTCACAACTTTAGGAAACAAAGCTAATGTTGTCTTTAAAATTCAGACTTAAGGCCCATTCAAACCAAGGACAATAACTATAACAATAAACTATAATAATAATGATAGTGTTCAAAAAATCTCAAAAGAATAGCAGTCTCCACACCACAACTATAACAATTAAAGCAGCAGACAACAAAAGTGCAGTGTGCTCTTAGAATAAACAGAACTATATAGTCTGCTGGTATGGATGCTAATATAGTAATCTTCATAGTTATCATTCTTGGCCTTTACTATTCTACTACTTCTATTCACCTTAACTCTTTCCCCGCCAGCGTTTTAAAAAAAAAGTTGCCAGCCACCGCCAGGGTTTTTGACGATTTTCGCTATATTTTAATGCCCCGCTGAATATTTTCTTCCATTAATATATGAAGATGATATATATAAAAATAAAGATCTGAGCCTCTGCTTTTAGGCAAAAAAAAACGTTTTTATTTTATCTTCATTTGTTCTTTTTTATTGCCTCTTGAACAGAGGTAGGTTTTGTCAAAAACACAACATTTTGGACAAAAAACTGAGAAAAAGGTATTTTTATCAAACAAGTGCATTTAAAAGCAGAATACATTCAGATGTTGTTTCCTTCATATATAAAACTTTCCAAAATAAATTAAAAACATAAATAAATGTAAAATATATCAAATTTCCCAGGATGTAAGGGAAATGTAACTTTTGCAATAAAACTTCTGCCTCTGCCTCTCTGTGTTCTACCTGTGAATAATGAATAATTGGAATTACAATAAAAAGGCCTAGACACACACACACGCAAATACATATTACAATGTGGTAAATGTGCACAAAGAGAGAAATAATTTGACAATTACACCTTCATATTTAGACAGCCACACATAAATGCCTGCACACACACATAAATATTATAGTGTCATAATACAAGTATTATACGATCTATCTGCGGCACGTCCATGGCTAGAACTTTCTGTGACAAGTTGACAACATGTGCATCTCTCTCACTGACTACTTCGTCCCGATCAGATTCAGAATTATCAAATAAAGAGTGATCGGACTCCGAGTCCATTAACCTCCAGTACTTCAGCCATATACCTCTGCATTGTCTGTCTGATACATTCTCACTACTCCACTGTTTGAGACGATTGCAATCTGTTTATCTGATCAAAGAGTTGCGCACTCATTCAGGACATGCGCGCGGGTCTTCCTTACCGTATACCACCTAAAACACGGATACCCGGAAAATTCCGTGTTTGGCGGTGATGCGTTTTTTCATTAAACCCGGAAAATTCCGTGTTTGGCGGGGAAAGAGTTAAAAGGAGCTTTATCTCAGAGAGCTTTGTGAGCCCTGGTCATCTAGTGGACAGCTGTGGTCAGCTGCATTCCTCAACAGGCTCTCTGCTAATTGGCCTGCTGTGCATTCCCGGTGTTAGTGTGATGGTTCACTGGTCAGGTCTGCCCCCTGCCTCTTAACAAATTTACCATCTACACCTCTTTGACCTCCTGACCCTTGAACAGAGAAAGTAAAGACATTACAGCCTTTCTCTTTACTCACGGCCAGTGGTGTCGTGCTCAGCGGTTCATGCTTAGGGTTGACCTGTATCATTTCTGGGGGGTTCGCAGAATGAATTGTACCACTCCATTGAGCCTCAGGGAAAGGAAGAGAGAGGGGCGCTATGCTTTGTTCAGCCTTCTACGCCTGGCTAATGAGCGTTAGGGAGATCTGAGATAGTTTAGGAAAAAAATGAGGGGTGCAGGTTACATCCATGGATTACTGCTCAAGATCTTCAAAGAGTCTAATGCCACCCAGAGTTCATGAAACGAGAGGAATTCGTGAAAGTCAGTCCACGAGGAATTTACCCTCACCACCACCACATGTTTAGCATCATGCGATGTGCTTCGGGTACCATTCCACTCCACTGGACAAAACAAATCAAGTTATTCCAAAAGTTGTGTAATAATGAGTCTGCGACAGTCAATTTTCTTTCATTTTCATGTACGAGTTTAGTTTTGTTCAGCATGTCAAAAGATCCGTTCTAATTTAGATGTCTTCCTCTAAAATGGGCGTCTCGGTGGGAGCAGTTATGAACCTGCTCTTCTGTAGTGTTCAGCACAACAGTAACCCTCCTTCAGCTCCCTCTCTGCCTGCGTTCAGCACTAAATGGCTTTCAGTAATGGACAGTAATGCACCTTAACGTCATGCTGCTGATTACAACACAGCTGAATGTCAGCGCCTAACCACGCTTAGTGTCAGAACTGCACAAATTCACACTGCAAGAGAACACGCAGCAATTATCCTTAAAGACCCTAGTATTTCCCCTGACACATTAAAAACATGGACTTTTAGCTTTTCAGTGCTGCAGCTGGTGCTGTATGTGTCAAGAATGTGTCGCAGAAGAAAACCAAACATCTCTTTATTAAACAAACATGTTTGTTTTTGCTTCTTTAGCCTTTTAGTAATGTATCACACATGATTAACATTTACATCTTCCTGGATGTGTGAAATCTGATTGGATGAGCCACACTCAAAGGCATTAATAAATAGCTGAAATGTGACAAAGATTTGTAAATGGCATACACAGATGAACCAAAATATCATGACCATGCTACCAAAACAGCGCCGACTGCGAAGTTAGCAGCAGATCCTTCAAGTACTGTATGTTGCAAGGTGGAGCCGCTATGGATCCAACTTGTTGGTCCAACACACCCCACAGATGCTCAATTGAATTGAATTCTTGGGGATTTTGGAGGCCAGAGCAACACCTTGAACTCTTCATCGTGTTCCTCAAATCATTCCTGAACAATGTTTGCAGTGTGGCAGGGTGCGTTATCCTGCTGAAAGGCCACTTCCACCAGGTAACACCATTGTCATGAAGGAGTGTACCTGGTCAACAACAATAATGAGATAAGTGGCACGTGTCAAATTTACTGGACCCAGAGTTTCCCAGCAGAACATTTCCCGGAGTATCACACTCCCTCCACCGGCTTGTTGTCGTCCCACATTGCATCTTGGTAGATGGTGCATACTTACATTGCCGTCCACATGATGTAAAAGAAAACCGGACTCATTGGACCAGGCGAACTTCCACTGCTCTAAGGTCCATTTTCGACTGTCATGTGCCCATTGTGGCCACTTTCAGTGATGGACAGGGGTGATCATATGACACTGATTGGTCTGCAACTACCTAGTGTCGATACATTCGTCCCATAACCATCATTCAAATTTTGTGTGACTTGTACCTCAGTAGACCTTGTGTTGGTTCGGACCAGAAGGGATAGCCTTCATTTCCGTCATGCACCGATGAGTCTTGGACGCCCAACACCCTGTCGCTAGTTTGACGCAATTCTCATCAACACTGACCGGGACCAACACTCAAGCCGTTTCAGAGATACTCTGATCCAGTCGCCTTGCCATAACAATTTGGCCCTGGTCAAAGTTGCTCAGACCAACACTCTGATTATGAGAACTGATTATTTGCTTACCTTCTAATCTAACCAGACCTTATTATGTGGCCTTGTTAGGAGATGGTCAACGATATTCACTTCACTTGTGACTGCTCATAATGTTTTGGCTCATCATTATATTATTATTATTATTATTGTTGTAATTATTTTATTTTCTGTAGTTATACTGTAGCTATACTTTCTCTGCATTCTGCATCTCTGCATTCTCTGGATCTTGGGAATATTGATCAATAACAAAATCCCTTAACCATGATAACTCTAAAAATGTCCACTCTGTATTAAGTGGTGATTTGTAGGATATGTCTGTCTTCCATGCAGGATTTAGGTGGCACACAGGTGATTTTCAGAGGTGCACAGACTGACAGATAGAGTTCTGTCGTTGATGGCTGCAGCGGTGGGTAGCTTTGGGAATTGGTGTTGCACGGGGTGCTGGTTCGAAACCAAGTGTTCTCTAGCAATCATCTCCATGAAGGAGAGAGCAAGGCAGAGCCTCCATCCCATTATACCCTCATCTGAAGTTGCCTGCCAAGCCAGCTGCTCCCCTATCAGACACACACACACGTCTGGACACATGACCGACACGCACACACTCACTCATCCAAATGTATGTTTGCACACAAGATGACTTCCAGCTCTCACAATGTCAGTCTCAGGCTGAAGTTCAAACAAATATTCACAAACATTTGTGTGAAAACATATACACCGGAAAACATAATTAATGTTTAGATTTGATTACAGAAGGAATTTACCTGGAGAGAAATACACTGAAAACCTTTATTTTCCCTTTCTTTCTTATGTGGAAGAGCAAGAGGATAAATTCTGAAGACTGTGCTGGTCACACATTTCTATACAATAATTAATGGTGATCTTTTAAGCTTCCACAATAATTCAAAACCAACATAAATGTATCAGAAAAGTAGAGAGGCGGACTGGGACAAATTTCCAGGCCGGGAAATCTCACACTAATACAGGCCGTCCCATATACCCAACAAAATTTGAAACCACAGACAGACCTTTTTCCTTTTCATTCTCTTCATTTTTCATAATATCTCTTTGTCTCTCACTCGTGTGTGTGCATGTTTACTTTTTTCACTAATTTTCTTTTTTTATCGACACATCTCCACCATGTTGCAAAACAACCACCTCATTGTAATTTGTTTGCACATAATATATGAATTTTTTAGATACATTTTAAGTATTCTTTACGATCATGTGTTGTTGTTTCATCTTTAAATGACTTAAATACTAGAGATTTAACAAAACTATATTTTCTGAATTGCCTAAATGTCAAAATTGGTACAATAATAACTACATCATGATCAATACATAAATATAATTTATGTTTTAAGAAAAAACTTAAGTCGAAAAGACATTAAAGGATTAGTTCACTTTTGAAAAAACTTGCTGATAATTTACTCACCCCCATGTCATCCAAGATGTCCATGTCTTTCTTTCCTCAGTCGAAAAGAAATTAAGGTTTTTGATGAAAACATTCCAGGATTTTCTCCATATAATGGACCTACATGGGAACCAGACGGCCCGAGGTCCAAACGACAGTTAACAACAGTTTCAGATGCAGCTTCAAATGTCTTTAAACGACACCAGACGATGAATAAGGGTCTTATCATGCGAAACGATCGCTTATTTCAAAACTTATTCCAAAAATGTAACTTTTCTAAGGACAAATGCTAGCCTTGCTGTATTCTGTGAGGCGCGTTTGCAACGTAACGTAATACGTAATTACGTTCAAAAGGTCACGGGTGACGTAGCCGGAAGTAGAGAATCAAAATCGTCCGACATCGCTGTTTTACCTTTTAATTCCTTTTTTGTAAACGGCGTTTGAGTTAGTTTGCACGTTCAACCTATGCGTTCAACTTGTAAACACGCTGACTCTGTACTTCTGGCTACGTCGCCCGTGACCTTTTGAACGTAATTACGTATTACGTTACGTTACAAACGCGCCTCACAGAATAGAGCAAGGCTAGCATTTGTCCTTAGAAAAGTTACATTTTTGGAACAAGCTTTGAAATAACCGATCGTTTCGCATGATAAGACCCTTATTCATCGTCTGGTGTCGTTTAAAGACATTTGAAGCTGCATCTGAAACTGTTGTTAACTGTCGTTTGGACCTCGGGCCGTCTGGTTCCCATGTAAGTCCATTATATGGAGAAAATCCTGGAATGTTTTCATCAAAAACCTTAATTTCTTTTCGACTGAGGAAAGAAAGACATGGACATCTTGGATGACATGGGGGTGAGTAAATTATCAGCAAAAGTTTTTTTCAAAAGTGAACTAATCCTTTAAGGTTTTTGATGAAAACATTCCAGGATTTTTCTCCATATAATGGACTTCAATGGGAACCAAACGGTTCAAGGTCCAAAAGACAGTTTTAGTGCAAACTGCAAACTGTTCAAGGGGCTTTAAACGATTTCAGATGATAAATAAAAGTCTTATCAAGCGAAACGATTGAAAAAACAAACAAACAAAGTTTAAGTTTTATAAGCTCAAATGGTCGCCTGCTCTGTTCTGTGATGTGCGTTCATGACTCTCCTGTTTGAACTCGTTTATCAAAATGAACGTATCTTTTTTCGTGTCATTTGGTTCATTCAATGAACGAAATGAACAAGTTAACTTGGGAAAAGATTTGTTTATTTATATTTCTATAATTAATTTGTGTGAGGAACAAACAGTATTATCGATATTTTCTCTAGAACTCTTTGCATTGTCTGTGATAGTTTTCTTTACATTGTCTGTGAAGTAGTAATACTGGATTGTTAATAATCCAAGCATGAATAAATCATTCTTTGGGTTGATATTTTCAATGAACTCTTCAGAAAACTGGTCAAAGTGACAATCCCAAATGATTTACTCAGTGATCCTTTCACATCAGTTGAAGGGCGATATATTCATCGAGTAACAACCTTAATTTCAGTCTGTTTCTCACTCAAATATCTTGTATGGCTTTAGAAGGAGTGAAATAAATTGCAAGTCAAATAAACTGCTATTATGATTGTTTATGGTGCTTTGGAATTATATTTGAAGCTGGAAAGCTCCAGTCCCCATCCATGGTAGCTGCATGGAAAAGAGCGTCCAGCACATTTTTCACAATTCAGTCAGTCAGTCAGTCATACACATGATCTTTATTTAGTTGTATGAATAAATGATGACAAGGAAGTCAGTAGCACATTCAAAAGCAGACTAGCAGTATCCTCCTTTAAGTTCTGTAATCTATCCATGACTACCCATGAGTTAAGACATATCTGTACAGAACCGTTTACACAGCGATCTGTGTGCAAACATGATAGCGCTATCACACTCTACCAAATCCAAAAGTATATAAATAGCTGTTTCTATTTGTAAAAAAAAAAAGTACACACAACAGAGAAGCTCTGTAATTTAAGAGAGATGCATTTCACTGGGCCAATCAGATTTCAAAGGCCCTGGCTTTTAGAAGTTTTTTTCCTCTCAAATTGTGGGTCGTCCTTGGAAAATACTCAAGGTGGACGAGCGATAAGGCAGAAACGAGGTGGAAAGTGGAACAGAAAAGGGGGTTTAAGGACTGGAGATAATTTCTCTAAGCCATTGCCACCCAGATAGGACCCCCATTTTCCAGACTTCCCATCTTAAAAGTTCTTGGCAGGGATTAAGAGAACAAAGGAAGGTAAATTCCCAGGAAGAGCAGAAAATTGGTCCAACTTTTAAAGAATGTCAGCACCCGCTTTTTTATTTATGGCTTCGTAATTTATCTTAAAGGAACCTTGAGTTGAGAACATAAGAATGGAAACAGAGACACAGAGAAGAAGGTCATTTAATGTGTTCCAGGTATCCAGTGGCACTGAGCTTTGCTCACTAGACATAACATTTCTTATCGGCACCTTGAGTAGCCATTTGAAAAGAAAAGCTAGATAAAAATAGACATTGGCAGCCATTAAAAAACATGATGTGTGAAGAGGCAGTAGTCATTAAAAGCAGCACGCATTTGGTTATTGACCTTTAATGTGGTTAATTGCCTGAGTGTCGGGGACTTGAGTATGTGACATTTCCTATTTTCCTGTTTATCCGGCTTTATCCTGAAAGGATTTGACATTTCAAATTAAGCATTAACTCAAGAGTGTGGATTGCGATTGAAGATCAGCGCTCCAGTGGAAACGCAAACAAACAGCCCCCGTTCGGTCCACACACACTCTTTTGTTATCGCACTATAATACGGATACGAGATTTGAAGTAATTATAATTTTCGGATTCATCTTCTTGTGCGCTGTTAAGAGAGAGAGAGAGAGCGCTTCCATAACTGACAGTGTTGAGACACTCTCCCAGGTTTTACGTAACAAACCCCGGCTGCTAAAATTAAGTGGATGTGGAAGAAAGTAAAGTAGGAGGAAAACTGTTCTAATTACATGTGGGAGTTTCAGCACACTTCACAGAGAGGCCTCAAAGATACACCCGTTTCCCTACTGCTAAACACACACATTTTCACACTTAATCGTATACTCACATCCACTTTTTGACACCATGTAGACACTCATATTCCATTACATCCTCTCACAAACCCACACACTCGCTCACTCCTGTGGATATCCCTGAGGTATGCCTGACATTTCAGTTCAGAAGAAGAAGGGACTTCATATAGAAGACTAGTTCTGACACTCGTTCAGATGTACAGTAGATTTGAAGTTTTTGGAAATATTGTGTTGACTTCTTCTCTTCTTTTCAAGGATACTCTAAAGAAAGATTGGTAACACTTTACTACAAGGTTCAGTTTGTCAATACATTAGGTATGTCTAAAATACAGTTACTAAGAGTTAAGAGCTCCTCGTCCACGACTAACTTCGACTTGACAGAGATGCGAATGTTGCATGTTACTTTATTAGACAGGTGAGCAAATGTACATTAAACTAATCAATGTTATGTAGTTCAACATGATGAAATGTTAGAATATGATCTGTATGTTATTCTCTAATGTTAATCTAGCTTAGTCTCATACAGCTAACAAACAACCTAACTAACAACATTCAAGACACTCAAATGCAGCTGGCAGTTAAGATCCATAATTCCGCTTAATATACGTCATCAATATACACCTTTGTTATTGTAAGAGGTTAGCATAGCCTGGTGGCGAAAAAAATACCTTTAATTCATGTTTAATGTAATATTGCTCATTTTTAATTCCTGTTCATAATTCATTTACTTGAAATGTTGAAAAAAAGGTAACATGTTCAAATGACCATTTACAAACATTTAACCATAAATGTTTTGGTCATTATTGTATTCTAGCTTTTGCATTATAGCTAAAGTTAACACATAGTACCATTTAAGAGTTTGGGGTCAGTAAGATTTATTAACAAGTAGGTTATACATTAAATTGATCAAAATGGCAGGAAAGGCATTCAAAAGATTTCTATTTTAACTAAATTCTTTTGGCATCAAATAATTCCAATATATTATTTAATCAAATTGTAATAAAAAAAACTTAATGTGTCAGTTTCCATTAAAATATCAAGCAGCGCAACTGTTTTCAACATTGATAATAATAATAATAGTGTTTCTTGAGCAGAATATACAGGCAACTTTTTCCACACAGTGAAAGTAAATGGTTACTGGGGCTTTTGAGCTCCAAAAATAACAAAAACGCACCATAAAAATGACCTGTTGACCTTCTTTTGTGTGAAGGACTCTTATAGAGAGAATGCGCGTGACGTCACCGTCGGCCGGCGTGCCTGCGGTTCCTCACAGTGAGTGGCAAAAAGACTGAGCGGCTGTATACGTGTTCAGCGTGAATACCGTGAAAAACAAACACAACACACAGAAATAAAGTGGGAAAGAGCTTTGCGATTGACTGTAGGCCTACAACTAGATTTGACAAAACATCGGAGGTATATTTTTACAGACTGCTATGGAAAGAGGAGCAAATGGATCGCTGCAATTCACAGAAACAACTGGACTCCAGTCAGCCAAAGGGGGATTTGCAGTTATCATTTTGTGTCAATATGCTGAATTTAGCTGTAAAACCATACCCGTATATTTTGTATTGTTATATACATTAACAGCTCATCAATTAAATATTTATCATTGCATATTCTGCATTATTGGATGTTTTTTTAATAAACACTGACCAAAAAACGTATAAAGTTTTAGAGCTGGACGATATGATATATATAGGATATAACACTGATATAAGTGATCACCCGGATTTAGACCTACCTGTATTATATTTATATAAAGCGTTCACAGGCAAATTTGCCTTATGTTTAGGTCTTGCTTTTATTTCCCCGGTGTCGAAATCAGGCAATAAATGTCAGGTAACACGATTCCTGGCTGCATGTCAATATCCATGGATCACTGGATCTTTAGTAAGTTGTAAGGAACACTATATTGAGTCCAACATTTAGTTTAAATTGATAAAATTTTTGATTTAGTCGCATTTCCGCAGTTTTCCCCTATTGAATCCAGTCACGCAGCAGAACTTTTGCCACTCGGTCAGGCTGAGGGGGGTTGTCACGCGGGAAAGTCACGTGTCAATACATTCCCTCTATTATGTCTCGTAGACAAATTAAAACAAGCTGAGCCACTGTACAGTAATTGGTTATCGATTATCCAGTAATTAATCGTGATTTGAATATCATGAATATTAATGCAAGCTTTTTGGCATGTGGGTACGATTTTTAAATATAAAGCAAACAAACACACAACAGTTCTACGTTAACTAGACAACATTTGTAGAAGTTTGTTCAATGCAACCATTGCAAGTCATGAAGTGACTTAGTGCATATACAACAAAATGCTGAGCTCTACTGTTGGATTCTCAGTGGAGCGAGCGCGAGAAGTCACTGCGTTAGCTCCCACTCTTCCCTCGTAGCGTTCATGTCCTAGTTAAAATCAATGCACCCTCATTAGAGAAAATTATGAAAAATTAAAGCTATCAAATAGATCTTTTTTTTTTGCCTGGTAAGATTCTATTGGACGTCACAATGGCTGTCAGTGGGAACGGTATTCAGGGACGGCTGGAGAGAATTTGTTAAGAGCCTCACTAATTAGGGTTGGAAACTGATGGCTTTTCACAAGCCACAGCAATTACTGCAGTAAAGGAGAGCGGCAAATAGAAGTGGACTTGAATGAATGAGTTTGTTTTTCTTCTTTTGCCTCGTGACATTTCGAACGAGTTTGAGTGTTGCTGATGCCGATCGAATGAGAGCGAGAGAGAGCTGAGAAAGACCAAAGGTCAAACACAAAAATTATCATTCCTCTTACTGAAGACAGACAGGAATGCCACACCATTTAGGACCTTACTTGAATTAGCCTTGAATTAGCATTGTACATGTTTCGCATTGTCCGTTTTTAAGGGCCAGGTGCTCTTTACAGAGAGGATGACCCAGGCTGACACAGCCACAGGAAGGCTACTTTTGTTCCAAAAGCCGGTCGGTGCTTGAGCTCTGTTTTATCAGCCCTATCAAAAACGCTCCGTGGATTTCGTATAACAAGAGCTGCATTCACAATCAAGATTCAACTGCTGATACAATACATGCATCTGCCCTTCATGAGCATTGTTGAGGAAATTTGTACGTGGGAAATGCTTGTCTTTTTTGTCTTGGATGTCTAGACAGGGCAATCTATAAATATTGTCTCACCACATCCTGATATATTTATTGTATAAAATTATTATCTGCAAAACACAAAAGCACTATGAACGCAACATAAAAGAAGTCCATTCTACCTCGTATGAAGTCATACCATAGCTTTTTGGAATGAACAGACCAAGCTTTTGGTTATTATTCACTCTCAAATGTGATCATTATGCATCTCTTAAATAAAATATGGCACCTATAAAAATGACAAATATGACAGCTTTTAGGGCCATGACCTTGCAGTTACCGCATAGACTCCAGACGCTGCTTGACTCCAAAGTCGAATTAATGAGTTCCAGAGCTTTTCAGATAGGTGCAAGTGAGTTTTGCAGTGAAGAATCACAGGTCGTCTTGAGTACTATAGACAGTATGTCACGGTTCCTCCCAAGTTTCTTCCCCATGAATGCACTATGCAAGTAATTCTTCCATCATAGCCGAGAAGGTTGCGTCAGGTGGAGCGCTAGCGTTTCCTCTCAACGTGCATCGCATTCCTTCGCATTGACATTTTTGTCAAAACTCTGGACAGGTTTCTTTACGTTATTATTTTTGGTTACCAGATTGTGTCTAAAAAAAAATTGTGCAAAAAATCCGAAATAAAAAAAAAAGCAAATAACAACCATTTTAATCCGATTAATGGTTGCGATTTTTTTCTTGAAACACGTTTTTTTTTTTTTTTTACAGAAATGTCATTTTTTTTAGAAAAACCTCTAAAGTTTATAATACACTAATACACTTTTACACATGTTTTTGCCCTGATTTGCAGTCAGTAGAAGTCAACGCTGTTTGTCGAAAGTAAGATTTTAGGCAGTCTGATTTGACCAATTTCAAATCCTCAAATATTTTGAGCTGATTTAAGAACAGTGTTTTCACTTGTCATACGACTCCTACCCATAGGTCAAATGTTTCTGCATGAGTTTATTGTTTTCAGGGGGACTTGAAAGTCTGGTAGTGTGTGATCCTCAGTTGTGTAGTGTATGAAGCCCAATTTTTCCCATGTAACCATTTACAGCATCACCAATAACAGGATGCCTGTTCAGATTTCAAAAAGTTCTTTTTCATTCTTTGGTTTAGGGCTAAAACAAATTCCAAAATACGTGAGCAGCGATATACTGTTATCGAACTTCTGACACCACCCATCTCATCTGAAAACCATCTGATCATACCATCATGGAGATTTTTGCAGGAGTGGCCAGTAAAGTCACGTCACATTTATTTATATCACGTTATACAATAGATAGCTTAAAATCAAGCAGCTTTATCGTATTAAACATGAAAAACCGTGTCAGTGTCTTATTTCATCAGAAGTACTACTTTATTTTCTACTATAAACAGCTCTCCAGTGTGTTCATGTTTTCACTCACGGACGTCTGACCACGACCAATTGAACAGGCCAAATGAATCAGAAATGATTTTCAATTGAAAGAAGGCGGAGCTTCAGCACACACCTACCTATTACCTAATAATCACCACAGACCAATGGTTACAAGGGTGTTTAGCAGTTTTATTTTTTTTATTTTTTTCGAAAAGTTCAAGCTGTTTCAAACTCCCAAACGAAACCAAACTTTGTTTCGGCCTGATTTTGTTCGAAATGCCATCCCGTCAGTTCTTCGATTTCACTTGAAGTATATTGGGGCCTAAGTATAAGTGTATGCCAGCCTTAATCAAGAAGGTCCATCCTGAACATAACTGCCAGTGGGGCGCAAGCAGATCATATGTAAACATGTAAATAAAATGAGATTGTACAAATTTTCCTCTAATTTGCCAAAATGTAAAATTGTAACAAATTATCATGAGAGCGACCCTTTTACAGTAGAAGGGCCTGATCATTTGCAGCTCAACTCCAGTTCCAGCATGCATTATGAGCAGTGCAACATTTCGCTTTCTCTTTTAATTCATGGACAAGCCGTACAAATATTTACCTCACTGCATTAGTGCCGTAGCTGCACACCTGCCCCTTGACCTTCTCCTCTTCTTAATTAAATGGCAGAGATCCTCAAAGCAGCGTTCAGCTCACATCAGCTCTCTCTGGCCCTGCGCTGGGCCGTGTGGAATCGATGGCCGTGTGAGAGGTTCTTATAATCTATAACTCACATCACTTGTGCAATGGCAGCACTTTGGCTAAACTCAATTAACAGTCAGAAGAGGGCCTGTGGTTTTGGCTGATTGGATGTGGGTGGATGCGTTGGAGTGTGTTTCTGTGGAGAGAGAGATTGGTGTTTGAGATTACACTTTTTCAAGCCAAACGGTTTTGGATTTTGAAGGAATTTTTCAACTTCAGACCCAGTGTTCTCTCACCCTCAATTTAAAAACTTTTCAGTAACAAAATAACATATGTTGTTAACATCAAGCATTAACAAATAGTATTAACTGTCACTGTTCTTCTTTTTCATATATTTGCATATAAATGTAAAAAAAAAAAAAATAAACAGTAATATTGTAAAATATTATTACCATTTAAAATAACTGTTTTCTATTATGATTATTTTTTTAGATCTAATCATGTGATGGTAAAGCTGAATTTTCAGCATCATTGCTCCAGTCTTCAGTGTCACATGATCCTTCATGCATTCCAATATACTGATTTAGTGCTCGAGAAACTGATTATTATCAATGTTAAAACGGCTTAAGTTGCGCTGCTTAATATTTTCTTGATTATTGTAGGATTATTTGGTGAAGAGAAAATTTAAAAGCACAAAATTGATTTGATATAAAAACCTTCCTAATCATATTAAATATATAGTATTGATGTATTGATTCATCAATGTATCCTTGCATTGAACATTTAATTTGGGCACATTTATGATAGTCTATTCATGGACCCCTGCAGGACTTGCATTAACAAAATTACCTGCATTACCAAACAAGCCATTAGAACATTTTGAGAAGTTTTTGTCTATACAATAAGTCAATGTTAACCAAAACAGATTGATTTCCAAAATATTGTATTTTACATTTTGCAGAAGAAAGAAAATAAAACAAGTTTGGAATTATGGGGGTCAGTAAATGATGACAAATATTATCATAAACTTGATTTCCTTTTTGCTACTGACTCCAATTTATATCTTGCACCTAACCCAGGCTTTCTCCCCCGCTACCACATACTTAGAAGGCAAGCCCCGGCACTGCAGCCCAAGGGAACCAGCCTGTTCCAGTGAGGGCTTTGGTTATGCTTGCATCATTATGCCAGATCTGACTCTGTTCTCATGTGCAATCACAGATTGAGACATATCCTTCTCTGCACATCTCTCTCCCGTACTCCCACAAGCAAGTGGTGCGTGTTTGGAGCGCTGTCAGTATTCATATGACCAGTTCAGTGGAATAACTGATCGTCCTTCGGTTAGAATTGACATGTTTGGTTATTCATGTCTTTTGCAGGAAATGATCATATGTCTGATCGTAAGTAATGACTGCCCGAGATACACTTGTGCACAGGCCACTGATGGATGACGAAACACTTGAGTCAGCTGAAAAAGTAGCCCAAACTCTGGGCTTTTCCATTTTTCACCGCAGCTTGTCATTTTGCAAAGCGAAAGCCAGATTTTAACAAATTGCAAAGGAGCTGGATGTTATTAGCTGTCTGCAGTGTCGTTTTTTTTTTTCTTCCCCTGACTTTTTATGTTTCTTGTCGCTGACTGTTTTATGAGTCCTGAACATGATGGAGTAATGGAGCCTATTTATCAATGCAGATACTAATATCGCTCCAGTCCTTCACATGACAGAACAGCGTGTCTTAGATTAAATATGGTCTGCCAAAAAACATCAGCATATTCTCCACCTTCACTCGTAGAGCATTTCAAACAGTCTTTACCCATAAAGCCCAGCAGGCTTGCTGTTTTCTAAAGTCATCTATGCTATGCATAATCCATATATTGAACTAAAAAAAATGGTAACACTTTATTTTCGATAGTCACTTTAGACATTCTACTAACTATAAGTAACTTTTCAACTACATGTCAACTAACTGTCATTAGAGTATTAGTAGACTGTCAGCTTAATATCTGCTAACACTTTATTTTGTTGGTCCCTCAACAGACATTCAACTAACTATAAGTAACTTGGCGACTACAAGTAAACTTATTTTCCTATTCGCCTAACACTTATCCATAACCTAACAGTCTACTATAATATACTACTACTCTAATGAGAGTTAGTTGACATGTAGTTGAAAAGTTACTTATAATTAGTAGGACGTCTAAAGTGACTATCGAAATAAAGTGTAACCAAAAATTGTTATTCCATGCAAATCATAATGAAATTCTGAATGTTAAAGCTTTGCTCCACCTCTGAAACAGCTTTCTTTTTCAGCTCACATATTTAAGCATTGCTTAATGATAATCAGTTGGCAAGCACTATTTTAGGAAATGCAGCTTTAATTTTCAACTAAATTCAATGCTAGTTGTATGTAATAAAAGTTACAGCAAAAATAGCAATTAATGGTCTGGATCATTATGGATTATGTGGAGATGCTCCTGAACTTAAAAAAAAAAGTCAACATTCATTATTTCAACTTTTTTTTTTTTTCAAGATTTTTTTGCCAATAAAATGAAAGCCAGAATGATCTAAAACGAGGTTGGCTTTATTGAATTTCATTGTACAGACAAAACCAAATTTTTCTGAGAATCTTTTTTTGTTTTGTATCGCAGAAGAAATAAAGTTGTACAACTTAGACATGAAGGTGAGAAAATTATAACAAAACTATTCATTTAACCTTCAGCTTTAATGTTAAAAAGTCTTTTCTCTAAAGCTTGCTTTTATGATCCAATCAATTTCTGAATGATAAAATCAATCCTTCCTTGTTAAACATCCTGCTTCACTCTGATATATGTTGCATTATGGAAGAAAATGATTTCAAATGTCACTTCATGTTGACTTTAAGGCAATGGCCTGCCATTTTTAGACTTGTGTCAGGTATGAATACCTCAAACTAAGTTTCAGCACGGGTGGGTCGGGGCAAACGGAGGTCCAGGTAATGGCGCTGATGGCTCATGGATTGTGCAGTGTACGAAGTGATGGGGGGGACGCTTTACGACTGGCTGTGTCAGTCTCTTCCGCCTGAATTACCCTCTCATCTCTCCTCTCCTCTGCTCGGCACGCCGTGAAATGGCTTTCTGTAGGCCATTAGCTTTAAAGGAGCAGGGACGAGTGGGATGGAGGATACAGCACCGGTCTGCTCTCCCGCCATGCCATTCCAATGGCCGTCATTACGAAGCTTAGCTCTGACACACATCACCCAGCGTGTCTGTCAGTCAGACGCCACGGTGTTTATTGCTGCCCATCGTCACCCCAGGTCGAGTACTGCATGGGGACTGATTGCTGAACAATCCACTGGGCCTGATTTTTTTTTACTTTCATGACACACTTTTCGCACTTTTGGGTGTCTTGTTAAGATGGGACTAAAAGATATTTGAGAATTTTTGAGGAAGATTATGAAGCTACAAGTGATTAGAGGCCTGGAAATGAGAAAGATGGATGATGCTTTGTAGGATCATGCAGGACAAAGTCAGGGTTTTGAGCCTTGATATGATTGTATAGATAGGTGTGATTTGAGAAAGACAACAATTGTGCGTAATTATTCGTAATCAACGCCTTTAGCATGGATTTAACCACTGCATCTTTTTGCTGGAGCTGAACGTCTGCTATTTACAGTATATACCTTCTGAAACTAACATGAATTTTAGATGCATATGTCTTGAACTTTGCTA
>NW_024121277.1:10793678-10831376 GCF_016745375.1 Pimephales promelas
ACTGTCGTTTGGACCTCGGGCCGTCTGGTTCCCATGTAAGTCCATTATATGGAGAAAATCCTGGAATGTTTTCATCAAAAACCTTAATTTCTTTTCGACTGAGGAAAGAAAGACATGGACATCTTGGATGACATGGGGGTGAGTAAATTATCAGCAAAAGTTTTTTTCAAAAGTGAACTAATCCTTTAAGGTTTTTGATGAAAACATTCCAGGATTTTCTCCATATAATGGACTTCAATGGGAACCAAACGGTTCAAGGTCCAAAAGACAGTTTTAGTGCAAACTGCAAACTGTTCAAGGGGCTTTAAACGATTTCAGATGATAAATAAAAGTCTTATCAAGCGAAACGATTGAAAAAACAAACAAACAAAGTTTAAGTTTTATAAGCTCAAATGGTCGCCTGCTCTGTTCTGTGATGTGCGTTCATGACTCTCCTGTTTGAACTCGTTTATCAAAATGAACGTATCTTTTTTCGTGTCATTTGTTCATTCAATGAACGAAATGAACAAGTTAACTTGGAAAAGATTTGTTTATTTATATTTCTATAATTAATTTGTGTGAGGAACAAACAGTATTATCGATATTTTCTCTAGAACTCTTTGCATTGTCTGTGATAGTTTTCTTTACATTGTCTGTGAAGTAGTAATACTGGATTGTTAATAATCCAAGCATGAATAAATCATTCTTTGGGTTGATATTTTCAATGAACTCTTCAGAAAACTGGTCAAAGTGACAATCCCAAATGATTTACTCAGTGATCCTTTCACATCAGTTGAAGGGCGATATATTCATCGAGTAACAACCTTAATTTCAGTCTGTTTCTCACTCAAATATCTTGTATGGCTTTAGAAGGAGTGAAATAAATTGCAAGTCAAATAAACTGCTATTATGATTGTTTATGGTGCTTTGGAATTATATTTGAAGCTGGAAAGCTCCAGTCCCCATCCATGGTAGCTGCATGGAAAAGAGCGTCCAGCACATTTTTCACAATTCAGTCAGTCAGTCAGTCATACACATGATCTTTATTTAGTTGTATGAATAAATGATGACAAGGAAGTCAGTAGCACATTCAAAAGCAGACTAGCAGTATCCTCCTTTAAGTTCTGTAATCTATCCATGACTACCCATGAGTTAAGACATATCTGTACAGAACCGTTTACACAGCGATCTGTGTGCAAACATGATAGCGCTATCACACTCTACCAAATCCAAAAGTATATAAATAGCTGTTTCTATTTGTAAAAAAAAAGTACACACAACAGAGAAGCTCTGTAATTTAAGAGAGATGCATTTCACTGGGCCAATCAGATTTCAAAGGCCCTGGCTTTTAGAAGTTTTTTTCCTCTCAAATTGTGGGTCGTCCTTGGAAAATACTCAAGGTGGACGAGCGATAAGGCAGAAACGAGGTGGAAAGTGGAACAGAAAAGGGGGTTTAAGGACTGGAGATAATTTCTCTAAGCCATTGCCACCCAGATAGAACCCCCATTTTCCAGACTTCCCATCTTAAAAGTTCTTGGCAGGGATTAAGAGAACAAAGGAAGGTAAATTCCCAGGAAGAGCAGAAAATTGGTCCAACTTTTAAAGAATGTCAGCACCCGCTTTTTTATTTATGGCTTCGTAATTTATCTTAAAGGAACCTTGAGTTGAGAACATAAGAATGGAAACAGAGACACAGAGAAGAAGGTCATTTAATGTGTTCCAGGTATCCAGTGGCACTGAGCTTTGCTCACTAGACATAACATTTCTTATCGGCACCTTGAGTAGCCATTTGAAAAGAAAAGCTAGATAAAAATAGACATTGGCAGCCATTAAAAAACATGATGTGTGAAGAGGCAGTAGTCATTAAAAGCAGCACGCATTTGGTTATTGACCTTTAATGTGGTTAATTGCCTGAGTGTCGGGGACTTGAGTATGTGACATTTCCTATTTTCCTGTTTATCCGGCTTTATCCTGAAAGGATTTGACATTTCAAATTAAGCATTAACTCAAGAGTGTGGATTGCGATTGAAGATCAGCGCTCCAGTGGAAACGCAAACAAACAGCCCCCGTTCGGTCCACACACACTCTTTTGTTATCGCACTATAATACGGATACGAGATTTGAAGTAATTATAATTTTCGGATTCATCTTCTTGTGCGCTGTTAAGAGAGAGAGAGAGAGCGCTTCCATAACTGACAGTGTTGAGACACTCTCCCAGGTTTTACGTAACAAACCCCGGCTGCTAAAATTAAGTGGATGTGGAAGAAAGTAAAGTAGGAGGAAAACTGTTCTAATTACATGTGGGAGTTTCAGCACACTTCACAGAGAGGCCTCAAAGATACACCCGTTTCCCTACTGCTAAACACACACATTTTCACACTTAATCGTATACTCACATCCACTTTTTGACACCATGTAGACACTCATATTCCATTACATCCTCTCACAAACCCACACACTCGCTCACTCCTGTGGATATCCCTGAGGTATGCCTGACATTTCAGTTCAGAAGAAGAAGGGACTTCATATAGAAGACTAGTTCTGACACTCGTTCAGATGTACAGTAGATTTGAAGTTTTTGGAAATATTGTGTTGACTTCTTCTCTTCTTTTCAAGGATACTCTAAAGAAAGATTGGTAACACTTTACTACAAGGTTCAGTTTGTCAATACATTAGGTATGTCTAAAATACAGTTACTAAGAGTTAAGAGCTCCTCGTCCACGACTAACTTCGACTTGACAGAGATGCGAATGTTGCATGTTACTTTATTAGACAGGTGAGCAAATGTACATTAAACTAATCAATGTTATGTAGTTCAACATGATGAAATGTTAGAATATGATCTGTATGTTATTCTCTAATGTTAATCTAGCTTAGTCTCATACAGCTAACAAACAACCTAACTAACAACATTCAAGACACTCAAATGCAGCTGGCAGTTAAGATCCATAATTCCGCTTAATATACGTCATCAATATACACCTTTGTTATTGTAAGAGGTTAGCATAGCCTGGTGGCGAAAAAAATACCTTTAATTCATGTTTAATGTAATATTGCTCATTTTTAATTCCTGTTCATAATTCATTTACTTGAAATGTTGAAAAAAAGGTAACATGTTCAAATGACCATTTACAAACATTTAACCATAAATGTTTTGGTCATTATTGTATTCTAGCTTTTGCATTATAGCTAAAGTTAACACATAGTACCATTTAAGAGTTTGGGGTCAGTAAGATTTATTAACAAGTAGGTTATACATTAAATTGATCAAAATGGCAGGAAAGGCATTCAAAAGATTTCTATTTTAACTAAATTCTTTTGGCATCAAATAATTCCAATATATTATTTAATCAAATTGTAATAAAAAAAACTTAATGTGTCAGTTTCCATTAAAATATCAAGCAGCGCAACTGTTTTCAACATTGATAATAATAATAATAGTGTTTCTTGAGCAGAATATACAGGCAACTTTTTCCACACAGTGAAAGTAAATGGTTACTGGGGCTTTTGAGCTCCAAAAATAACAAAAACGCACCATAAAAATGACCTGTTGACCTTCTTTTGTGTGAAGGACTCTTATAGAGAGAATGCGCGTGACGTCACCGTCGGCCGGCGTGCCTGCGGTTCCTCACAGTGAGTGGCAAAAAGACTGAGCGGCTGTATACGTGTTCAGCGTGAATACCGTGAAAAACAAACACAACACACAGAAATAAAGTGGGAAAGAGCTTTGCGATTGACTGTAGGCCTACAACTAGATTTGACAAAACATCGGAGGTATATTTTTACAGACTGCTATGGAAAGAGGAGCAAATGGATCGCTGCAATTCACAGAAACAACTGGACTCCAGTCAGCCAAAGGGGGATTTGCAGTTATCATTTTGTGTCAATATGCTGAATTTAGCTGTAAAACCATACCCGTATATTTTGTATTGTTATATACATTAACAGCTCATCAATTAAATATTTATCATTGCATATTCTGCATTATTGGATGTTTTTTTAATAAACACTGACCAAAAAACGTATAAAGTTTTAGAGCTGGACGATATGATATATATAGGATATAACACTGATATAAGTGATCACCCGGATTTAGACCTACCTGTATTATATTTATATAAAGCGTTCACAGGCAAATTTGCCTTATGTTTAGGTCTTGCTTTTATTTCCCCGGTGTCGAAATCAGGCAATAAATGTCAGGTAACACGATTCCTGGCTGCATGTCAATATCCATGGATCACTGGATCTTTAGTAAGTTGTAAGGAACACTATATTGAGTCCAACATTTAGTTTAAATTGATAAAATTTTTGATTTAGTCGCATTTCCGCAGTTTTCCCCTATTGAATCCAGTCACGCAGCAGAACTTTTGCCACTCGGTCAGGCTGAGGGGGGTTGTCACGCGGGAAAGTCACGTGTCAATACATTCCCTCTATTATGTCTCGTAGACAAATTAAAACAAGCTGAGCCACTGTACAGTAATTGGTTATCGATTATCCAGTAATTAATCGTGATTTGAATATCATGAATATTAATGCAAGCTTTTTGGCATGTGGGTACGATTTTTAAATATAAAGCAAACAAACACACAACAGTTCTACGTTAACTAGACAACATTTGTAGAAGTTTGTTCAATGCAACCATTGCAAGTCATGAAGTGACTTAGTGCATATACAACAAAATGCTGAGCTCTACTGTTGGATTCTCAGTGGAGCGAGCGCGAGAAGTCACTGCGTTAGCTCCCACTCTTCCCTCGTAGCGTTCATGTCCTAGTTAAAATCAATGCACCCTCATTAGAGAAAATTATGAAAAATTAAAGCTATCAAATAGATCTTTTTTTTTTGCCTGGTAAGATTCTATTGGACGTCACAATGGCTGTCAGTGGGAACGGTATTCAGGGACGGCTGGAGAGAATTTGTTAAGAGCCTCACTAATTAGGGTTGGAAACTGATGGCTTTTCACAAGCCACAGCAATTACTGCAGTAAAGGAGAGCGGCAAATAGAAGTGGACTTGAATGAATGAGTTTGTTTTTCTTCTTTTGCCTCGTGACATTTCGAACGAGTTTGAGTGTTGCTGATGCCGATCGAATGAGAGCGAGAGAGAGCTGAGAAAGACCAAAGGTCAAACACAAAAATTATCATTCCTCTTACTGAAGACAGACAGGAATGCCACACCATTTAGGACCTTACTTGAATTAGCCTTGAATTAGCATTGTACATGTTTCGCATTGTCCGTTTTTAAGGGCCAGGTGCTCTTTACAGAGAGGATGACCCAGGCTGACACAGCCACAGGAAGGCTACTTTTGTTCCAAAAGCCGGTCGGTGCTTGAGCTCTGTTTTATCAGCCCTATCAAAAACGCTCCGTGGATTTCGTATAACAAGAGCTGCATTCACAATCAAGATTCAACTGCTGATACAATACATGCATCTGCCCTTCATGAGCATTGTTGAGGAAATTTGTACGTGGGAAATGCTTGTCTTTTTTGTCTTGGATGTCTAGACAGGGCAATCTATAAATATTGTCTCACCACATCCTGATATATTTATTGTATAAAATTATTATCTGCAAAACACAAAAGCACTATGAACGCAACATAAAAGAAGTCCATTCTACCTCGTATGAAGTCATACCATAGCTTTTTGGAATGAACAGACCAAGCTTTTGGTTATTATTCACTCTCAAATGTGATCATTATGCATCTCTTAAATAAAATATGGCACCTATAAAAATGACAAATATGACAGCTTTTAGGGCCATGACCTTGCAGTTACCGCATAGACTCCAGACGCTGCTTGACTCCAAAGTCGAATTAATGAGTTCCAGAGCTTTTCAGATAGGTGCAAGTGAGTTTTGCAGTGAAGAATCACAGGTCGTCTTGAGTACTATAGACAGTATGTCACGGTTCCTCCCAAGTTTCTTCCCCATGAATGCACTATGCAAGTAATTCTTCCATCATAGCCGAGAAGGTTGCGTCAGGTGGAGCGCTAGCGTTTCCTCTCAACGTGCATCGCATTCCTTCGCATTGACATTTTTGTCAAAACTCTGGACAGGTTTCTTTACGTTATTATTTTTGGTTACCAGATTGTGTCTAAAAAAAATTGTGCAAAAAATCCGTAATAAAAAAAAAGCAAATAACAACCATTTTAATCCGATTAATGGTTGCGATTTTTTTCTTGAAACACGTTTTTTTTTTTTTTTTTACAGAAATGTCATTTTTTTAGAAAAACCTCTAAAGTTTATAATACACTAATGCACTTTTACACATATTTTTGCCCTGATTTGCAGTCAGTAAAAGTCAACGCTGTTTGTCGAAAGTAAGATTTTAGGCAGTCTGATTTGACCAATTTCAAATCCTCAAATATTTTGAGCTGATTTAAGAACAGTGTTTTCACTTGTCATACGACTCCTACCCATAGGTCAAATGTTTCTGCATGAGTTTATTGTTTTCAGGGGGACTTGAAAGTCTGGTAGTGTGTGATCCTCAGTTGTGTAGTGTATGAAGCCCAATTTTTCCCATGTAACCATTTACAGCATCACCAATAACAGGATGCCTGTTCAGATTTCAAAAAGTTATTTTTCATTCTTTGGTTTAGGGCTAAAACGAATTCCGAAATACGTGAGCAGCGATATACTGTTATCGAACTTCTGACACCACCCATCTGATCTGAAAACCATCTGATCATAGCATCATGGAGATTTTTGCAGGAGTGGCCAGTAAAGTCACGTCACATTAATTTATATCACTTTATACAATAGATAGCTTAAAATCAAGCAGCTTTATCGTATTAAACATGAAAAACCGTGTCAGTGTCTTATTTCATCAGAAGTACTTCTTTATTTTCTACTATAAACAGCTCTCCAGTGTGTTCATGTTTTCACTCACGGACGTCCGACCACGACCAATTGAACAGGCCAAATGAATCAGAAATGATTTTCAATTGAAAGAAGGCAGAGCTTCAGCACACACCTACCTATTACCTAATAATCACCACAGACCAATGGTTACAAGGGTGTTTAGCAGTTTTATTTTTTTGATTTTTTTCGAAAAGTTCAAGCTGTTTCAAACTCCCAAACGAAACCAAACTTTGTTTCGGCCTGATTTTGATCGAAATGCCATCCCGTCAGTTCTTCGATTTCACTTGAAGTATATTGGGGCCTAAGTATAAGTGTATGCCAGCCTTAATCAAGAAGGTCCATCCTGAACATAACTGCCAGTGGGGCGCAAGCAGATCATATGTAAACATGTAAATAAAATGAGAAATTGTACAAATTTTCCTCTAATTTGCCAAAATGTACAATTGTAACAAATTATCATGAGAGCGACCCTTTTACAGTAGAAGGGCCTGATCATTTGCAGCTCAACTCCAGTTCCAGCATGCATTATGAGCAGTGCAACATTTCGCTTTCTCTTTTAATTCATGGACAAGCCGTACAAATATTTACCTCACTGCATTAGTAAATACACAGCACACCTGCCCCTTGACCTTCTCCTCTTCTTAATTAAATGGTAGAGATCCTCAAAGCAGCGTTCAGCTCACATCAGCTCTCTCTGGCCCTGCGCTGGGCCGTGTGGAATCGATGGCCGTGTGAGAGGTTCTTATAATCTATAACTCACATCACTTGTGCAATGGCAGCACTTTGGCTAAACTCAATTAACAGTCAGAAGAGGGCCTGTGGTTTTGGCTGATTGGATGTGGGTGGATGCGTTGGAGTGTGTTTCTGTGGAGAGAGAGATTGGTGTTTGAGATTACACTTTTTCAAGCCAAACGGTTTTGGATTTTGAAGGAATTTTTCAACTTCAGACCCAGTGTTCTCTCACCCTCAATTTAAAAACTTTTCAGTAACAAAATAACATATGTTGTTAACATCAAGCATTAACAAATAGTATTACCTGTCACTGTTCTTCTTTTTCAATTTGCATATAAATGTAAAAAAAAAAATTGAAATAAACAGTAATATTGTAAAATATTATTACCATTTAAAATAACTGTTTTCTATTATGATTATTTTTTTTAGATCTAATCATTTGTTGGTAAAGCTGAATTTTCAGCATCATTGCTCCAGTCTTCAGTGTCACATGATCCTTCATGCATTCTAATATACTGATTTAGTGCTCGAGAAACTGATTATTATCAATGTTAAAACGGCTTAAGTTGCGCTGCTTAATATTTTCTTGATTATTGTAGGATTATTTGGTGAAGAGAAAATTTAAAAGCACAAAATTGATTTGATATAAAAACCTTCCTAATCATATTAAATATATAGTATTGATGTATTGATTCATCAATGTATCCTTGCATTGAACATTTAATTTGGGCACATTTATGATAGTCTATTCATGGACCCCTGCAGGACTTACATTAACAAAATTACCTGCATTACCAAACAAGCCATTAGAACATTTTGAGAAGTTTGCTTCAATGCTAAGTCAATGCTATCCAAAACAGATTGATTTCCAAAATATTTTCTTTTACATTTTGCAGAAGAAAGAAAATAAAACAAGTTTGGAATTATGGGGGTCAGTAAATGATGACAAATATTATCATAAACTTGATTTTCTTTTTGCTACTGACTCCAATTTATATCTTGCACCTAACCCAGGCTTTCTCCCCCGCTACCACATACTTAGAAGGCAAGCCCCGGCACTACGGCCCAAGGGAACCAGCCTGTTCCAGTGAGGGCTTTGGTTATGCTTGCATCATTATGCCAGATCTGACTCTGTTCTCATGTGCAATCACAGATTGAGACATATCCTTCTCTGCACATCTCTCTCCCGTACTCCCACAAGCAAGTGGTGCGTGTTTGGAGCGCTGTCAGTATTCATATGACCAGTTCAGTGGAATAACTGATCGTCCTTCGGTTAGAATTGACATGTTTGGTTATTCATGTCTTTTGCAGGAAATGATCATATGTCTGATCGTAAGTAATGACTGGCCGAGATACACTTGTGCACAGGCCACTGATGGATGACGAAACACTTGAGTCAGCTGAAAAAGTAGCCCAAACTCTGGGCTTTTCCATTTTTCACCGCAGCTTGTCGTTTTGCAAAGCGAAAGCCAGATTTTAACAAATTGCAAAGGAGCTGGATGTTATTAGCTGTCTGCAGTGTCGTTTTTTTTTCTTCCCCTGACTTTTTATGTTTCCTGTCGCTGACTGTGTTTTATGAGTCCTGAACATGATGGAGTAATGGAGCCTATTTATCAATGCAGATACTAATATCGCTCCAGTCCTTCACATGACAGAACAGCGTGTCTTAGATTAAATATGGTCTGTCAAAAAACATCAGCATATTCTCCACCTTCACTCGTAGAGCATTTCAAACAGTCTTTACCCATAAAGCCCAGCAGGCTTGCTGTTTTCTAAAGTCATCTATGCTATGCATAATCCATATATTGAACTAAAAAAAAATGGTAACACTTTATTTCGATAGTCACTTTAGACATTCTACTAACTATAAGTAACTTTTCAACTACATGTCAACTAACTGTCATTAGAGTATTAGTAGACTGTCAGCTTAATATCTGCTAACACTTCATTTTGTTGGTCCCTCAACAGACATTCAACTGACTATAAGTAACTTGGCGACTACAAGTAAACTTATTCTCCTATTCGCCTAACACTTATCCATAACCGAACAGTCTACTATAATATACTACTACTCTAATGAGAGTTAGTTGACATGTAGTTGAAAAGTTGCTTATAATTAGTAGAACGTCTAAAGTGACTATCGAAATAAAGTGTAACCAAAAATTGTTATTCCATGCAAATCATAATGAAATTCTTAATGTTAAAGCTTTGCTCCACCTCTGAAACAGCTTTCTTTTTCAGCTCACATATTTAAGCATTGCTTAATGATAATCAGTTGGCAAGCACTATTTTAGGAAATGCAGCTTTAATTTTCAACTAAATTCAATGCTAGTTGTATGTAATAAAAGTTACAGCAAAAATAGCAATTAATGGTCTGGATCATTATGGATTATGTGGAGATGCTCCTGAACTTAAAAAAAAAAGTCAACATTCATTATTTCAACTTTTTTTTTTTTTTTCAAGATTTTTTTGCCAATAAAATGAAAGCCAGAATGATCTAAAACGAGGTTGGCTTTATTGAATTTCATTGTACAGACAAAACCAAATTTTTCCGAGAATCTTTTTTTGTTTTGTATCGCAGAAGAAATAAAGTTGTACAACTTAGACATGAAGGTGAGAAAATTATAACAAAACTATTCATTTAACCTTCAGCTTTAATGTTAAAAAGTCTTTTCTCTAAAGCTTGCTTTTATGATCCAATCAATTTCTGAATGATAAAATCAATCCTTCCTTGTTAAACATCCTGCTTCACTCTGATATATGTTGCATTATGGAAGAAAATGATTTCAAATGTCACTTCATGTTGACTTTTAAGGCAATGGCCTGCCATTTTTAGACTTGTGTCAGGTATGAATACCTCAAACTAAGTTTCAGCACGGGTGGGTCGGGGCAAACGGAGGTCCAGGTAATGGCGCTGATGGCTCATGGATTGTGCAGTGTACGAAGTGATGGGGGGGACGCTTTACGACTGGCTGTGTCAGTCTCTTCCGCCTGAATTACCCTCTCATCTCTCCTCTCCTCTGCTCGGCACGCCGTGAAATGGCTTTCTGTAGGCCATTAGCTTTAAAGGAGCAGGGACGAGTGGGATGGAGGATACAGCACCGGTCTGCTCTCCCACCATGCCATTCCAATGGCCGTCATTACGAAGCTTAGCTCTGACACACATCACCCAGCGTGTCTGTCAGTCAGACGCCACGGTGTTTATTGCTGCCCATCGTCACCCCAGGTCGAGTACTGCATGGGGACTGATTGCTGAACAATCCACTGGGCCTGATTTTTTTTTTTTAACTTTCATGACACACTTTTCGCACTTTTGGGTGTCTTGTTAAGATGGGACTAAAAGATATTTGAGAATTTTTTAGGAAGATTATGAAGCTACAAGTGATTAGAGGCCTGAAAATGAGAAAGATGGATGATGCTTTGTAGGATCATGCAGGACAAAGTCAGGGTTTTGAGCCTTGATATGATTGTATAGATATAGGTGTGATTTGAGAAAGACAACAATTGTGCGTAATTATTCGTAATCAATGCCTTTAGCATGGATTTAACCACTGCATCTTTTTGCTGGAGCTGAACGTCTGCTATTTACAGTATATACCTTCTGAAACTAACATGAATTTTAGATGCATATGTCTTGAACTTTGCTATTTCGCATAGAACCAGGTATGCTGTGTTTTGATATTTAACATTCTTTATCAATCATTATGTGCCACTAGACATGTATGACTTGTGTTAGCACAATTTGAATGTATTGATGGTACAGTATGTACCTAGCATTTATGGAGGCTGATCACAAAGCGTATTTTGTTCAACGTCAGTTAAAAGAGCATTTAAAGGACAGATTAATCTGTGCCGCTAAAGGTTTCTTCATGAATAAACTCATTTATGAGTTATTAACATTTAACAAGTGCCATTTCCAGCCCTGCGAGTTTCGCTCGGCTTGAGCAAACCCTCGATAATGTCGCGGGTGAGAGTTTGCGCGGTCAGATCTAGAGATTTCTTTAGTGGCGCCTGCAGGTGAGGTGACTCTAATGAGGCCTGGGGTGATGCCTGTTTGAGGATGTGAGTCAGCACACACCCCACCCTGCCCTTCCAGCACACCATCCTCCACCTCTCCCCTCCTCGCATTCATTTGTTTACCTAGCCCGCAGTGAACTGTAAAATCAGACTGATTTCATCTCTACGTTTTACATATGCATGAGCCCTGTGCAGCTCAGAGCGGAGGGATGAATGCATACTCTCCAGAGAAAGACCTGCGGTGCCCCCTGAGCAAACACACACACACACACACCACACACAAACACTGGCTTCTGTGCCTACACACACACATCGATCACAATTAACTTAGTCATACATACCTACTCATATTCATATGTCAGAAGGGGTTTTCACAGATAAGTGAAAATTTGTTTAACCCGTTTGTTGCTGTTTTTTGTTTAACAAAAAAGAAATTGTTTGTTTTTTGCTGTGGTGATGGATACCAAACGAGTTTACTAGCTGAATTAAAATCCAAAATGGCGCACAAAGTCAAGAGAAATGTTGATAATAGATATACTTAATTCAGTTCTAAAAAGCATCAAAAAACTAGCAATAATCTAATTTAATCTTGCTCTAATCTAATTTGTGTGTAGTGTGCAATTCCAGCAGTTTAGCAACATAACACTAAGCTCTGTTAAAATCAACTGTTATATCTGTATATGTGTATGACTGTTTGGAATGGATGCACGGCAAAGACAAGATCGTAAGTTGTAAGTTGAGTCATTTCTAGTGGGTTTCCGTGATCTTCACTCTAGAATACAGAATTAATTATAGAAGAATGTAGTAACGCTTGAGTCATTACTATCCAAAACCTTCAGCCCATTCTCACCCCCAAGGCGTCACTTAGCTGACGCCTTGGGAAGCATTTGGACATGCTTCAATATCTGACGCTTTAGGCGCCCTTTAGCGTCAGTTAGATGACGCCCTAGGATCGCGTGTACCCTACCCCCACCCCACACCTAAACCTAACCGCGTCCTCTAACTGGCGCTTTCCTTTAGCGTCAGTTAGATGACGCCGTAGGATCGCGTCATGTAAGTGCCTAAAACGCCAAATATTGAAGCATGGTCAAAGGTGACGCCTTGGGGTGAGAATGCGTTGAAACCTTACAATAACCTCAAACGTTTACAATGACTTCAGTGAATATTAAAGGGTTAGTTCACCCAAAAATTTTTCCAGTTTTCCAATTCCAACCCCGTAAGACCTTCGTTCATCTTCGGAACACAAATTAAGATATTTTTGATGAAATCTGAGAGCTGGGTCACTCCTGCATACTAGTCCATAGGCTTCTTGAGGAATTGAAACTTGCCGGTCTCGAAAAGTTATTAAAAACATCGTTAAAATAGTCCAAGTGACTTCAGTGGCTCAATCTTAACTTTATCAAGCGACGAGAATACTTTTTGTGCGTGAAAACAAACAAAAATAACGACTTTATTTCAACTATTCTTCCTTCTCTATGGGCCTCGAGTCGGTTAACGTAGTGTGATAGCGTAGATACGTCACACGTAGGCTCACTATTGGCCGACGCTGGTGATGTGTGTGTGCGTGTGACGTACAATAACAGAAGCTTACGCTATTAAGCTAGTAACCTGAGGCAGAGAGAGAAGTAAATGAATAGTTGTTTGTTGCAACTTGTTGCAACCCTGTATGAGTTTCTTTCTTCTGCTGAACACAAGAAGATATTTTGAAGAATGTGTGTAACCAAACCGTTGATGGGCCCCATTAGTATTTTTTTTTTCATGCTATGAAATTAATGGGGTCCATCAACTGTTTGATTTCCCATATTCTTGAAAACGTCATTGTTTGTGTTCAGCAGTAGAGATAAACTCATACATTCCTTCAGCCATAAGTGCTGTATTGGTGTACATTTTCCAGGCCTCTAGATTGATTAGTCACATGACTTTTGCAGCTCAGGAGATTGGCTCAAATACGACTGTGGCCATGAGGAAAGATGGCAGATTTGAAATCATGTGTTTTCAAGAATGAGAATGCTAACAGAAATCTCTCTCCAGGTGTTATAGACCTCCTTGGGCACAGAATTGATGACTCACTTCTTGCTCCAATCGAATCAGCAACCTTCCAGTTACCAGCCTTAACTGCTGTGCCACACCACTTCTGTATCTGATCAGCCCTTAAATGAGGGAAGTCGTCATTGATCTCTTCGTCTCCTTTCTGGCCACAGGCTAGGTCACTGAAAAGGTGTTTTTATCATTGTATGCACTGTCACCAGCTTTAGGGTTATGGTGTGTTTGTTTTATGCTCCTCAGTTTGTCCATTTTTTTCCTGATTGGCTGGTTTTCGGTCAGCATGGATTGGCAACTTCTGTCAGAGTTGAAGGCACAGATGGTGAGAGGGCAGAGTGTGGACACAATTAACAACATGGTGTGAATGTGAGGGCACAGCCAAATAATGAAGCAAATCACTGCCATCATTACAGTAGAACAGATCCAATCAGATATTGATGCCTGGTGGGGAAGGATTCTTAAAATGTTGAACTTTAAACACCAAGGTCTGTATTTCTACTGTGTCAAATAGTGGTATCTGCTCCATTTGGAGATAAGTTATCCTCTTTAACTCTCCAGGGACATGATGGTAATCTTCACCATCATCAGCATTCAAAGACGCCCACTTCGGTTGCTCATGGAGTTCATTGCGTGCGTGAAGGAGAGGCAAAGATAGAGCGAGTCTGTTTGAAACTGAGATCATTTCCTCTTTCATTCAGAAGCACTTCCATTCTGGCCCCTCAATCAACTATCCTTTCTTTCCAGGTAATGTGTGCCTGTCCTTTCATCATATATATTGAAGCCCTGAAGACATTCCGGTTTTTCCGGGGCTGAGAGAAAAAATGTGGCTAATATGCAGGCAGGAGGGCAGCCGTTATGAGGACGGTGGAGAGAGAGGTGGTGGCACGGCGAGCTGTGTATTTAAAATCAGCTCATTGAGACAGATGACACAATTTCACACATATTGCCCTCGGAAAAGCAGCCAGTTTTCCATAATGGCCCCAACCTTCATCTGTCAGGCCCTGCTAAATCTACTGGAATAATTTCCTCATGGATTATATGACAGTATTTATAATTTATTAAATTGCCTATATGTGTCAGGGTACAATTCTCACAGTCCCTATCCTCTGTCATCTTTCTGCTTTTTCGGGTAAAGTCGCGCTGTAAGGGAGATGCTGCTTCTAAATGTTTTATACAGACTCTAAGCAGCATGATTGCAAACGAAATCCCGTTGAAAGCGTCGGTCTTTAGAGGAAGGAAACAGGAGATACTCCTAAATCTGCATGCTGAATGAGAGGAGGTTTAGGCGGTCTTTTAAGAGATTGCTCATCTTGCTAATGTAATGCGCACAGTTAATCTGGGTCTTCCTTGAGCTTGAGTCAGGCTTAGTCCAGGAGGGTTGGAGGACTGCTAGACTTCATCCTGTTTTCAGAAACTTAATCTGGGATCTGGCTTTTTACCCCCTCCCCAAGACTCCCAGTACTAAATCCCCCAATAAGCAGCCTTTGTGACCAAATCACACTGCCTTTCATGGCTTGATTACAGGGCACAGCAGGTATTTCAGGGGGAAGGTGACTCTGTGATGAATGCAGAGAGAGTGACAGGGCCAGTGCTGGTCTAGAATGTGGCTTTGAATGAATCGCTCGCATGATAATTCATGCTTTACAACGAACTCTACAGTAATGTGACATGACAGATATTGGTGTCTGCTTAGGTGGAGTGTCAAGAAATGAACATGGCAGAGGTATTTTAAATGTGGGGATACAATTGTCCATATATATATGAAGAGTTCAGATGCAAAAGCCTCTAAGTGCCATTTGAAATTTTCTTCTAGAATGATCATTTTTTATCAAGCTCGTATATTTAAGTTCAGTAATTTCAGTTAAATGACAATTCATAGGTAATCTTCATTGCCATTTAAGTGAAATTACTGAACTTAAATATACGAGCTTGATAAAAATGATCATTCTAGAAGAAAATTTCAAATGTCACTTAGAGGCTTTTGCATCTGAACTCTTCATATATATATATATATATATATATATATATATATATACATTGTTGTTTATCAGTTCAGTTAGAATCAAACATTTGACGTGTTTTATTACATGCTGTTATATCTGTCTAATTGTTGGCTTAGTTCTTCTTCAGGCACAATAGTGACCTTAAACAATGAAACAAGATATTGTATTAAATAATAATTAAATTGTTATATTTAGTTTGTTTCATTTACATTAATTTGATGATTGTATGTGTAAATATACTGTATTTCTGATTGTAAGTACCTTAAGATAGATAAGGAAAATGATAAATTATTTTGGACAGTATCTTTACAGATTTTAAACTAATTAAGTAAAATTTTAAGTAATTTGTTTTATTTACCAAGGATGGTTTGAACTGAGTGACAGTAAAGACAAATAATTATACTTTTCGATTTCAAAAAAATGATTTTCTATGCGTCAAAGAATCCTGAATAAAAATGCATCACAGTTTACACAAAAAAATTAATCAGCTACTGTGTTAACTATTAATAATACTATTAATAAATGATTCTTGAAGCAAATCAGCATAAAAATGATTTGTGAAGGATCATGTGACACTGAAGATTGGAGTAAAGATGCTGAAATTCAGCTTTGTTATCAGTTACTTTGTTTATACTTTGTTATTAATATAAAATATATTATAATACAATAAAATACAACATTATATAAATGATGAAAATAAAACAAAAAAAACATAAACTTTCATATTAAATTGTAATTATATTTCACAATATTGCTGTTTTTACTGTATTATTTGTTAAATAAATACAACCTTGGTGTGGAAAAAAAATCTTACCGAAACAGTATAATTTCCTCATGTAAATAGTATTTAAGTTATAGAAGTTAAAATGTATGAAGATCAAGAGTAGCGCAATGTTCAATGTAACATGTACAGTAAATCATGGTCAACTATAAAATGCATTCCAGTGTTGTGATATCTTGAGCATTATTTACAGCTACTTTTGTGTTTTTTATTGATTTGATTGTCAGGAGTAGCCAAAATTGCTCACAACATGCTTTGTGTATACTGTATACTGCCCTGTTGACACCACCACACCCCCATGTGTATACCGCAGTATCTGTATTGCAGTCTAATATAATATGATGTGTCATGTAAACATCCTCGTCTCTTTTTTCACTCTGCTCTCTTCTTGGCCTTTACCAGATGCCAGTGAGAAACCCTGACCCCAGGCTGACACCACGATATGAGGATGCCGAGCGACAGTACGCTTCCCTGCCCAGGTAAGAACATCAACTCATTAATCCCGCATCCTTCGTGACCAAACGGAGAGAGAAGGAAAGCTAGAAAAGTAGAAGGCGTGAAGAAAGAGAGGGGGAGAGCAGGTAGTCATCTGTCTCTCTCATGCAGAGCTGAATAATCCTCTTTAATGCATATAATTAAATCTGGAGTGTCTGCCTTCTGAGGCCCTCCTATCCTGGGAATTCACCTGATCCTCTCCGGGGAGACGGCCATGCGGTCGCAGCTCTGTAACCTGATCACAGAGCACATTTCAGGAGCCGTCTAAAGTTACGGCTGCCTCTTTCTGTCTGTCTTTCTCTCCTCCGCTGTTTCTATCGGCCTCAATCGCGTCTTTCCATGTTTGCAGATTCCGACCAACCACGGCGGCCAGCGCAAACAAACAGGCAAGCGCACAGGCGTGAATGTTGGCTCGTAAAGTCCACAGCCTGTTTGCCCTCTCTGGTCTGTGTAAACAGCGCTTGTGTTAGTGTAAGGGTCATGGTTTATGAGTTTGGCACATGTAAGTGTGGATCTGTCATCACATGATTGCAGAAGACTATATACAGATACCTGATGATAACAAATGAGACACATTAAGAAATGTAAAACTTGCAAGTGATGAACTTTTAAAAGTGTTGGCGTGGCACTTTAATAGCACTCATTGAATGGAAATAAAATGCTAAAACACTTATAAAGTATTTATCATTTTCCCTGCAGCATCATTACATGGGTGAACTAAGATTTCACTCCTCCGAAATGGCTTATCGCAACAGATTTTAGTATCAACCCCCCCGGGGTCTACTTTCAAAGCCATTTCCTTTTTAAATAACGCTCCTCACCTCTGTTAGTCCCTAGATTCATTAGGGTATTATGTGTTTTTTTGTGCTGACGCAAAGAAGGGGCCAAACCCGGGCCAAAAACGCCAGCGGCAGACCCTCGCTTTCATTATTACGCCATCCCGAACTGGAAGAGTTTTAAATCTGTGCCCGGCCCACGCCGATGTCACTGGTTTTCGCAGTCAGCTGAAGGTTGGCCTGGTCACCAGAGTGTGCAGCTCCTCCGTGTGTGTCTAATTATAACCATTAGTTCATTGATACGCCCACTAATTACCCAGTGTGCTCAGCTCGAGATCAGCCAATCAGAAGGTCCATTCACCACCTGCTTCCAGATTATTGGATTAACTTGGCAAGTCAAAGTTGTGTTTCATTGTGTTAGGGCTTTCATTGGACCGTTTTAGTGATAATTGGGTGATGAATGCACAGATGGTGGCCCATCTCGATGAACTCTGGTCAAGAGGTACATTTTTGGAGCTGTTCTGTAGAGGACAAATCAATCGCAATCACTCATTCTTCCTCATCCTATTTTTCGCTTTAAGACTAACCAATTCCTTTCTTAAAAAACGAAGAAACACCCAGCTAAATGGCTTTTCTGATGGTCAGCCTTTCCAGACCTCTTTAGACTGGTTACAATGGTCTGGTACAATTCTCTGTTAGAAGACATCTTAGTGTGTTTGCGGTCTAAACGAGTGCAAAATCGGCTGTTGTCAATCCGTAGGAAAGCTTAAAAGACTCTGTTGAAGCAGTTTGTACAAATGTCAGTAAATCGTTCTCGTATCTGTTATATTAGCCAGCGAGCTGTCAGTTTCAATGCTGCAAATGCCAGAAAAGAGCTCATGATGAGGGAAGAAGGTTACATTTGATGAGAGCTCTGAAAATAATGCCATATTTTCATTGTTCTGCCTGTTCAATGTTGCCCTGGCAACCAACACCCACCATCTGTGCTAGGCTGGACCTTCTCACCCTGTCGTCCGATTTCTCACTTTTCCCCCTGCCTTTTCTTTCCTTCTCTAGTCTCCTTCTGAAATTCATGAAATTTTCTTCCTCCTGCGAGGCGCGTCAGGTTTGTAAATTGTCGTTGGCATCAAAAAGACATGATGGCTGATTGCTGTTCGAAGTCTCCCACAGGTGAGCACATAGGTGTCCAATAAGCTGCAAACTGCAAGCTTCTGCCCAGACCGTGTCCCGGCCAATAGCAGGACAAGCACGCAAAGCGTGACTTCAACAGAGCGAACCTCATTTAGCACCGTTCAACTCCGGCGTCCATTACCACACTGGGCAGGTAGCAGATGGAGAATATTAGGCTAATGATTAAATGAAGCTGGCGGAAATTTTTTGATGGTTTCACTTGCTACGGCAAATGCGCTCAATCATTACTCATTCTGCGCTCCGAATTCGCTTCGAGGTTTTGGAATAGCTGGGCATTTGGCACGGTTTCAGAGAGGTATTATTCATGCTTGGGCATTCTCAGCCTGAGATGCAGGATCTGCAAAATCCACGGATCTATTTCAAACTTCACGAGAATGAGACCACTTAACCGCCTGACTCATCTTTGAAGACATGTAGCACCCGTCACACACCTTTCATACAGTTCTCCCACATGCACACAGACGCCTATTCATTTCACACTCTCAAGGCTGAGTGTTGTAAAAGAGAAAGAGTAAAAGAGTTGCTCATTTTCACTTCCCTTTTGTCAAAGCCATCTGTGATGTGAATCTTCAGTTACTGCAGATATTGAAGCAGTCGATTTAAGGTTGAAGTTCAATTGGATGTGGCAAAATAATCCGTTTTTAATCATTCCTAATTTACATTCTAGGCCGTACAATAACATTTCTGATGGATAGACACCTATCTTGTTAACCAAGTTTGTTATGAGAGCTGAATGTTGTGTTTGGTTTCTCCACTCCTAATTTAAGGTTAGAATTCTAACCAAATAATCCTTCCAGGACATGTCTTCTCCGTGGGAGCCAACCCAGTGTTATATGACGGCCAGGGGTCAGTAAGGCCGTGTGTTTGTGTATGTGTCTGTAAGGTGCGTGATTCCCGAGGGCAGCTGAATAAACAGCATGACCTTCAGATGGTCCACGGTGTTACTTCTGCAGCCAGGTGCACTATAGGAGCTATGATGTAATCTCCATAACATGGCTGTTATTTTACGGCTGCTCCTGTTCAGGATAGCTAGGATACTCTGGTTTGAGTGTTTACGTGTCAAAAAATGAGTGTCAGCTACAAACTCCTCAAGCGAGAAGCTTAACAGGCAGCAAAACATGACAGTCCTCAGTGAAAACGCCAAAAAACTAGATAACAGACGTTCTCTAGACAACATTCACCAATCAAACACCGCAGTTGATGTTCCAGGATGAAGGTTTGAGGAACGAGCAGCTGGCACCTTCTGTTTTTTTTTTCCCCCTCTTTTCTCTTTGGTGATGGACGACGGAAGCGTTTATCGTTCATTATTTCTCACTTTATCTATATTGCTCTTTTGTTTTTGTTTCTCTGTCATTAAAGAGTCATTCAGTTGGTAATGAAATCTCATTTTAGGAGGGAAACTTTGTTACCTCAAGTTTCATAAATGCTTAATGTGTTTAGGAAGCCCAGATGAAGACAGCAGTCTCTTACTCGCTTTGGAATTTGGCTGATATGAAGACCCTGAGACAGTGAAGATGTCTCTATGTAAAACACGCTGGCTTATGGCTGTCATCACCATTTGAAAGTAATGGTAAAACAGTCCCCGAATATAATTTTGCCTGCATCTGCTCACTGCGTGATGGAGGACTGGCGGCAGATTTTTAATATACCTTTCATTGTTCATTCGGTGAAGGAGGATCATTTTGTTTTTAAGCTCTTTACGTTGCAGGAGTTTCCCAGGGGACTAATTTAGTCTGCACTGTTTATATCCATGTGGCTATCAAAAGAGAATCATGCCGTAATCATTCTGAATGGTTTTGTAAAGCTCAAAATGTTTGAGGTACTGTATGTGGTAGGTTTTGTCTTTTTTGTGGCGCTTAAAGGTTGAAGCTGACGTAGGATTTTTTTTTTTGACTTTTTTTTTTTTGGAAGGTTGATAGGTGACAAGAGTACAACATTACAATACAAACAGGGTTACATCTTCTTATAGGCACATTTTGACCAATAAAACACAAGACAAGACAACATACAAAGTGGTTATCTGTTCATTTTGAGACTTTATTGTAATATGTGTCCAAAATTCTTCCCAACTCCTCCCGATGCAGATTTTTTTTTTTTTGTCTGCATTAATAAATATATATATTATTCAGTTAGTTATGTATCTTTTATTTGGCAGCTGACCCATCGCCGTAGGTCAGTATGTCTTATTGAACAGCCTGTACTATCCCTCACAGCTTCATTTTCATTCAAGTCAATCAATATGCCGTCTACCCTGACTAAGGTCCATGGTGCTCTAAACAGCTGCTCCCAGCTGTTGAGCCCCCAAAACCATTTAAATTACTCCACTTTAAGAATGTCTTATAATTCCCAACCAAGCTCCAAAGTCTGTTGCACAGAGTCTTTAAACCAGGAGGGAAATGTTTCCCAGTGGGCCACATACCACTGTAACACATTTAGTACGAAAAAATCAGGATTTCACGGACTGAATAGTAAATTTACTGCCATGAGATACTTAGAAAATAATGGGTTTAATGTTTCTAAACTTCCTTACTTGTTTACTGATCCTCTGACTACATGCTTTTTCCAAATAACTTGATGCCTCTTCCTGTTTTCCCAGCTTTCTCTTTTTTTAAAGGCGAGGCATCATGAGGGGTCAAAATTAAAGAAGGGGGGCATATATTCTACAAAATATTTTAACTCTTTCCTCATATTTTCACAAAAGTTTCATGGGCCCAAGAATATTTTGTTGTATGAATATCTGAATAAGCATTATATCAAAAGAAAGAACAGACCCTCTGCTTTTAAACAAACAAACCTGCATTTCTTTATTAACACGTGAATGTGGGTAAGTTTCATTTAAAAAGGCAACATTTTGAGCAAAAAGCTGAGAAAATCTTTTTTTTTTTTTTTTTTTTTTTTTTTTTTTTTTGTCGTTCTACATCTGAATGGGTTTCAGAACGATGATCAAAACATAGATGGAGTAGATCAAGTCCATCAACATCCCCAGAGCTGCACAATCCTATAGACCATCCTGGGTCGACATTTCATTCATTAGGCGGTTTTGACTTATAGGCTGTTTAATGTTGATGATCATGATCATGCCTTAACAGCACCCCTTAACGTATAACGTTGAAAACACAAAAAGATGGAAATTCAACACAAACACATTTGCTATTTAAACAACATGGCACAGGATGTTAAAACGATAACTGCGTCCGGGTGAAATTAGCCAAAAAAGGGTGGGTGTAGGGCCATATTCTATAGAATATTAACTAATTACAATTTCACCAGAAATGTCCCACATTTTTATGTTAATTTTTATGAAGCAAATGACTTTTGGAAAATTGAAAAATTGGATTACAACAGTGTTTCAAATATGGGAAAACCTATAGAACATAAAAAAAATCTCTTTTGAGGTTAACATTTAATATTTTCTGAAGTTCAAGGACCTCCATACACTGACCATTTAAATAAAGAAAGAAATAAAGTTTCAGGCCTTTTGTACCCTGCTCATGGAAAGTGAAATGGACAGTGCCACTGGTTTCCCCAGCTGTTGCTCGTATTCACAGTGGAACATGTTTCACCCCATTAGGCCTCTTGTGTCCTAGCCTCATCAAAACTGTAGGCTATGTGTTTTGTATTAGCTTGTTGAACATGGTTTAAGAACATGAAAGATTAATTGTTAATGTTCTGGACTTGAGGTTAGCTGGCAGAACCAGGTGGAGGCAGCCATCACATGCGGTAAAGCTGATAATCTCCAGCAGTGATGATGATTTTGGCCTTCACTGGCCTCCAATTTGCTAACACACACTGCTTATCTGAGACTGTTGAGACTGTGACGTCACAGCCAATGATATGCGAATGTTTGACTGAGAGGGTCAGGAGGGAGTACGTGAATCCAGACGCCCAGTTGTCCCGCTGGATGGGTGGTCACAGCTTTTGGAGAGATTAAGAGGATGCTGATGATTTTTGGAATGCCTGTTTTCTTGCCCTCCAGGTCTTAAGGAAACCCTCCCTTAGTGAGAAGCCAGACCACAGCGAAAGAGTGCGCTTTCCGTCAAGGGCATTCAGACTGATGATACCCACATTCAGTGGGAGTAACGCAATATGTGTGAAACGCATACACAAGGCCGTCTTGCACTAAAAGTAGCTAATTGAAACTGCGGAGAGCCGTCAGACGGGAAGCTTGTTCACAGACACGTCGTACACGTACTTTGTAAATAAGTTAATGGGGATGGTCTGGAAAGTCGAACACAACGATCCAGGCTCCTTAAGACATCTGGCATGCCGAAGCTGTCATTGATACTAGCCTGAGGTATGACAAGAATGGGAAGGGGGGGAAGGAAGACAGCTGATTCGGCACTACAGCAAAAGCCGACGATCGTACTAATCGTTACCTATAGGTCACCATACTGTATATAAAGCTAAAATATATACACTACCATTCAAAAGTTTGGGATCAGTTGGATTATAAATGGATTAAAAGTGACTGGAAAGACTTTTATAATGTTACAAATAACTCTTTTAAACTTTATAATCATCAAATAAAGTGTGGAAGGAAGAAAGCCGATTCAGCAGCCCAGCGCGAGCGGGCGATCGTACTGCCCACTGCCTTTTTGTCTTCGCTCTCGTTCTCATCGGCCTCAATCTGGCCGTCTTTCAGCCGAGGTGTAATGTAACTGCCAGCTAAAGCCTCTGGAACTCTGTGTTCAGAGCAAAGCAGCGCAAGAGCCGGAAAAATGTGAATTGTGCCATGAAAGGTGACCCCTTGCTGAATTATGGTGCAGTGTGTCACCTTACAGCGTAGAATATACCCTAATCAGCCAGTGTGAGGAAACCAGAGATGGCCGACTGTCTACCGTCTCCAGGGATCCTGACCGCATGTCAGTCCCTGTCCCAGATTTGTATCTGCTTGAGACGTGTTAAAATGTTTATGTTGCAGGCCCTTGGTATGTCACGCTTGCCTCAGCATATGTAACACAGGATCATGATATCAGGACTCACTCACTCTCTCCCTCCCTCCTTCCCTTCTCACTCTCCACAAAATGCCACTGGTCGGATTAGGGGTTACTGTATTATCTGTTCAACCTCAGGCACCTTATCCCTGCAGCATTTTACTGTACAACCTGCAGATCCAACTCTTTAAGCTCCTAGTGACTGTATACATTGCTCAACACGCAAAAGCACGTTGTAAATAGAAACCTTTGATGCTTTCCAGAGCGCAAACACAGATACGAACTGGATCATTTGTCAAATCACCAATATGCTAGCCTAGAAATCTAGACGCACCTTAGCAGCAGCAAAAATTATTTTGCAGCAAAGTGTGGTCTAGCAACTCTCCATTGGCTTTCGAAGTGGAAAAACCAAACTCTGGTCCGGCCAATCACATCGTGTATAGAGTTGGTGGGCGGGCTTAACACAATGACGGCAGAGTTGTGACGGTTCTGCGCCGTGATTTCCATAGGTGATTTCCCTCATACTTGAAAACAAACAAGATGGTGCTGGCGAACAGCGGTCTTTCGATTCAGCTTCGGCTGCGACTCGGCTGACTTGTAGTTAAGAGAAGTCACTTAAGTCATTCTTAATAAAGGATGATGTGTTCAGAGTTTTGACGACCGGATACGGCAAAAGTTTAATATATCAACTTGCTTCGCTGGAGGGAAAACCATGGGGAAAACGCATGGGACTCACTCAGCCACAGCCATTCATTGCTCTGGTTGGTTAGCGCTATCCTATGCATGCAGAGGGACATTGAAAGACAACCTTTTATCCCGCCCCCCGGATTGAGGTATGCCAATTGTGAGTTCCCAGACCTAACATCTTGATAGGTCTGGCTTGCCAGGCTACCAATATGCTACTATTAGGGGGAAAACATGTTCTAGACCATTAGTTATGATCAGCTTTTCCTCTAAAAATGATCAGAAGCAGTAGTAAGTAGTGTTTTGATTGAGCAACTCCATGCTAGTCCAGGGGAAGACTCAGCTCAACACATGCTCTACCTATGATTATTTCCCTTCATTGTGTCGTTTTCGTGAAAATTTTGGCTTACAATAAATCACGTTTATCTAATCTTAATTGTCAAACTATTTGTATCCCCATGTATTTTAAAATGATGTAAAGAGTAGGCTTTAAGGTCCACCCTATTTGACCTATGTCCACTCATTTAAAGATTCCTGGCCTCGCCACTGATATGTAGCTACTATTTAAGGTAGCATTCTAACTAAAAGAGAAACTCAAGTGACTAATTCGAAGCACCCTTCCTAGGTACCTTCTCGATTACTCACTTGCTTAATGCAAACAGTGTTCATTGTGTGTTAAAATCATGTTTGATCATGGGAAAGTCATGCTTACACTGACCATCTTCTTCAAGATCCTAACTTTATTTTCTTTAACTTTCCTGTCTTGCAGAAGAGCACCAGTCGAACCTATTGAGTATCCAATGCAGCCGTGGGCCGGACACAGGGAGCCCTCGCACTACCCAAACCAACAGTCAGGCTACCACCCCAGCTACATTCCCAGGGATAACTACCCTCACCCGGTGGACCCTCGGCAGAACGACTCAGGGTTCTATCACCCTCCTCCGCAGCAGAGAGGCCCCCTCCGGCAGGATGTGCCCCCTTCTCCCACCATACCCCTACGAGGCCCTCGCTTCGAGACCATGAACCGCAGGGGCTACCGCAACAGCAGCCCAGAGCGCTATACGTACGGAGAGGCACGACACTCAGACCCGAGACAGAAGAGTCCAATGACGGCAGCTGTTTAACCTCACCCTTTGTTTTTTACCTTGGGTACGATGTTTCTCGAGCAAGCACCAGTGTGCACACCATTTTGGACAGGCACATTTATCCTACAAATGTGTTTACGTGTTTTTTACTAACAATAACAATAGCCAAAGCTACATATTAGCATTGATTCAAATGTAGCTCAGTCCCCCTCAGACGGTCTCTCCATATGTTTTTGTGTTTGTAGGTTAAATGTTGGCCTTTAAATGATCAGCTAGATCCAGTTATTAATACATTCCAGCACCATTTTTTTATTGGCACATTATTGTACAATCTTTACAATGTTAATTTGAAACTGTGGTATATGTATTCTAATGTTTGTCTGCTTGCACGGTTAAGGATGAAAGGGCGTTATTTTAGAGCACTCCATATACTCTATTTGAATTTAGTCTTCTATTGGAAGGATATTAAGCCACTGTATGAGTTGCAAAACAATGTGTCACTATTAACTGCAGCGTAGAATATTAACTTTTTTACACAAATTTGATCATGCAAAACAGAAAGTACAACTATTTCATAATATTTCATAGTATTTTAGTAAATGGAGAATATTATGTGAAAAATACCACAGTACATCGTATCACTCATGATAATTGTCCTGAATGTGAAGTCATATAAACAGAGGAAGATGAAGAAAAAGAGGTTGTTTTTCAGGAAAAGGAAAGGAGAGTCAAAAGAACCTCTGACACAGAGGAAGGATGAGAACTACACGTCTTCCTGGGCTTTCAGCGTTCCCACCTGAATCCACACCTATGCCTGCCTTTTTATCCTACAAAAATGGGGTTTGTTTTAAGATTCTTTACTTTTTTTGATAGTATTTCATGTTTAATGATTTCACATGTATTTCGGTACAAAAAAACTCTCTCCGCATTCAGAGTTCAGGCAACATAATAAATAAGTATTATTGAATGCGATAATCATGTGAACCGTCTATGTAACTTTTTACAAAACAGAATGATCTGTGCACCTAGTATCACTTTATACATTAATACTATAAAATGTTGTCGTTTATATAACACATTTTCAATAAATATGCATTTGAAACATTTAGTCACCATAGTTGTCATTTTAAAACTTTGAAACTTACCTCTTGCTGCATATCTGAAGTGAATCACTGAACTAGACGAATAGTCCTCCAGTATGATTCAATTTTATCTCCCAGCCCCCTGATAAAAACCTGCATGTGTGATAATAGATGGCTGCAAATTAACACAGCAGTAATTATCAATTAAGATGAAGAGGTGATATGCATCTGTGATTATGGTCCAATTTTTATATTTGAGATGAAATTCAGGCTATTGGAGAATGAAGAGTTCTGTGTGATAATTACAAAGGCCGCACACCACATTATCTGCTCGGGATTAATTAGAGCTCTGTGCAGAAGAGGAATGAGAATGAGAGAAAGAGATATTAGTGTATGTAATGGCATTTGCTAAAGGGAGTCATATGAGACCACTAGTGGCATCAAATGACATTACAAAACGTACATGTTTTTAAGCAGGTTTCACAACCACAACCCCTTTTCCATCCCAAATGCACACCATTGGCTGCTGAGCAATAAATTGTCAACTCAAGGTCAATGTAACAACCAAGCAGTACTGAAATCACTACATGTTCAATTGTCGAGGAAATCAACATACATGACGACACATTCACCGTAAGATTTTAGAGCCAAGTGCAAATATACAACTGAAATTATTGGAATCCCTAATGCAGCAATAATGGAATTATCAACTTTACGTGAGTTGTACTTCGACACTGGCTGGTTATATATTTTCTCAAATTTGTATTTTGGAAAAAAATGGAACCAAATATACGGACTGCAGCTTTGAATAATAATCCCATCCTCCCCATGTCTGCCGGTAGGTGCCTCGCAAGCACAAAAGTGAAACTCCACCAATGTAGGCTAGATTAAAGGGGGTCGCACACCGGGCGCGCAGCGCCGCGTTGCGCAGCGCCATGTCTTCAAATTTCGAACAGATTATTCTCTATGTGTGTACACACACCGGCAGCGCCATTCGGCGCCCAGCTACGGCTCAGGACCGTGTTCAAAACCCTGCCGCGCCACAGTGCGTCATTTGCATAGTTTTATATTAAATTTGCATTTATTTGTCTCAAATCGTCGTTAATGTACATACTGACTTCACCCTGTGCTGCAATATACATTTAAGCCTATTTAACATTCCTAATTTTCCTAATTCCTAACAGCTTGAATACTCATATTTGGAAAGCATATGTATATATATACTGTATATATATATATATATATATATATATATATCATCGGGGTGCTCCATATATATATTTAAACTCAGGTTGGCTAAACGCTAGCTAAATAAATACTATTGTAACTAACATAGTTGCCAAGACAACGGATAACGTTACAACAAAATAACAGACTTAACAAGGTGATAGACACTTTTACTTGGTTAATAACGTTCAAAAATCAGCTATTTTATTCACTTAACATAAAAAATATATAATACATCCAGTTTAAACTCATCTTGCAGCTCTTGACTTCTACCAGGAGTTGATTCAAAACTGAGCTCGTGCGAATAGAATGTGCGCGTCCGGTGTGCGATACCTGTGAATTGTTCTAGACGTGGTGCGCGCCCGGTGTGCGGCCCCTTAAGGGTCGGGTAGGCGATTTTCGGAGAGGCTTGCTATAGAGGATTTTCACTACACGTCATCAATCTGGAAATCGGCCATTTTGGAGAAACTGAATGTAAACAATGCCACTGAACTGAACGGACTCGCAAATTTGGCTGCTGAAAAATGGTTGTATTAATCGGTCGCACCGGGAAAAAAAAATTGAGTTCTAAAGACTGCCAAAAGTTAAAGAGAAGAGTGCATAAACTGATGAAAGAAAATGTTTGTGGTTGAGAGAGGCACAGCATCAGTCACATGAGTAAATGAAGCATTGACTATGGCTAAAATGTTGATGTAAAGTAGTTGACTATGGCTAAATTCAAACTGTCTGTCCAAATCCGATTATCTTTATATCCAATTGGAATCTGATCTAAAATGATGATAATGATGACAATGATAATTCTCCTGTTTCCATGTCCCTGTCTCCTTTTTTATGGGAAAATAATTTCCCATATCATATGAAAATAACATCCCCATATTGTTCAACGTTTGTCTGTGGTTTGCGATGAGTTTTCGTTGTTCTTGTGTGTGGATGGCTAATTTAGCCTATCTCAGAGGCAGAAAGTACACCGCCATAATTGCCTAGACGTTGGTCTCTCCCAGAATCCATTTGGGATGTGTAATTATTGAAAATTATTATTAGGCAAAGTTTTAATTAGCATTTGAGTCCGCTGTAATTATACATTTATATTTAGCGTGGCTGCACGCGCTGTCATGGCTGACAGGACAGAAAGAGAGAGAGTCCGAGTTGCTTGTTTTGGTGGTGAAGAAGCGTCTCCCATAGATATACAGAATGACTTTGACGCACTGCGATCAAATTATTGCGCTGTCATTCATGCCACACGTTCAGAGGCCTACGGATCATTTCTTTAACACGAGTCATTAATTTGATACTAATTTAATTTTATAAAGCAAAAAAAAAAACGGTGATTAGGCTCATGCTTAATGTTAGACACGTTATACTGAAGCGTTGTTTTTTTCTCGTTCTATTCGTTTTTTCTTCCTCCCTCTCACAATCTGTCTCTCCTTCTAATTCAATATCAGAAAGTGTCTGGATTGATGTATTTGCAACCCAAGCAGTTCTTTGGTTTGAAGATTTTATCTTCTGAGACAGTGGAAATTTTGTTGAGAACTGTTATGTGCCTTTGGAAATTTACTTTATATTAGAAGCAAGCGTATGAATGTTTTCTTCTTTTTGTCTGTGTGTGAATGCATGCTGGGAATCTGATTTATGACAGTTGTGACAGACAGTCTGGAGTTGTTGCTTCCTCTCGTCCCTCTGTTCGAGCTTTACAGCTTAACGGCAGCATAAAACCCCTCATTTTTACGTTTCCAAAGCTCTGAGCAGAATGTTCAGTGTCGCCAGCGGTGCTTTTGTACTGTAGTTACTGATGCCTAAAACCTTACATTTGTCTTTTGTGAGATTTCAGTAAATACAAACACTTTCAAAAGCCCAAGTCACATTGACTTGACACAGATTCTTGAGTACAGCAACAAAACAGCCTGACAAAATAACAGATTATGTGCGTAAGGAATTATTTTGAATCAGTTCAACTTGTTCAGAGGTATTCACTTATCTTTGGGTGCAACCTCCTGCTTCTTCCATTTTCTCACATAATAGGTGTTTTTTGTGCTTTTTTTGCGGTCTCCGATACAAAAATAATGTCAAATATTTAGAAATCTATTCACTTCAGTGAACGAATGAATTGAGACCACAAGAAGCTCTGAGTCTGATTTTCAGCCCTATATTGAATTGTTACTACAGAATATCACACATCTATTGTATGAAGTAGCTACAGCATGTTGTTGAAAAGGTGAAATGTTGAAAGGATTTTCGAGATAACGATAGACTTAAATATTTCCTTATTATTATTATTATTTTACAAATATCTCATGGTGTTGACAAAATGTCATTCAGAAGTAAATGTATTTTTCCTTGTGTCGGGACATAGTAATGTTTCTTTAAAGGGATAGTTCCGTTTGAAATTAATTTTTGGTATGTTTTAGCTTACCTCGAGGGCATCCGAGATGTAGGTGTCTTTGTTTCCGCAGTAGTTTCAATTTTGATATATTGAGGTCAAACCGTTTGTGTCTATCAGTCACATTATGGAGGTCTATGGTCACCACCTCAAAGAGAATGCACAGAGAAGTACAAATTAAACATGATTTAATGACTTGTAAATATAAGTACACATTGATGGCCCAAACACAAAACGAGCGGTTTGTGTGAGAAAACGAATAGTATTCACACTTCTCTGTGCATGCTCTTTGAGGTGGTGACCATAGACCTCCATTATATGACTGATAGACAAGAACGGTTTGACCAAAAAATATCAAAATTGAAACTACTGCGGAAACAAAGACACCCACATCTTGGATGCCCTTGAAGTAAGCTAAAACATAACAAACAGTAATTTCAACTATTGTTTCAAAAAAGTAATTCATGTAAATTATAAATATAATATATACATAAGTTGTGGTCTAATGTCAGGTATTTTTGATAAAATTATCCAAAAAGAAATCACACATTTGTGTTAAAAATATTCCAGTAATTGAATATCAAGACTTATTTTCAAAAAGAATGGAGGGCAAAATTTTGTGGCATAACGTTTTGTCTAAACGTTACCATTGTTTCTCTTTCTTGATGCACATTTCTCCTTCATTTCCTCTGGAAGTAGACCCCAGAAGTCCTGGAGATACGGAGAACACACGGTCACGCCGCTGGCCTGATAGCGAGCCGATGGCTGCGCTGTAAGACTCACAGGAGTGTAAACCGGTGCTGACGACAGTATCACTGATACCACAGCCCTGAAAATGTATGAAGGTCATAGGCACAGTATTAAGATGCCTGGCTCAGCCTTATTAAAGCGCAGTTGCATCTGGCCGGTATAAATTCCATTTCCTGTCCTCGTATCAGTCTAATGGTGCTTGCAAACACCGGAGCAGCTGTTTCCCTTCTGGCTGAGGTTCCCTGCCATGCCCACTCTTGACCTAGACATATTGTGCAGGGTGCAGAGGAATGGCCAGAGAGCAAGAATGAATTAGAGCTTGGGAAAGAGAGCGAGATTTCTGGCATAGTTTCATTTCCCTCTCTATTAGGCCTTTCAGGAATACAATATTCCCTTTGTCTCTTGAGGTTGGCCCACATTCCTAGAGTAGCTGAAGGCTGTTGTGCTTTTACTTCCTGTGGTCAGGCTTGCTGCCAAGGGTCTCATGATTCAGGTTCACCCAAAGAGTCCCGAGGGTCATGGCCGGTGTTGAGAAAAACCTAAGACACAGTATTTGGCCAACAACAAGCTGATTAAGATAGTGAGTGAGAAGACAGTAATTTGAAATGGTCTTTATCGCAGAAGGAGAAATAGTTGTATGACTATGAATGTGGTGTCTTGACTTTCAGCATCTAAACCGAGCAAGCTTTCATCACGTCTCGCACTTTCATCAAGGCTGATGTTATTTGTGAGGGAATTTGCCCGATGATTGCTAAAGAATCACAGAGGCAAGTTGCCTCATTCACTCAAAATGCAAAGAAACAGGAACAAATTGACCTGTATTCAGAAATCAAGTCTGATCTCATCTAGTTTGTTCTTGGCTGATTCATTCATTCAATCACTTAGTTCACATTTTTCTTCACCTCTCTTGCCTTGATTGTTAGAATGGCAATCCCTCCTTTTTCCTGTTTTTGTGTTTTGAGAGGTGTTCCTGTTTTTTGCTCTTCACAAAATTACTAAGATAAGGCCACAATCTCCCTTGTATATTTTAAATGCTGAAGCGATAGCTTCCTCAATTAATTAAGGACACAATGTGCTGGAAACAGTCAGTGTAACCTCAGCCAATTAATTTAATTAATTTGATTACCAATTTGATGTATTTTCCCCATTGGAAATCGTCGCTACGTTGGCTCAAGAATTGTCACTGGAGAAACGGATGTTTTGGCCAAATCACATCATTTTCTTTCAAGCAAAGATTTGGAGACTATTTTTGCATGCTTTTTTTCTACACACTTGGACTATTGTAATGCCTTATATTTAGGCATAAGTGAATCATTGGTTGCATGCCTTGCAGCTAAATGTTTAACTAATACCAGGATATCACATATATAACATCTGTAATGTTATCTCTTCATTTGCTCCCTGTAAAATATAGAATCGGGTGTTACTGTTTGTTTTAAAGCACTGCTTGATCAGGCTCCAAGGCAAATAAAAGATTTGTTAAACCCCTACTAATTTCATGATTGACGAGTTGATTGTTGTTGTGGTGTATGATGTTATTTTTCTTTAATCTTTTCTGTCTTTAATTATTGCTACAGTTTTATGATATTTTATGTACTGCACCCTGTTGCGCAGCTATGATTGAAATTCAATGACGTCAAGACTGTAATGTGATTGGTTATCCAAGTTAGCCATTATGCTTTCATCAATGGTAGAGCCACTGACCCTTGAATCTCCCAATGATAAGACCGTGTTTGGCGATAGCCTTTGGTTTAGATTAACAGTGCACAGTTTTGTGTAAGATTCAATACTTGATCTCTTTTTTACAAAAAAAAAAAAAAAATGCTATTTCAGATTTTTACTTTCTAATGTTTAATTCAATGGGCCCTATCATACACCCGGCGCAATGCAGCACCAAGCATGACGCAAGTGTCTTTTACTAGTTTCAGCCTGACGCACTTAGCATTTTTACTTCCTGCACCACATTATTTAAATAGCAAGTGCATTTCCACCCATGGTCTGAAAACGAGGTGTGTTCAGGCGCATTGTTTTTGCCAGGCGCGTTGCTATCTTAAGGCAACTGAAATTGACTGCGCCATTGACCAACTGAAATCACTGACAAACTGAAACCTGGTCTAAAGCCAATGGCGCAATATATATATATATATATATATATATATATATACTATATATATATATATATATATATATATATATTTGTTATTTAAAAGACCTGTTAGTAATGTGCACCTATAAGCGGGTCCACACCATGCGCACATCTTTGGACACGCCTTAAGTGCACTTCCACCCTGCGGTTTAGACCACGCGCTTAGATGGTTAAAGTAGGGCCCAATGTGTTATTTGCTGTTTGTTTGTGATTTAAACATTTATTAGCTACTTATGTGTGAATAAAATTCTTCTACAACAATTTTATTTTAAAGTGTATCATAGCAAGTTAAACAAAATAAATGTTTATTAATGATATCTGCTTTTGTATTTTGAGCTATACAAGCAACTGGATGGCATCAAAAGCACTCCAGTTTTTAAAATGTTGGGATCATTTAAGTATCTGCCTCTTAAAACCAGGAAATCCTGAACAGGACAAAGATTTATATCTTTGGATATTTGGATATTACTGCCATGATCACAGCACTCTTCTCTGCTCCATTCTGCATCACGCACGTCACGGTCACGGTGCAACTAGAGCAACGCTTCGCCAACTGGAGCCTACAGCTAATTGCTTTGTTTTTGCACCCAGTTACTGCTGTCTAGGGAGCATTCTGTCTGCGTACTCCTGCACTTGAATCTCACAATTACTGTCAAAAAGGCATTCATTTCCAGAGAGTAAATTTTATTTGAAGAAAAAGCTTGGAATTTCTTCAGCTGCTAGTGACGGTGTAAATAGTCTGCGTCGACATGTGCTAGCATTTAAATGGTTTTGCATTAGGGAAGTTGAAGCCTAATCCAAAACCACTGAAGTGTCCAAGCGGAGTGATTTGAAAAGGCAAAGCCATTTAGATCTGCTCCTCACAGATACAGAGCACTCGAGCAACCCTCAGAGAACGCGCAATTTACGCCACTGGAAGATCGCTTACGTTCTTCACACAGCTATTTGGGTGAGAAAATGCAGAAAAGGGATTTTACACCACATAATTTACAGCCTAGATTACCAACATGTGTTGTTTTGTGGTGCCTCGTGATAACGGAATAAATACATATTTAAATAAAAAATGGGCAAAATAAAAGGATAAATTCCTTCCGTCGGTTTGGCTCAGTTCAAACCGCAGAGAGAACAGGAGATGGAGTCGTTGTGGTAACGGATGGTGTTGACGTGTTTCCGTGCGGGAGCCAGACGGCGCAAGTCTCTGTCGTTCTCACGCACTCTCCGCATTAATCCGCTCTGTTGGAGAGTCTTATCCTGCTTGCTAACAGGGTGTAAATTTAAATCCTCTCTGGTTAAAACGCGTACAGATAACACTTCCTGAGCTGGGTTTGGGGGGTTTCTAGCAGGGTGTCCTTAGATATCATTGACGGCAATTGCCATCTTGTTATAAACAGTTGCTATGGCAACCTCCTACACAGCATCGTGGGTCAGATCTCTCTGGCCCGATTGGTGGCTGAGAGGGCCAAGAATATTGGCCTTCTCTGGTCCTCTTTTCTCAAATAGTGTGGTGAGCTCATGTTGGAACATGGTGTGGAAAACAGGAATACAAAATAGTTGGAGTATGAATGCAATTTCAGTGTGTCTGAAGTGTCAGACTATAGAACACCAAGACAGAGTATTTGTGCAGCAAAGTATAATTGGTTCCTGCTTACATAAATGCTCAACTGGCTCAAAATCTGAAAAATGTTTATATCCTGGCATATTTAAACACATTCCTTTCTGCAAACCAAACAGACAGATCGTTATTGTATTCTGATATCCATTTGCAGTCCATGCCAGTGGGAAAAAAAGCTAGAAATAGGTTGCGGACAATATTTCAGAAATTAGTGTCACTCGTTTCATAACAGCACTAGTGGAATTTGGTTGTAATGGGCATTCAACAGGTCTAGTCCATTTAGCTGAGTGTATTTTAGAGCTCATCTCTCAAACCCCTTTTCAAAGAGATTAATTTACATGTTTGGAGAAGGAAAATGGCCGATTTTAAACAATTAGACAGATGAAGTGAAACACTGTGCGACATGGGACTGCTCCATCTTGTTGTTGACTCAGAGAGATAAGTGGTGAGAACACGCAGAGCCGTGTCCGAGCGAATGTAAACAACATGACACCTAGCACTGCGGCGCTTAGACTTACTGGCGTTCTTTTCTCTCTGGCTCTCTCTCTCATATTACGCCACCCATCTCTCCTGCTGTTAACGTGCATGTTTCAGTTAGCAGGTCTGAGTTGGAGGCATTGCAGCACAGTTTATCCTGGATCCCTGGAGAGGGCCCATATGTCGCTGTGCTGCATCTCACAGGGAAGTTTGCTGAACTTGAGTGTACATGTTTGTGATCCTGTTTTTGTCTGAAAGTTCTTGCAGATTATTCAGAAATAAATCTGCTGTAGCCTATTGAAGCTCACAGGATGGATAGGAATACCTTGGGGGCTTGTTCGGGGAAAATAATAATGTTAATGCTTTTTAATGAATGAAGGTCAACAAAATATAAAGATTTTAATAAATAAATGTATACTTTCAACAATTAAATTACATGCTATGTATGCCCAATAAAGCTGTTTTTTTAATGAACAGGTTCAAATGTATTTATTGTAGTAAGTTTAAAAAAAAAAACATGATTCCAGTCGAAAACTAGAAAATATGTATTGCACATCGAGAGTATAAGCTAATTTGCATCTCGGATCCCTAAAGGCTTTTCTAAAAAAAAAAAAAAAACCTTCTAATCATAGAATAAAACTAACACAGCATGTAATTTATACACATACATACCTAAATGAACTCTAGGCTACCTAAGGATGCTTCCAACCCTGGCATGAATAACTAATTAAAACAAACGTTCATTAAATTTAAATATGCGTGCAGTTCTGGTTTATTTTGAAACACCACTTTACTTTCAATGTAAAAGACTTTATATCTCATTTTGGCAACATCAATCCTATACAATTCGCACCTGCTGTACTCCTAGTGATTCTACTTGTATCATCCTGTTTCTTTAACAGACAGTGCCCTATTGTGCAAACATTTAAAAATCAATTTTTATTTATGACAATTTTTTTTTTTGTAAAACTATGCATATTTATTTTTTTTTTTTAAAAAATATGGCAGTGTTGCCATTGAATTGGCTTTTTATCCAATATTTTTAGTGCCTGATTATACAACATTTCAAGTTTTTTTTTTTTTTTTTTAAATAGTGATTCACTTGTTTGAGTCCAAACTGTAATAACAAAACAGTACAAATGCCCTAATTAAGTATTGTCTAATAATTTTAAAACTATTTAGGTTTAATCCTTACCATTTTTGAAAGCTTTTTTATGTTATCAAATTTAATTTGTGAATCTAAAACAATCTTCAAAATTAAACCCATCCATCTCCTCTATTTCTTCATTATGAACCCGAATTGTTATTTTTACTTTGTGCTTTCTATTAGAAAAGTACATAACAACATCTAAAATTATACATGGTTATATAACATATAATCTTATAAAACATCTAATCTTATAAAATGGTTATATAACATCTAATCTTATAAAAACATCTCATCTTATATTTGGTTTATGTACATAGTGTACATTCAAGTAATCTGTTTTTTTCTAATCTTTTACTGCTCAGTAAAACACACACACATTGCAGTCCTACTGTGCATTTACTAGCAATATAACATCACATATAGAATATTTGCAAGACAAAAACCTCTAATCCAAAAAGAAACTGTGGTAACATAAACTGTGACTGACTATAGTGGAGGACAGACGTCACTGCCATATGATAGGAGGAGGTGCCTCACATGATCCAAGTTAGCGTTACACTTTTTCTAATGAATAAGAGCCACAGACCCTCTTCGTCTCCCTATAATAAGTCATAAGCGCTTGATAATTACACACGGGTGTGTTGGGATTCTGAACTCTGCAGGTAGGTAGATCTCCAGGACTGTGCACCCCTGTCATAGACCATTTTCAATCCTGGTCCTGGGGACACACTGCTTCTGCACATATTGTAATGTCTCGTATCTGACACAATTTAGTTCATGGACATTTCCTAACAAGGTTAGGAAGATCTGAATCAGGTGTGTTAAATAAGGAAGAAGAACCAAAATGTGCACAAAATGGTGGATCCCCAGGTTCAGGCTGAAACTAATGAGATTAAATGGGAAGGTGTGGGGATTTAAGCACCCACACACTACAAGGTAATCGGGATGATTTTAGACCCAGTGCCCCTACTGACAATTATGATTATCTTGACAGTTCTACAGATTACCTCATCAGATTTTCCTGTGTATTGTGAGGTGTTTTATGACTGAATCTGCTCGAAGAACGTCAGGGCCACACCAATATCACATGGTAAATATCCAGCATATTTACATAAAATGACTTCTAAAGTCACAGTTGACTGTAAGAGATTTTGTGATATTTCCCGTATTCAGTGGGGACTCTGGTTGTCTGTGAATGAAATCTTTCAGTGTGTGATGTGCTGTCTTGGTCATATGGAGATTTTAAAACTATTTTAATGTGGACCAGTCTTTAGGCTTATTCTCATGCTTTTCAGATTTACAC